>MEHQ01003648.1:198706-265931 GCA_008828725.1 Saccharina japonica
GGGGGGGGAAGAGGGTGGGGAGGGCGAGGTAGGAGGTGTTTCCTCGTATATACATTGGAATGCTCTTTCCTTTTCTTTTGGGGGGGGGGTGTACTCATTGTCGCGCACGGCCGCAGTCGTATGACCATAGACCCTCGCATCCCTACAATGCCGGGACGGAGCACGTTGGGTTTTCACCAACCAGGCAGACATTGCTTGCACCAAGCGCGAAGCGCCGTGAGGTATTGGGCGAGTCGCATGGAGGGTGAGCTGCATCCTGCCAAGAACCGCCTGTGAGGCGGACTTGCATATGGACGACAGCCTCCAATGAATGGATTTAATTTCTGGTGTGGCTACTTCCAGAGACAGCAATGGGGATCACTACGTATCTGCCGCGTGGATGCCTTACCGGCAGGGGGGTTGCCCTTTGTGGCGCGGCACATGACGACACCCGTTCGCGGTCTTATGCGCAGTGGTTGATGTAGCGGCTGGTTTGCAGCAAGCGCGTGTCGGGGAAGCTGCTATGTATGGTAATTTCAGTTTGTTTGTTTTTTTGTGGAGAATGTGAGCACGCTTGCGGTTAGCCTTGAGAGTGTGGCCATATAGCCGAAGCTGCATTTGTTTTTGGACAAGTAGGTTTCATATTTGAAGGAGGTGCGGTCACTGGGATGAGCACGCATCAGATGTCCGCATCATAATAAGCAGAGCACGTACGTACGATGCTACAACTTTTCAGCAGCCACGGTCGGGAGCTCGATGCAGGGCGCTCGGGTTCTCGGCAGGTCTCATGATACACAGCATCGCGTTCGAGTGCGCCTTGATGCAGAAGACGTGGACACGTGCTGCTCATGTTTGCGGCAACCAATCACGCACAAACCCGCCCTCACAAGACAAGACGTACGAGTTATTGTTGTTTGTCTTTCTACAACATTTATTCGCCGTGGCCATTCCTGTACATAGCACGAAAGCCAACCAGGCACGGCTCTCCAAAAATCAAGAGCTACGAGCATTGCTCTTTACCTTCTTCTTCTTGTGGCCGAAAAGCGCATGGCAGATCTCTGTCCCCACCCTTGTAGGCAAGAATGAATGAAAACCCCTTGCCCCTTCAGACGCGCGTTCACGATGATCTCTCGATCTTCGTCCGGCTAGCTTTGCTCTATTATCTTCCTACGATATTTGCCCGTGGCTATTACTGTTGTATTCGTTTTACGAAAGCCAACATAGCTCGACTCTAACAAGACAGGCAGAGGTTACGCTTTTTATCACATTCTAGAAGTTTTTTGTGTTTACATTCTAGAATATTCACCATGGTTGTAACGGTGATCAAAATCCAAAGGGCGACGATTCCCTCAAGAGTGTTTATTCACGAGATAGCGCTTCGACGGAAAGCACTGTCAAGCTCTTCAATCGTCGCTCTCGCCTGAGCTCTACGGCCCGGACCCCCTCTCCCCCTGCCCCCGCTTTTATTGCCGGCGGCATTATTCTCCTCCCCCCTCCTTCGTGAGACGTGTTGTTGCCGCCGCTTGTCGACGGCACCCCCCGCCATCATATTGTCGACGCAGCCCTCCCCCGTTCTTCGTGAGACGTGTGGTTGCGTTTCATTGGTCGCACCCCCTACCTTGCTGGCGTTGCTGTTAGTAGATCGGCTATTGCTGCGTGGGGCCCCCGCCTTTTTTTGTGGCCTCCTTTCTCCCGCCGCTACTACTTCGTCCCGCTTCTCGTTTTTGGCGGTGATAGTAATAGCCCTCTTGCTGCTATGCTGCATGCCCCTGCTGCTGCCCCTACTGCTACCTTTCGGCTTGGTAGACGCGGGTACACCTCCTGCAGCAGCAGAAGCAGCAGCAGCAGCAGCAGCAGCAGCAGCAGCAGCAGCGCCAACAGCACCTGCTTCTGATACTACACGGTTACCGATTACTTCCTCCTTGTTGCACCCCGAGGGCCGTGCCGGGATCGCCTGCTTCCGTTTAACAAGCTCCAGCGCAGCAGCAGCACTTTTCTCCCGCCGGCGGAGGTTCGTCGCTGCTAGCAATGCCACCCTCCTGCTATTATTATTATTTCTCCCTCCGCGTTGTTGTGCTCTCCCCCCCTCCGCCTCCTTTTCGCGAGACCCTCCGGTGCGTTGACCCCCGGCTAGCCTCGATCCTGCTCGGCCAAGTTCGCCAGGCGGTGATGGGCGTGGGGGTGTTGAATGCGGCGGCAGCGGCCGCGGCGGTGGCGGTGGCGATGTCACCAACAGTTGTAGCCTCTGCCCTTCCATGAGACGGTCGTCCCTCAGCTCGTCGTCTGAAAATGCCACCCGTCTGCGCCCCCCTGCCGCGGCCGATGTCCGGGAGCTTTGGTGTCTTTCGGGAATTCCTATGCTCGGACGGAGGAAACACAATAATCCACGGCCGCGGGACGAAAGGACAAGGGGGGTTTTGATACGAGTAAGAGGCGTGTGCCTGCGCAGAATAAACACGACATACGTTTCAGCGGAACAAAGTGTGTGTGTTTGTGCTTTGACTTTTTTTGCACGTTTGTAAAAGGGTAAGACCACTTAGATGCCCACTAAGGCTCATTCAGCACTGACCGAGTACGTATCATAGCTCAGTGGTTTTTATCCGTTTATCAAAACAATCCCAGGGTAACCACAGAAAAACGCCTGGAAGAGATAAAGGAGGGGGCACAGGAGACAGGGCGCGAGGGGGGTCTGATACTACACTGATTGGCTTGATGCATCTGTTTTTTTTCCCGCTGTTCTGTAATGAAAAACCAAGCGCGTGAGTTGCGCGGGCGTTCTCTCTATACATGTTAGGCACCGCCACAAGTGCTGCTACCACTTTTGCTGTACATCGCGCTCTATCAAACGGAACACACAACTACCGCCGCCGCAGGGTTTTTTCGCGCCTCCATGGGCGATAAAAAAAAAACAGTTCGCCATCGATTAGGGAGTACCCCCCTCGGCTCGTATGGAGATACATACTGCTATGGGCGGCAGTTCCCGCCGTATTCGGCAGCTTTTCCGGTTGCCAGCAATCATAAAATAACTCTGGGCGTGAATATAAGAAACGTTTGGTCTTCATATTGATGTAAAAATGGTCCTTATATTCCCGCCCAGAGTGGTACGTCTTTGCCTCGACCAACTCGCCCGCCATCACACAGCAGTCCCAGAAAAAAAGTGGCGAGACAGCAGGTAGGTGTACACGGGAATCATCATCCATTCGACCCTTTTTTACAACAACTTTTGCAAACAAAAACAAACTGCTCCGATAACTTACGACACTAGCCCACCCTGTACCGTATATACAACACGCAAGGTAAGACACCTCCCATCGGACGAATCCCCCCCCCCCCCCCCACACCCCCCCCCCCCCCCCTCTGTTTAGGAGAACTTTAGCTCGGTAAATCGTCTCAGGG
Source organism: Saccharina japonica (assembly GCA_008828725.1). Classification (NCBI taxonomy): domain Eukaryota; class Phaeophyceae; order Laminariales; family Laminariaceae; genus Saccharina; species Saccharina japonica. Next base: position 202,082 of record MEHQ01003648.1, read on the forward strand.
GGTAGGTTTACGTTTGATTACGGTTTACGGAAACTCCAAGAAATGTGTCCTCTCAGCGTGGGCGCTGCCTTCAAGGGGTTACAATCAACGAAGTACGAATGCTTAACGCCCCGTCAATGCCACCACCCCCCCTATAAAAATATAACGTATTTATAGGTTGGGTTGGCGTCGCTTGGCGAAGACGCTGTTAAACATGCCTCCCACTGCGTGAGCTAGACAACCAGGGTACCGTTTTTGTTTTTGGCGGTCACCCAGGCTGGCGGTCTGGTTAGATAATTTGTGCGTGGTTGACAAGCTCAACCCCGCACAAGGGGAATGATTGTATCACGTAGTGTGATATGGTAAGGCATCCATGAGGCAGATACATAGTAATACCCATTGCTGTCTCTGGAAGTGGCCACATCAGAAATTAAATCCATTCATTGGAGGCTGTCGTCCATATGCAAGTCCGCCTCAGAGGCGGTTCTTAGCAGGATGCAGCTCACCCTCCATGCGATTCGCCCAATACCTCACGGCGCTTCGCGCTTGGTGCAAGCAATGTCTACCTGGTTGGTGAAAACCCAACGTGCTCCGTCCCGGCATTGTAGGGATGCGAGGGTCTATGGTCATATGACTATGGCCGTGCACAACATGAGTACCCCCCCCCCCCCTCCCCATCCCTCTCTCCTGCAAGAGGCCACACCAGAAACCAAACCAATCCATTGGAGGTTGCCGTCCATACGCAAGTCCGCCTTACAAGCGGGTTCCTAGGTAGGATGCAGCTCACCCTTGCTTCATGCGGCGTTTCGCGCTCGGTGCAAGCGATGTCTTCTTGATTGGTGAAAACCCAACGTGCTCTGTCCCAGCATTGTAGGGATGCGAGGGTCTACGGTCATACGACTATAGTCATGCACGACATGAGTGCACTCGCCCCCTGCGGGGGGGGGTGTACACATACCATGCATGGCCGTAGTCGTATGGCCTTGGACCCTCACGCCCCTACAACGTCGAGGCGGAGCACGTCGGGTTTTCATCGACCAGGCAGACATTGCTAGCACCGAGCGCGAGGAGGTACCGTGAGGAGGACTGGTGAATCTCATGGAGGGCGAGAGCTGCATCCTACTAAGAATCACTTGTGAGAAGGACTTCCTAGCGTATGGGTGACAGCGTCCAACTACAGTAGCTGGTTTGTTAGGTCAAATCCAAAAACAGCAATCAATGGGTGTACCCATGTAACTGTCTCTTGGGGTGCCTAACCATATATTAGTACTGTTATAAGGATTTTTGCCATCGGCTGGGTAATCGATCGATCTCGTACCCCTATAGCTCAGCAGGTAATACCTTCGCAGTACTACGTGATACGATATTTCCCCTTGAGCGAAGTTAAGGTTCTCCACCCCGCACAAATGGTCTACTACCTCGACCGCCAGCCGTGGTGACTACCAAATAGTTATAATAAAAAACGGTACCCTGGCTGTCTAGCTCACGCAGCAGTGATAGACATGTTTTACAGCGTCGTTAGCAAACCGACGCCAACTCAGCCTACGCAAAGAATACATGGAATATACCAGGTATATAACTGGCTCCCCCCCCCCCCGCCCCCCCCCCCCCCCCCCCTGGGGGGGGGGGGGGGGGGGGGGGTACTTCATTTTCATGCATGGCCGGGGGGGGAGGGGTACCCATGTCGTGCATGGCGGTAGTCGTGTGGGATGAAATAAATGACTCACCGAATAGAGAAGACGGTCTGCTGGTGGCCTTGGACATGTCGACGTTGAGCAAACTCGCCGCCGGCGAACGCCTCCAGCGCGACACACGCGCCCTCGCCATCTCCACCCTTTGAAAGACGGATGAAAGCCAGACATCAACAAAAAGAAAAAGTGATTCCCACTAATAGTTTGCGGTAGTATATAGTGCGGTTCTCCACCCTTCGAAGGGCGGATGGAAGCCAGACATTAACAAAAAAAAAGTGATTCCCACTAGCTTGCGTTAGTATATAGTAGTGTGGTTATCCACCCTTCGAAGGGCGGATGGAAGAAAGACATCAACAAAAAAAAAGTGATTTCCACTAGTTTGCGGTAGTATATAGTGCGGTTCTACACCCTTCGAGGGACGGATGGAAGCCAGGCATAGGGGGGAAAAAAAAACGATTCCCACTAGTTTGCGGTAGTATATAGTGCGGTTCTACACCCTTCTAAGGGCGGATGGAAGTCAGGCATAGAAAAAAAGGAGAAGTGATTCCCACTTGTTTGCGGTAAGTAGCAGATAGTATGTAGCCTATATACGCGGTTGGCTGATGAAGTTTTTCAAGTATCATAGCACGGCTTTATGAAGCATAGGTAGAAGCGCTTGACTAACACTGTAGGAGCACGGCTTTTATTAACTACGGCGCCTCAAAATGAATGGGTGGAGGTGGTGATGGTGGTGGTGGTGTTTTTTGTGGTGGTGGTGATGGTGGTGTGTTTTGGGCGTTGGTGATGGTGGTGGTGGGGTTGGTTGTTTTTGTTCAGAGAAAAAAACAAAAAACGATTTTTCGTGTTCGACTGCTGTGGTGGTGGTGGTGGTGGTGGTGGTGGTGGTGATGGCAACTATCCAACTAAAGACACTATGATATCCTGTGTGAAATGTTTGCCTCAGTACCAATATTTTTTACGTAAAAAAACTGGGGTATACAGTCGGTCGAGCCCACGACTCACGACTGACGTTTCGCTTTGGGCGCAAACTTATCCCTTTTAGGACTGCAGTCCCGTTTTGGGGACAAACCACACTAATTCTAAGTAATTTGTCCCCGAAACGGGACTCCAGTCCTATAAGGGTTATGGGCCGCTTTTGGCGGTTTAAAATATCAACGTACTCACGTTCCTTGTAAGTTCGTACCTGGTACGCCCTGAGTGGTGTTGTTTCGTAGTGGGTATCAAAAACAAAAAAACAAAACGTCGGTGAGGAGTCGGTAAAGTCATTTCATAAAGGGGGACGGACTGCACTATGTGATATTACGGGGTGGGCTAATGTAGTAAATAGGACCTACGGTTCACACAAAAACCTATATAATTACGTATTTTTACTACTAATATTTGGTCCTGTTTACTATGGACCCCCGTAATAAAACGGGCTTGGAAGGCCGGTAATTACCCCATTTATAGGTAATTGGTCCGTTTTCGTATTGGTTGGATGGCATTCGTTCGTATTCGGGATATTTACAAGATCGGAAAGGGTATGAACCCACTCCCGGGGGGCAGATGGCATCAGGCTATGGGAAATAATAGAAGCTGCTCTCTCTTCTACGCTTGATTCTATATAGGTGAAAGTGAGTAACACCAAGGATGCTTAACAGATATAAGTTTGTCAAGTATTCAGGCATGCTTGATAGTTTAGGTATATGTGAAAGATATGATTGAAATATGAGCTGCAACATTGTCAGATGACAAATGGAATACTAATGAAAAAACAATGTTTCCGTGTGGTCTTCTTCTTTTGGAAAGTGATTTTGAGTGATCAACGTTGACGCTCATTGTTGGGGATGGCAAGGATGAAAATATTAACAACAAGAAAAAAATTGCACGTGGATCACTTCACTGCACATATTATAACATAACACAGCACGGCCAGCCGACCGTAAAAACATCACGCCGCTTGACAAGCCGAGTTAATAGCAACTGGCCCAATCGGTCGAACTCACAGCTGACGTGCTTTTTTTTTTACATAAAAACACCACCCTGTTCCCAAATATAAGCACCGTTTTCACGAAATATCGATACACAAACGGTTCGGGCGTACAAACGGCACTTATATTCAAACGGTACTTATTTGCAAACGGTACTTATTTGCGAACGATACTTATTTGCGAACGGCACTTATATGCCAACGGCACTTATATACAAACGGCACTCACACACAAACGGTACTTATATGCAAACGGTACTTATACACAAGCGGTACTTACACACAAACGGTACTTATGTACAAACGGCACTTACACACAAACGGTACTTATATGCAAACGGTACTTCTACACAAGCGGTACTTACACACAAACGGTACTTACATACAAACGGCACTTACACACAAACGGTACTTATATGCAAACGGTACTTATACACAAGCGGTACTTACACACAAACGATACTTATACACAAACGGTACTTATACACAAACGGCACTTACTTATGCTCAGGGACATTAAGGGACAGGGTGGTAAATCAGTTATTCTCACCCCTCGAGGTTAAGGCTTTGTGAAACCTCCTCTCCCTCCCAAGCTCCCGCTCCTTCCAGGTCATCCCCGAAGCGAGGCGTTGCCGCGCTTCGATGCCACTCAACCATCTGACTCGGACGGGTGGCGAGAAGCGACCACCTCGGTGACAGAATCAGCTCATCTCCTGGTCGAGTTTTTTTCGTAGAAAAAAATATCACATATATATATAGACGAGGCGGCGGAAATGGCGTGAAAATTTGTGGCAGAAGCAGACAAGATGAGTGGAGATAAAATACGTTAAAATGGAAACCGGGTATATGCGTAGTGCTTAAGCAACGTTTTTGGAGGAGCTTAGAATAGGGCCGAAATATAGAAAAGAAGCCTTGGAAAAGACGACGACTGCAAGGTCATCGGACCGCAAGAAAGAAAGACGCCTGGGATGCTACTGCTAGGGTGCATACAGAGGGGATGGTACAATATGTAGTACCCGATTCGCAACACCAAGGAGTTGCGAGGCACGCTCGCGACACGATGCTCCTCATCATGTCGCGCGCGCGTGATGGTAATCAGAACAAAGATGGACCCCAAAAAATCGTGATTTCCTTTGTTTTTACGACCAGCTATTAACATCCACATTTGGTTCTGAGTGCTATGTTCTACATTCGGAGAGTTACTGGGCAGGAGGGTTTCCAACCAACAAAGGTACGCAAGCGTACTACAATTACCACCGCAGTGGCTCCACTACGAATTGCTGTGGTGCGCATACATCGGCGCGGCTGGGGAAAATAAAATCAATTTTCGAACTGACATCGGCGCTGCTTCTCCAGGAAAACAAAAACACGATCGAATTGCTTTTTCGCGCAGCTCACACGTCTATCAATCAGCTCCCAGCTCCCCCCCCCCCCCCCCCCCCCCCCCCCCCCCCCCCCCCCCCCCCCCCCGGTGCTCCGCCTCGAAAGGGATGCGTGGTCAATGGTCAAATGACGAAGATAAGCAACACCTGAGTAAACCCCACATACCCCCCCCCTCCCCGCACTCATTGAAGCTATCATGCATATGCAAGTCCGCCTCACAAGCGGTTCTTAGTAGGATGCAGCTCACCCTTCATGCGATTCGCCGAACACCTCACGTTTCGCTTCGTGCTTGGTGCTAGCAATCTCTACCTGGTCGGTGAAAACCCGACATGCTCCGTACCGGCATTGTAGGGATGCGAGGGTCTATGGTCATACGACTACGGCCATGCATGAGTATCAAGTACACCCCCCCCCTCCCCCCCCTCCCAAAGTACTAGGTTTTAGTGTCGAACACTTCGGCCCTACACCCTTGACAGCGCGTGTTTTGCCTTGCTTGACATGTCCCCCGACATCTTTGTTGTAGGGATGCGCGAGGGTCTATGGTCATATAACTACGGCCATGCATGAATATCGAGTACACCCCACCCCCCTCCCCCCACAACCCCCCCTCCCTCCCGCCTCCCCACCTCCTACAGCTCCCTCGTGGCTTCCTTCGTACCTTCTCTCAGGCCACGCCCAGCGCCCGCTTCGCCATCGTCTCCGTCAGAGCACCACCCGCGGAAATTTCCATCCGACCGTAACCTTCCCCTTCCTTTTCCTGTTCCTTTCCCTGCCCCCTCCTCGTCCCCCCTCCCTCGGCTCCTCCGTATGTCCACGGCACCGACTCCAACACGCCGCCGCGACAGTGAAACCCCGGGGTCTGTGTCGTAGTCCGCGTTCCGGTAGGCAAGCTCGGGGCACTCTTCTTGAAAATCGTCGCCTGCCCCGTCGAGGTGGTGGTGGTGGTGCTGCTGTTGTTGTTGTTGTTTTTCCATGTCGACAAGGGTTACCGCGCGCGGGCTTCGCTCCGCCGTGAAAGAAAAAGAGAACGTGGTATATGCCGGGCAGAGTTTGGGTTATAATTGTGTTTTATCGGAGAGACGTGCATGCTCGTGCCGCGGTACATTCAGTAGTGGAGACGAAATACTCCAGAGGTGACAACCGTGATCGGCAAGCCCCCAATAGCACGCGAGCGCGGTGGGGGGGGGGGGACAAAGGGGGTCAAGCGCTCTTGCCTTCAATGGAGGCAGCCGATATGACGGCGAGCGATCGATGCAGCGGTTGCTGCCGTGGCCGCGAAAATGAACCTCAATCACTTAGCTGCCAAGAAAGACGTACTCGTAGAGGTAGGAGGGCGGAGGGCCAAGTCGCACACACAGCAGTTGTATTCTCTCTTCTCGTTTGTCCCGTCTGTATTTGTATCCGTGGGTGCCACGATAAACTTCTCTAAGGCCCCACGCAAATAAAAAGGAAGTCTGATTCCTTCTCTCGTGTGACCGCGGTAAACTTTCCCCTGCCAAAACGAGACGCCTCCTGCCTCGTAGAAATCCCGCCCCCCCCGCCACACCAGAAATTAAATTAACTCATTGAAGCTGTCGTCCATATGCAAGTCCGCCTCAGAGGCGGTTCTTAGCAGGATGCAGCTCACCCTCCATGCGACTCGCCCAATACCCGACGTTTCGCGCTTGGCTGCAAAGCAATGTTGCCTCTGGTTGGTTGGAAACACCCAACGCTCCGCTCGCGGCATTGTATAGGTGCAAGGGTCTATGTGGTCATATGACTACGGCCGTGCACCCCCCCCACCCTCCCCCCGCGCGCATCGCGCACGCCTCACTCACCGTCTTCTACTATCCGCTTGTTGGACGAGATCCGCCCCTCCTCCAGCTTCCCCGTCCAGCGCGTGTTGTTGGCCCCGATCCCCCCAAGCAGCGCGCCGCGTTTGCAGACGCTCGTGGCGCTGACAGGCGTCCTCGGCCTGCCACTCCCGCCACCCCACCTGTTTGTCGAAGGGGGGAGCCGCGACGAGGCTCGTGCGGACGGCTCCCTGGTGGGGATTGAGGAGGAGCACGTCTCCGTCTCTGTTGCCGCCGCCACCGCCGCCGCCTCCGCCTCCGTCGCCGTTGTTGTCGTTGTTGTCGTTGTTCCCTCCCCTGCTGCTGTTGCCATTGTCCATGGCGAACGTTTTGGCGACGTGTGGGTGGGTGGGTGGGTGTGTGGGTGAGTGGGTGGGTGGGTGGGTGGGTGGGTGGGATGGAGTGGGTGGGGTGGTTGTGTCAGTTATGCAGGTGTAAGGAATTGTGAGAGCGAGTTGAGGTTTGAGGCGATGGATGGCAGGAGTCGCTAGGGTATATATTAGACCGTCATGCTTGCAGATGTTTTTTTGTCAATTTGTTTTTTAGGGTGGTCAGGTTGTAGTTCGTCACGTTGTACGTGTGTAGGTCGTCAGACTGATTTTAGGTCGTTAGAGTGTACGTAGGCCGTCAGGTCGTAGGTCGTCCGACTGGTTTTGGTCGTCATATTGTACGTATGTCGCCAGGTTGTATCTCGTCAGGCTGTAGGCCGTTTACGTTGGTAGGTCGTCAGGTGGTAGGTGTCGGGATATAGGCAAGTCACGCTAGAGGCATGTAGGCTATGCACCGTCAGGATGTAGGTTTGTCAGGTTGGTTTAGGTCGTCAGACTATTTTCGGTCTTCAGATTATAGTTCGTCACGCTGTTGGTTGTCAGGCTGTAGGCCGTCATACTGTTTTAGGTCGTCACATCATAAGTCTCCAGGCTTTAGGGCCGTCATACCTGTTTTAGGGTCGTCAGGCTTGTTTTAGCGTCGCCAGGTTGCAAGGTGTAGGTCGTCAGGTTGTAGGCCAGCAAGTTGTAGGTCGCCAGGTGGTACACTTCGTATACATAGGCGCCACGTGATAGGCCGTCATACTTTTTTAGGTCGCATATCGCAGGGTCGTCAGGCTTTAAATCGTCAGACTTGTTTGAGGGTCGTCAGGCTTGGTTTAGCGCCGTCCGACTGTTGTAGGTCGTCATGTTGTAGGTCGTCAGGCTACGTGTATAGGTCACGTACATAGCGAAAAGCTCTTCAAATAATATTTCGAACTCTACTCCTGTTGTTGATCGTCGGGCACACGAGTTATCCTTTTCGATTTCCCCGAAGGGAGTAAGAATCGTTTCGCGTGCTCTATTCATAGCGACAATTGCGCGTATTTCTCTATCTCGAGAGAGAGAGAGAGCCTTGTTGTACTACTGTGGTGTCACACGTGCGGACTATGCAGCGGCTACGCGGAGGTTGCACGGCGGCTACGCAAGGGGCTACGCGGCGCGCCTAAGCGGCGACCGTCGCTATTCTTCGTGCTTTTCAAGCGCGACGCGGCGGACTTCTCTGCGTACAGAACGGCACATACAAAGTCTCCAAAAAATAAAACATTGCATTCGTTTTTGCTTCCCTCTGCCACAAAACAACAACAAAAAAAGCTCCGTGAGACTTTATTTCGTGCTACTGCTGGCTCTCTGAGTACCTCCCCTGGTGGTACCCGGTGCGAAGGTAGTGGAAGATTTGAACGAGGAAAACAAAAAAGTCCGAGGTTTTGTTTATGCCATAAGGGGCGGGACCGAATCTTTGACAAATGTATCAGCAGGCGCGATTTTATTTTTAGCGCTCGTGTGCGGTGTTACTATTAATATTACGGGGAAACCCTAGTGAATAAGGGACCAAATATTGTCACTAAAAACAGGAAAATATGTATTAATAGTTTTTTTTTCGTATGTACCGTAGGTCCTATGCACTATGATGGTCCCCCGTGACAGCAAAATCAGGTCCACAACAATCCTCAAGCTTTTGGTGCTTCGAAAAGAAAACAGAAGAAAAAAACGTACCCCTTGGTCCCGTGCTCGTCCGGCCATCTCGGGGCCTGCTTCCCCATCTGCAACACGCCTCCCCCAGCGCCGCTAGCGCTGTCAGCTGCGGTGTTCCGGGGGTTAAGGACCAAGATGTCTCCTTCCGCCGCGACGGGATCGCCGCCCTCAAGGCTGAAACCGACCATGTGATCGTTTGCACCACCGCCGGGTGAAGGTCTCGCCGGAGGGGTGTCGTTTCCCCGTCCAGCCTGGACGTCGAAAAAACAAATTCGAGAGCAAATCAAAGGGCAATCAGACACTTCGAAGAATACGTTTTTTTTTCATCAGACATACCAAAAAAAGAAAAGAAGGAGAAGAATGGTATCGCCCATCCGCATCCGAAGCGTTGCTTGGGGGGGGCAGCGGGGCCTTCCTTTGTCTGTGTAGTAAAATCGAGAGCGAATCAAACGGAAGTCACATATCTGTGTAGTAAAATTCGAGAGCGAATCAAACGGAAGTCACATATATATATATGTTTTTCGATCAGTTTTTTTTTTTAAAGGAGAATGATATCGCCCCCATCCGAAGCGTTGCTTGGGGGGCAGCGAGGCCTCGTCTGAATCCAATACTTGCTACTTGAAGTGGACGCGTCCTACGATAGAGGTATAGGGTATACCGTTTTTTGGCTTAAATGGTTTCTGAAAGATCCGGCTCCTTAATCCAAAATCATCGGAATTGTACTATTTCTTGTGTTTCAATACCTGGTATTGTTTATCCTATACCTAGGTCGTGGTATTTGTTCATCGGGTATGTAGCACTTTTATTTCCCCTCCAAAAACATTTGTATTCATGCTTCAGTGGTAGGTACAAGTTATCAGGAGAAAGGCAGGAGCCCAGGTCGCGAGGTGTAGGATTCAGTGGTATGGGTCTGTCTGTGTTTGTCTGTATGACACAGGCGGCTCGATCTCAAGCATAAACTTCGACGCGAGTCGACGAGGGGGAAAACAAAAAAATGGTGAACCCTCGTCGCGATAAAAAAATGAAAGGCACGTACCGTGGTGGGAGAGGGGGGGGTGTGTGTGCTCATGTCGTGCATGGCTGTAGTCAGGGTGGGGGGTGAGAAGAGCCTACTACGATGTGACTCCGGATATTAGCTACTCGTAGGATTATTAGGAGGGAGAGAAGGGCAAATATATTAAATGGGGATGAAAATATAAAACAAACAAATACAAACAAATGGGGGTGCACTTTTTGCGGGCGAAAAAACGAGAGCAACAGAGGGAGCCATCTATGAGCGGGCAAGTTTTTTCACTGGTGCCAGAATGTCACTGGGACCAGTTGTCGTTGGAAGCACCACCCCATATACCCATTATGAGCGTGCGGCGGACTCCGTCGATATTCTGAACGCCTATTTTCTTCTGTTTATTTTTGTACGCCCACGGCGAGGTTGGTTGAGGTATTCCATCGCAACGCATGGGCAAAAAGCGTCTGTACTGGACAACTAAATTCTTGTAGTACTATTGTCCACCACAGTAGGTTTGGACTCCATGCTTACGTTGGGAGATAATGCCGAGACTGAGTCGAACTCACAAAACATTTTTGTTGTTGTTGGGCAGAAGGGATACCCTACTCCCTCACGCAGTCAGCGCTGACTGAGCAACCTCAGCAGTCTATCCCTCATAAACGAACAACGTGTGCCACATATCATAACGTCCAGAGTGGTGTGACATGTGTTTTCTGGGTATGCATAGACCGGGGCTGGTCTGCCAATCAACAGCTACAATTGTAGCACGCGTCTATAGTGCCTGTAGTGCCTATAGTGCCTATAGTGCCTATATTGCCTATACGGCCCATAGTGCCTGTGGAATCGCTGGGCACAGATGGGATTCACCAGTGTGGTATATAGTACGCGGAGTATATAGTGCCGGTTGCCGCTATATATAGTGCCTGTATTGTTGGCTGGTGTGCGCCGTACCGGCACTATAGAGGGGCCGGCACTACTGCTGTGCACCCCAACACGATATATATATACATATATTTGTATTATCTTATCTCCCCACCTGGGTTTCGAACCGAAGGTAGCGGTGCCCCTTGTCCCTTCGAGCGCCCACTCGGTCCTTCCCCGCCTCGGGGTCTATGTCCAGCGCTTGGCCCTCTCCTGGACCCTCTGCCGTGACGAGGCATCGCCAGCAAAAAACAAAACACACACATACATGCACACACAGGAATGCGAGTGGATAGAACACACGGAGCGTCACAAAATCGACGTTCAAGCCCCCCATTTACCCCCCCCCTACCCATGCGACTGTCTATGGTCATACGACTACGGCCATGCATGAAAATGAAGTACACCCCCCCCACTCAGAGGCGGTTCTTAGCAGGATGCAGCTCACCCTCCATGCGACTCGCCCAATACCTCATGGCGTTTCGCGCTTGGTGCAAGCAATGTCTGCCTGGTTGGTGAAAACCCAACGCGCTCCGTCCCGGCATTGTAGGGATGCGAGGGTCTATGGTCATATGACTACGGCCGTGCACAACATGAGTACACCCCCCCCCATAAGAGCCTTCTTAATAAAAACCGCGGAGTGAGGCGAAGCCGAATGGAGCCACCCTAGACCTGTCCAGGTGCGAAGCACAAGGTCGACTCCCAGCCTCGCTCTTTCCACCTCGCGATCAAAAGGCGGAAGCTTAGAACTTCCACTGTCAGCTTCCACGGAAGTTTCCACGGTGGAAGCTTCCACGGAAGCTTCCATGCTTCCGCGGAAGCTTCCATGCTTCCACGGAAGCTTCCATCGCTTCCACGGAAGCTTCCATCGCTTCCGCGGAAGCTTCCGTCGCTTCCGCGGAAGCTTCCATCGCTTCCGCGGAAGCTTCCATCGCTTCCGTGGAAGCTTCCGTGGAAGCGATGGAAGCTTCCGTGGAAGCATGGAAGCTTCCGTGGAAGCTTCCACCGTGGAAACTTCCGTGGAAGCTGACAGTAGAAGTTCTAAGCTTCCGCGTTTTGACCACGAGGTGGAAAGAGCGAGGCTGGGAGTCGACCTTGTGCTTCGCACCTGGACAGGTCTAGGGTGGCTCCATTCGGCTTCGCCTCACTCCGCGGTTTTTATTAAGAAGGCTCTTATGGGAACACATCCTGGCGGGGCCTGTTTGTGTGGGATCAGGGGTGTGATGGGATCACCCTTTCTTTGGTGGACGAGTGGTGGTAAGCTTCCACGAATACTTCCACGGAAGCTTCCATGACGGCAGTGTCGACATCTTCCGCAGAAGCACGTACGGCCTGCGTGGAAGCTTACACCGTCCCCGTGGAAGTATGGAATTTTCCACGGAAATTTCCATGGACTTCCGCGGAAGCTTCCATGAAAGCTTCCGACGCTTCCATGGAAGCTTCCGTCGCTTCCACGGAAGCTTCCACCGCTTCCATGGAAGCTTCTTTTCCACCGCTTCCATGGAAGCTTCCATGGAAGCGGTGGAAGTTTCCGTGAAAGCGGTGGAAGCTTCCATGGAAGCTTCCGCGGAAGTCCATGGAAAAAACCAATAGTGGACTAGACCGGGCATGGTGCACCTTTTTGATCGTAGCAAGCGTCCCTAATCCCATTGTGGGAACAAAACACTTGGAAATAGAGTCGTGATTAGGTTTTTGTGTAGTGCACTACCTGGTATTATACTAAGGGGGACCATAGTAAACAGGACCCGTAACATACACAAAAACCTATATATTACAGTACGATTATTACGAATAATATTTGGTCCTGATTACTAAGTTCCCCTGAAATAGCAAAATTGATAATATTTCCATCAACGTTTTGTGGGGGGGGGTACACACTACTTTAAATTAGTACGGTTGTATGGGATATATACATATATATGTTTTTGTTTCAGCAGAAAGAACGTTAACGGCTCTATAATACCCGTTGCATATAGGGTCCGCTCGTATCCCGATGTGGAGACAGTCACTTCCGGGGTGAATCAGCTTCTTTCGTACGACTATAGGAACATATTTTACTGAAAATAAGAAAATAAAACTGAGATTTCGAAATCAAAAAGAAAAAAAACGTCCGCCCGGGGATGGTCGAAACGCAGCCCCGGTTTAGCGGTAACTTTTCCGGTAGGGTAAACTAACCCCAAAACCTGAATTTAGGCAACTACTATCACCGGTATACGGTGTGTAGGAAACTGGTTTTTACGTTTTATTTAACCACAGGTAACTAACTATCTGAAAAAACCCTCTGTTCCATAAGTCTGTGCAGTTATGGACGCTTAATCGTTAGGGTACTCTTACATTGACGTTTTTCCCGTGGTCGGGTGCGTTAGAAGGACCTAGCGCATACAAAGCTCACTAAAAAAAAAAAAAAAATCGAAGGTTGGTCTTCAACACTAAATTCAAGTCAAAATATACCCATTTTTGGCACATTTTTGATCATAATAATGAGAATTTTTATGAGCGATAACGATTTTAGTGTGGAACACACCGGAGTGAGGGAGCGGCAGAGGGAGGGGACCTTGGAGAGGGTGGTAGAGTACGATATGGAAGCTTTAGAGAAGGCTTATGCCTGGATGGCATCGAGCATCGAGTGATAGTGACGGCGAGGACGACTAATTTATGTCTTGACTTTTTTCTTTTTCTTTTTCGACGCTTTCTTTCCCCTGGGAAAGGGGCGAAATACGGCCGTTTGTAGGCCGGCTCAATTTTTTCGGCCGTCCGGCCGCAAGGTTCAAGCACCAGCTGAAAACAAAAAAAACGTTGTTTTTGTTAAAAAAAACAACCGGAGAAATCAACAAAAAAAAACGAAAAACCGATCGGACACGGTTAAGGGGTCGCACAAACATAACTGCACAGACTTATGGAACAGAGGAAGTATATTATATGAAACAAAACAAACGTTTTTTTTTTTGATCAGCCTCGAAAAAAATAGTAAAAAACAACAAGCCTTTGCCGCGTGTCGCGCACCGTCTTTGTCCTCGGCCCATCGCGGAGCCGATCGGAGGAGCCCTCCCGGGACCCGCCTCGCCCGGGTAGTCGCGTCATCCCTAGCATCCAGCACCAACGCTCCTCCTTCCCCCTTCAAAACCCGATGAAGTGATAGGAAATAAGAGGCGCGCGGGGGGGCAGTGGGAGGGGGGGGACGTGGTGGGGGGGGGGGGGGGGGGGGGGGGGGGGGCGTACTCATTTGTTGCTTGCCTTAGTCATTTGACCATTGACCACGCATCCCTTTCGAGACGAAGCACCGGGGGAGGAGGGGGGGGCGTACTCATTTGTTGTTTGCCTTAGTCATTTGACAATTGACACGCATCCCTTTCGAGACGGAGCACCGTTCCTACTCCTAATAGAGACACCTCCAACATTAGGGCGCTCATTACGTTGTTTCCATATATTACGGGGGTGGGGGGTACTAATGTCATGCATGGGCGTAGTCGTACATACCGTAGACCCTGGCATCTACAACGCCGGGACGGAGCATGTCGGGTTTTCACCGACCAGGCAGACATTGCTGTCTGTGCGGGGGCGGGGGGGGGGGGGGGGGTCATACTCATTTGTTGCTTGCTCTTAGTAATTTAACCATCGACCACGCATCCCTTTCGAGACGGCAGGGAGGAGGGGTGTACTTCATTTTCATGCATGGCCGTAGTCGTATGACCATAGACCCTCGTATCCCTACAATGCCGGGACGGAGCATGTCGGGTTTTCACCGACCAGGCAGACATTGCTAGCACCAAGCGCGACGCGCCGTGAGGTGTTGGGCAAGTCGCATGAAGGGTGAGCTGCATCCTGCTAAGAACCGCTCGTAAGGCGGACTTGCATGTGGATGACAGCTTCAATGAGTTAATTTAATTTCTGGTGTGACCACTTTCTGAGACAGAAATGGGAGGACTATGTGACTGCCTCGTGGGTGCCTTACCATATACCAGGTACACACTACGTGATACGATCATTCCCCTTGTGCGGAGCAAAGGTTCTCCACCCCGCACAAATGATCTAACTCGACCGCCAGCCTTGGTGACCGCAAAAAAATAAAAAACGGCACCCTGGTTTTCTAGCTCACGCAGTGAGAGGCGTGTTTTACAGCGTCGTTGCCAACCGACGCCAACCCAACCTATAACTATATACTATGCTTATAGGAGGGGGGGGTTAGGAAAGGAGATACGCGGGGGGGAGGGGGGAGGGGGGTGTGTTCATGTCGTCGTGCATGTCCTTAGTCGAATGGGGAGGGAAACGGGCGAGCGGGTGAAGGGGTTTAGTACGCCAGGGTGAAAAACACAGTATGTCTTGTCCTTGTCGTTCAAGCAGAAACCCGTGATTCCGAGAGTTAAAACGCCAAGCACGCGCCGTAGTGATGAAACTAGAAGGTAGAGTGGGTCGGGTTAATATTTACAAACAAACAAAAATCTCCGGATAGGGACTCCTGTGTTTTCAAGGTTCTCCTCTCCGTCATATGTTCGTTTTCTCTGTTTGGATAGGCACCGAGGGTCGAGACGAGATGTACGCTGCACATTTATGTTCCGTGTTGCGAATAACTTACACACGGATTTACTGGCAACCTACCGTGCGTACCAGGTACTGTACCTATCAAGGATGACCCAAAAAATCAAGAAAACACACACAAAAAAAAACGCACACACACTTATATACCAGTTTTGTGACTCACCGCATGTATGCATGCTGACCATGGAAGTAAAAGAGCAACACACGACAACAAAAAACACACACGTACAAACCACACCAATACTGTAAACCTGAATGAAAACAAAAAAACACACACACACCAACACCACATCAATCTACTGCACCTATGAATGATGGCGAATGAAAACAAAAAAACGATAGGCGAAAAGCAAGTAAAAAAGGAAACACCAGATATCATTCCCTCTCTCTCTCTCTCTCCCCCCCCCGATCTTCTCCTACTTCATGTTTCTCTCTCCTTACCCCGTGCGTTTCTTGCCGTTCCGATTCAGCCGCCGCCGCTGGCCTCTCCCCCCTGGGACCTACCGCCTCCTCTCGCGGCAAACCCGCGGCCATTATGGGAACTGGAGCGTCGCCCCTCCGTCCGACTCGTGTCGCCCGAGCCATGTCTTCCGTCTCGTACCTTGAAAAAAAAAGCGTTGCCGGAGTTTTTTTTGTTTTGGTATGACACAAACACAGTTTTGTTTCGTTTGTTTTTTACTGGGCTGAACCGGGACAGGCCAGGATCGCTGGAGGACAAAATATAAGAAACAATTCGATTTCGTGTTAATAAACAAACGTTACTTATATGCAGGGTCAGTAGTGGTACGTACTTACTATCAATAGTAGATATTGTACATACAGTACGTATCCCCCCCCTCCATGGAGCTATCTACGCTTGCCTGGTAATTTTGTAATTTTGTTGTTTTGTTGTTTTGTTTGTTTGTCAAAAACTTTGTTTTCAGAGAAAAATTTTGATTGGTTGTACGAGGCAATTGTTCATAGCTGGTGCCTCAGTTGAGGAGTATAGTGATAATCAGTAATAGTCAGTAATAGTCAGTAATAGTCAGTAATACTCAGTAATAGTCAGTAATAATTAGTGATATGTAGTCAGTTATAGTCAGTAATAGTCAGTAATAGTCAGTAATAGTCAGAAATAGTCAATAATAGTCAGTATTAGTCAGTAATAGTCAGTAATAGTCAGTAATAGTCAGTTATAGTCAGTAATAGTCAGTAAAAGTCAGTAATAGTCAGTAATAGTCAGTAATAGTCAGTAATAGTCAGGAATAGTCAGTAAAAGTCAGTTATAGTCAGTAATAGTCAGTAAAGTCAGTAAAAGTCAGTAATAGTCAGTAAAGTCAGTAATAGTCAGTAAAAGTCAGTAATAGTAAGTAATAGTCAGTAACAGTCAGCAATAGTCAGTAATAGTCAGTAATAGTCTGTAATAGTCAGTAATAGTCAGTACTAGTCAGCAATAGTCAGTAAAAGTCAGTAACAGTCAGTAAAAGTCAGTAGTAGTCAGTAGTCGTCAGTAACAGTCACCAGCAGCCACTAACTACTACGTACGTACCTAGTGGTCAGTAATAGCCAGTCGGAAACATGTCGATTAAAAAAAAGGTACGTACAGTACCCGTGGTATGAAATAACATCAAATCATTGTTTGAGGAAATCCGAAAGTGCTACCCGACGAAAAAAAAAAAGAACATCGTTCGCTGTTAAGCCATTCAGAACTGAAAAAAAATCCCACATGAATTCCAAGTAGTTTGTCCCCAAATACGTGGGACTAGTTCTTAAGGGGTTGCGGAGGGGGGGGGGGGCTGTGGTAGTTAGGGGACATCCGGGGTACACCCCCGGGTTTCCTACGCCGATAAGGATCTTGCGACGGGTGTTTAGTAATATTATTATTATCCTTGCCATCCGACGATGTAAGTATGTAGCACTCTCCAAATAAAAATAAAACACACGGATTTTTGTTTTAAAGAGCCATCGGCACCAACATATCCCCCCTTCCTGTGTACCTTCCTGCTTCTTTCCGAGCTTCTGCATACTCCATTTATTTTTGCTGCCCTTACTCCTTCCCTTCTCATCACGTATTTAATATTTTCCATTCTCAATGTTGAGAGTACTAAACATTTTGATTCACATAAAAAAAAACGGTGTTCCCACGACGTTGAGGTGAGTTATTATTTTTTATTCTAAATCTTGAGTAACAAACATGTTGATTCACAACAACAACAACAAAAATAACGGTGTTCCCACGATGTTGGGGTTAGTTTATTTCATCTGAGGAGCTTGTGTCAGTCCTCATTATGTTGGTGAACAAAAAAACAGAAGTGCTCGTACTTCGAGCACAGCCCCCCTAACAACAGCGCAGAGGCACGCGTCGTGGTCGATAATATTACCTTCCAGGACCCATGTCGTCGACCGGCCGCAAGGGATGGTCGAACGGCTCGACTTTTGCCTCCCCTTTCCTTTTTACCTTCACCTAAATAAACCGAGACGCACAAGCAAGCAACAAGCAAGCGCGCATATTATGCACACAGGAGCGAAGGTTTCCAGTGAGCTGGAGAGAGAGGGAAATAGAGAGAGAAAGAGGGAGAGAGAGAGAGAGAGAGAGCACTGTACGAAGCGGTTCCCCACATCAGACAGATCACAACCTAGGGCATTTATCACGATCTAAATCATCTGTCGCGATCTACAGCAGATGGTCTGTCACGATCTAGTTCATCTGGACCCTAACTTGGCGTTCTGATGAGATACATATCTGGTAAGAGCAGGTTCTGTTCAGATACGGATCGAATTCAAGGAGCCATGTGCTATATTGTGTAGGTCATACAGATTATACGGCCACATGCACCACCGTAGACCACACAGATCATACAGATCATGCAGATCATACAGATCATACATATCATACATATCGCACTGGTACAGATCGTGCAAATCATACAATATCTGCCCTGAAATATCTAGATCAGCGTGTATGTGTGGGAATCGATGATCTGTCCGATGTGTGAACGGTTTCCACCCCTGTGGGAAGGTACTGGCAAACCCCTCCCTCACCGCGGACACGTATATAAGAGGGGACGAAAAAACTGGGCAAGAAACCACGCACGCATGGGGAACTCTAAGAGAAGCCATGCTCCGTAAGAGCAGGGCGGAACGAGGAAAATAGCGGCTACGTACAAAGCGTCTGCCACTGCTACATGCGGTCCGTATACGTGCACTAATTAAGCTACGTTGTTGTGGTCTAACGGGACGGAATTGGCATTTTTTTGGTCCTGCAGAAATTCCGGAAAGCATACTGGTTTGTTTTCATCTGTTTCGATTTTAACTACCAGGTAGTCTGCACGGCAGCTTCGCCCTTCATAAAAAATAGCGGGATGAGCGGGGAGTTGCTGACTGTTTGATTTTCGTAGTACTTATATATTACCTATATATTTACGTAAACTTGGGTCGGTCGTTAGTTATGAGTGGACCGTAAGACAGCTCTTCTTTCGTGACAAACGACCCAACTTTTGATAGACAGCTCTTCGAAATATCTTTTTAGCTTTTCACTTCTTGCTGACAGCAGCACGACTATACTGCTGTAGGTAGTGCTAATAGTCCGTACATTATATAGCAGGCACCACAATGGGTCATATATACTATATACATAGATAGCTTGTTTCTCACTTTTTCGCTGACAGCAGCACGACTATACTCTACGAATAGTCCGTACTTTTACTTTGTCGGCAACGACGACACTGAGCTTGGGACGACAACGCAAGGCAGAGCACACATATATATATATAATTAGATATACTATTAATATATATATATATATAACTCCTACAGGTATACTTCCGTCTATAGTAACAGCGAACAAAGGCGTTGTTAGCCTTAGTTTTACCTCCTCCCTGCCCTTTAACTTGTCGAACTCGATCACCCCCGCCTCCCCCGCTCCCCCCCCACCAACGCCTCCTCCTCCTCCTCCTCCTTTCGCTTGCTTCCAGTCCTTGTGGATGTTGACCTCCAGCCAATCATCGCGCTTGCGCTGAGCGGCCTCTTTTTCTGCCAACCGGCGCGCCGCCGGGGCTGGGAGAGGCTTGTCTTCCACGTACCTGGTTTTCACGGAGGAAACCACGGATCAGGGGGGATGTTTGAGGAAACCACGGATCAGGGGGGATGTTTGAGGAAACCACTGATCAGGGGGGATGTTTGTTTGTGTGCTGTGCGGTCAAGGAAAAATGTCCTTACTCTACTCTCCTCATGAACACCAACTATCCTCATGAATATCTACAGTACATCGAGCATTATCCGTGAACTGTGGTCCTATTTTAAGAGTAGACCAATCGGTGCATCCGCTCACTTACAAGAAACGTAGGCTTTTGTTTCATTTATTGTTTACCCAAATGAGCGAAATGAAACCGGGATTTTCTTGTTGCGAGTTAGTAAATAGGCGGGGGAAAAAAAAAAACAGAAGTCACACCAACATGCCCCGCGTTGTTTTTTCTGCTGCGAGACTTCAACATAGCCATCGTTTTCTCGCTACTATAATAGGAGGGTTTCTCATTACTAGGAGGGGGGGGGTGGGTGCACCAGGTGCAACATCGCGCTGGGGTCCCGTTTGCTCCTCCCTCATTTTCCGTCGATGACTCTGCTGGGTTGCCTTTTGAGAGGCCGCCCTCTGCTTGTGGGTGGCATCCCCCTTCCATTACTACGGTAGTACGGGGGACCATAGTAACGGTCGTTCTTATCGAGCAAGTTTTTTCCAAAATTTCCAAATATTTTTTTCGCGCAATTTTTGGGACTTCCATATTTATTTTCCAAAAATAATCTCCAAATTTTGGAATGCGAAGCCTTCCAAATGTTTTGCCCTCTGTAAAAATTCCAAATTTCCAAATAAATCTTGCTTTTTCTTGATTTTCCTGGGTTTTTTTTTTAATTGTTTGGAAATTGTATTGTGGAAAAAAGTTGCTCGATAAGAACGACCCTAAATAGGACCTACGGTAAACACAGAAACTTACATATTTTCTTGTTTTTACTACGACAATATTTGATTATATTTACTGTGGCCCTTTCGAGGACCCAGAGATAGTAGCACGAAGAAAAAATCGAACGTTTTTTTTTTTTTTTTTTAATAATCAAATCCTCCACGAGTACGCACTGTGAGAGCGTGCAGCAACGCGACTAGGACTCACGAACGCGACCGTGTCGTAATACATGCCAGGTATGCGACTCCTTCCTTCCTTACTTTGCAATTCGGACACCAAATTGATAATGTCACCATCCCCCCCCCCCCGTCTCCCCTGAGCGTCCAAATATTGGAGGTGTCTTTGCGTATTAGGAGCAGGAACGGTGCTGCGTCTCGAAAGGGATGCGTGGTCAATGATCAAATGACTACGGCAAGCAACAAATTAGTACGCCCCCCCCCCCTCTATGGTCATACGACTAAGGCCATGCATGAAAATAAAGTACACTCCCCCCCCCCTCCGCCCCCGACCCAAAAGCAGCAGTGGCCCGATGCTACCGCAGTCACCATCGTCGTATCATTTTCTTTTTTGGTTTTCTCCCCCTCTCTCTAAAAAAAAAAACAAATTCCCGAAGAGAGGGGCAAAACACACCTGAACGAAGCAAGCCTCCTCCGGGTAGGGTCCTCCACGCTCCCTCCCCTACCGGTCCCGCCTCTCGGCGGAAACCCTTCCCCGGTTTTCTTGCTCTCGCTTTCCGAGACCCATGCTCGGTTAGCCTTTTTTACAGGGGACACACGTGACGACGAGAGAAGGTGCACGAGAGCGGGCAGTGAGAGAGAGAGGGGATGGTGTCATGGTATGGGCTTGGAAGGCCGGTAATTACCTCATTTATAGGTACTGTAATTACCTCATTCATTGGTACTGTAATTACCTCAAGCTATAGGTACTGTAATTATCTCATTCATAGGTACGTACTGTAATTACTTCAATGTATAGATACCGTAATTACCTCATTTATAGGTACTGTAATTGTCTCAATTATAGGTACTGTAATTATTACCTCATTTATAGGTACTTTTTGTAATTATCTCAATGTATAGGTACTATAATTACCTCATTTATAGGTAATGTAATTACCTCATTTACAGGTAATGTAATACCTCAATTTATAGTTACTGTAATTACCTCATTTGTATGTACTGTAATTACCTCATTTGTAGGTACTGTGATTACCTCATTTATAGGTACTGTAATTACATCAACTTATAGATACTGTAATTACCTCATTTCATTTATAGGAGGTAATTAATTGGTCCGTTTAGAAGGGCGTGCCTCTTTCTCCTCTGCCTCTGCCGAGCCAGACGATGTCTATCACGGCTCTGGGAAAGAATAAAAGCATCTCACGGTATAGGTACTGTTAGGGGTGTGCAGATAGTTTTTTGTCCTTCTGAGGCAATGTTTTTTTACCTCAAGACACGCTCCTCAAGTGAGCAGCTACCGGTTATTAATACTAATAAATCGGAGTAGTATGTTACTTTTATATATATACCTGGTACGAAGTATATATATATATATTTAGGACTGTTACGGGGAACCATAGTAAGGGCCCATATTAACGAGTATCAAATAATTTCAATTTGGGAAAAATAAAATTCAATTTCGCTTTTCATTGGTCAACACACGCACCAGCACCCCCCCAAGATCCCAATCTTTGGTGCTGGTGCGCGTGTTGACCAATGAAAAGCGGATTTTTTTGAATTTTATTTTTTCCTAATTGAATTTATTTTATACTCGTTAATTCGGGCCCTAAAGACAAAAAAATTGTTGGTAAATTTATAGTTTTTTTGTGTGTACCGTAGTACCAGTAGGTCCTGTAATAATACTAGCTCGTACTCGTAGAAAACTTTGGTCCGGTTTTGCGCGAACAAACTTCTCCGAAGTCGTGTTGTTTCGGGCGAGAGACGTTGAGCTCCTCCTCCTCCTCATGTGGAGGAGGAGCTCGGACAATAAGGCACCACCCTTATAAGGCAGGCATTGCTTGTGGCCTACAGCAGTATAGGTAGACACCGGAGAAATTGGGAAAAAAAATCACGAACGAACGGGATCTTTGAGAAGCTCTGCATACCTCACCCTACACATATACTGACTGTCTTCGATTTTAAAAACAAAAATTGTACATAACAGGTACGTCGTACGCTTAAACAACCAGCGGAAAGAAAGACGCACGGCCTATATATAATTCGAAGCATATACGAAGTACTTCGTAGATAGACAACGGGATGCTAGAGGGGAGAAAAAAAACACACACACACAGATGGTATTCACAGCGATATTCCGCGGTGGTTAACCCCTTTAGAACTGGCCTCACGAATTTGGGGACAAACTACTTGGAATTAGTGGGAGACATTTTTTTCAGTTCTGAATGGGTTAACCGGTTGTGTGCTCCGTCTCGAAAGGGATGCGTGATCAATGGTCAAATTACTAAGGCAAGCAGCAAATGAGTACGCCCCCCCCCCCCCCCCCCCCCCCCCCACCCCCCCCCCGCCCCCCCCCCCCCCCCCCCGCCCCCCCCCCCCCCCCCCCGCCCCCCCCCCCCCCCCCCCGCCCCCCCCCCCCCCCCCCCGCCCCCCCCCCCCCCCCCCCGCCCCCCCCCCCCCCCCCCCGCCCCCCCCCCCCCCCCCCCGCCCCCCCCCCCCCCCCCCCGCCCCCCCCCCCCCCCCCCCGCCCCCCCCCCCCCCCCCCCGCCCCCCCCCCCCCCCCCCCGCCCCCCCCCCCCCCCCCCCGCCCCCCCCCCCCCCCCCCCCACGGTCCGCCTTGCATTTTTATCGCGAGAAGATTTCAGCACTTTTTTCCCTCGTCAACTTTCGTCGATTTTGCTTTTACCATCTCCCTATAGGGCCATCCGACTACGGCCATCCATGACATGGGCACCACCCCCCCCCCTCCCAACCGCCAGACCCGCCACCTTATTTTGACGAAGGTCACGATAATAGCGGTACGAAGCACTTTTAGGCCAAAACATTTTTCACTTGACGGCGGGGGGGGGGGGGGGGGGGCGGGGGGGGGGGGGGTGCCCATGTCATGGATGGCCGTAGTCGTATGACCCTATAGAGCGTGGGTAAAAGCAAAATCGACGAAAGTTGACGAGGGAAGAAAGTGCTGAAATCTTCTCGCGATAAAAACCAAGGCAAGAACCGTAGTGGGGGAGGAGGGAGAAGAGCCCACTTAGTGACCCCGGATCTGAGTTACGACTAGGGAGGGAGAAAGACGGAAGTGCGAAGATAATGAATGGGATGGACAAAAAAAAAAAAAAAAAAAAGACCCTCGCATCCCTACAATGCCGAACGATTATTATTATAAAACCCACGTATTTGGGGTCAAACTACGTGAAATTAGTGTGGGATATGTTTTTCAGTTCTGAATGGGTTAAGGTATACCAGGTACCTGGAATACGGCCTGGATTGCAAATATACTATTACAGGGTGGGCTAATGATGCCATAGTAAATAGGACCTACGGCACACACAAAAACCTGTACATTAGTCTATTTTTACTAACAACATTTGATCCTATTTACTAGGGTCCTCCGTAATGTTTTGTGGAGTTCCTCACTGAAGGCGTCCCCTCCCCATCGGGCAGAAAAATGCCGAGGCCAAAAGTATGATACCCCCCCATCTACCGCATCTACCGCACTCTAGACATACCTACCGTACTTATACAGTAGAGGCACCTACCGCACTGTAGAGGCCTGTACCTGTACCGCACTGCAGGAGGCATCTACCGCACTGTAGAGGCATTTACCGCACTGTATAGGCCTCTACTACACTGTAAAGGCATCTACCGCACAAGTGTAGAGGCATCTACCGCACTGTAGAGGCCTATACCTGTACCGCACTGTAGCGGCGTCTCCCGCACTATAGCGGCGTCTGCCCCATTGTAGAGGCACCTACCGCGCTGTAGACACATCTACCGCACTACTATAGGAGGCATCTATCGCACTGTAGAGGAATTTACCGCACTGTAATGGCCTCTACCGCATCGTAACCGCCTCTACTACACTGTAGAGGCATACACCACACTGTAGAGGCATCTACCGCACTGTATAGGCATCTTCCGCACTGTAGACGCCTATACCTGTGCCGCACTGTAGCGGCATCTACCGCGCTGTAGCGACCTCTACTGCACTGTATAGGCCTCTGCTACAATGTAGATGCATCTACCGCACTGCTGTAGAGGCATATACCGCACTGTAGAGGCATTTACCGCACGGTAGAGGCGTCAACCGCACTGTAGAGGCATACACCGCACTGTAACGGCCTCTACCGCACTGTAAATGCCTCTACCGCACTGTAGAGGAATCTAACGCACTGTAGAGGCATGGGCTCTTGCGTGCATCACGATCATGCACATATATACCTGTGCTCGGGGACTCTCCTTCGCGCGCGGACCACGGGTAGTCCCCGCCCTTGCTCTGGCTCTGATCAGCATGGTCCTTGGCTGGAGGGTCAAGGGGGAGGGTAGATAGGTAGATAGGTCAATGGCCGAACGTGTGCGAATAGTCGGTTGGTGCGGATGTGGGCTGACCGATCGGTGCCGTTTTCGTTGTCCGATAAATTCAAAGCTATACGTATATACTGTAGGTCGGTCGATGTGCTTGCAGATGTCACTACCGGTTTTTACTGATCATCACTTTCATTTTGGGGTCGGGTTGTCCATAAGTAAATCAGCAGCACAGCATGAGCAGTAGTGGGCAAACCTTGATAACGAATCTTCCTAAGGTAGCTATTCAGGCACTCTGGTTGGCTAAAGGTATATTATGCGGCTCGATCAACTTGGAGTCTTTCCCAGCCACAGCATCCCGAGTCACTCTACCGGTAGAGTCTTTCCAAGCACAGCATCCACGCCGGCCGAGTCAACCTAGAGTTTTACCAAGCACAGCATCCAAGCACAGACCACTGGAATAGGGTTAGGGTTAGGGATAGGGTTAGGGTCGGAGGGTCGGCTTCAGGCGCCTATCACAAAAACCTCCGGAAATATTCACTGTGAATATGTGTCCACCCCTCCAGCATGACACATTGCGAGATGTGCTATTCATTTATTGTCACAATTTGATGCGGGGCACTTCGTTGACACTGACCGCTTACACGACATGACATGACATGACATCAACATGACATCACATAATCGCCGCGTGTATGACAACCTTTCGGTGGTATGGTATGGTACCAACCTCACCTTCCTGCGTATCCTGTGGCGCTCTCTAGCTTGCGCTTCGGCTTGAGCGGCGAAGGTGACCGCGGAGGGTGCCCTCTCTTCCGTCAGCGATCGTCGCACGTCGTGGTAGCCGACATTCCTGTAAAAGGGCGGTGTTGAAAAAAGTTCGGGCCGCGCTGTGTTTACGAGGGCGATCGTATGTACCGTTTTTTGTTGTTGTGGAAAGCACCGTCTCTCTTTTCGCCGGGCGGGGTTGCGCGGTAAGTGTCCCGTTAGGTGGGAGTTCAGTCGAGGGAAGCATCATCAAACCGGGGTATATAATATATATATATACTTCGTATATATGTGTGTCGCAAGACCTCTTCATTGTCATGAGGCGAGCACATCAAGAAATAAGCTCGCTCAGAGTGGACATCCGTGGACTACATACAGCACGTACAACGCCTTTCTATTGTTGTTTATAGTAACAGCGACCATAAGAATTGCAGCTGCACGATTAGGGCAGCGTGAATGCCAAGGCTAAATCGCACAGAAATCGTGTATGTACTTGCGGCAGCGTGTTTTCTATACCCTTGCACGGCTTTTCTATGCTCGGTTGGAAATCCATCACAGTAATGCCCGACACGCTAACTGAGGCTTCTCGGGGGGGGGGGGAGGGGTCTGGAACCACACCTACTACACAGGGCCTCCGTAGCCGAGTGGACTTATCCCGCTGATTATTTCGCACAAAGTTTGGCTCTTTTATCTGGTAGCTCGATATATAATTATGTGCCGGGCTTCTGGCAATGGGAGCGGCGGGGGAAAATTCATTGCCGATTCCGTGTTCTTCATAGCGGTTCCAAAATTTACGAACGCAACAGGCAGACCGTATATGCATGCTACAAAAGCAGCAGCAGCCCTGTCTGTTCGCGTGTTCTACCAGTCTGCCAGCACTGTTTGTTCCGTGCTGTACCCACTTGGCATTCCAACTCACACGGTCAACCAAACAGTGCCTCGCTGCTGTTCTTTTAGCCACGAATATGAACCAAACGCCTACAGTAATTCTCTCTAGAACAATAAACAACAGATTATTCTTGGAACGGCTCCCGATCTCCAATAATCTTCTCCATTATCCCTTTTACTGCGGCAAAAACCGACCTACACCAAATCCAAGTAATTTACGCCCCCCCAAACGGTGTATGTATGCAGTGCTAAAAGGGATCTCGGGGTGGCATGGCCCCTCGTTTCACGTGGCTATCTCACCAATCCTGGCGAGGGGGTGTCCGTCTCACCTCTCCCATTCCCGCTGCAGCCGAGCGCGTTCCACGGCCGGCCGGTTCTTCCTCCCCACCCCTTTCCCCCCCAGCGGGGCAAACTTCCCGCCAGGAACTTTCCGAGAACTTTCCAGAACCCCCCTCGGCCAGACACCATTATTTTCTTCCCACGACCCCCCGCGTCCACTCTCGCTATCGCTGCTGGGTCTCTGGTCAAACGACCTTTTTCTTCGTCTCCTCCCCCCCCTCCTCCTCCCCCCCCGCCTAGCATGGTGTCCTTGGTGAAGACGGGAGCGTTGAGGTGCTGAGTGGTGTCGGTGGCGACGGGTCGCCATTTTGCGCGGTCGGCCACCACCGCCACCCAGCACTGATGGCGGCGACGAGCAAGAGTGGTGGGAGGAGGAGGAGGAGGAGGAGGAGGGAGAAATGAAGGGTGGGATCGAGTGGCCCGATGATCCGGAGGAGGGGGCGCGTCGTCTCGATCGCTGCCGCTGCGGACTCGAAGACGATGGTTGCTGTCCTTGACCCCGCCACTGCCCCCGCCTCCGCCTCCGCCCCCTAGGTGTGGGTGAAGCAGTATCATGCTCACCCAGAGAGCGACGCTTAGAGCGGTTTGTTTTCAAGAAGGGGGAGGAGGAGGAGGAGGAGGAAGCCGAGGTGCTAGAGGAAGAAAAGAAAGACGAGGAGTAGGTGGAACCGGAGGCGTCGGCGGAGAAGGAGGAGGAGGAGCAGGAAATCGAGTAAGGCGAACGCCGCCGCGGTTCAGACGACTTTTTCTCTTCTTCATCTCTCCGTCCCCGTCGTCTCCGCCGGTCACGTGCACAACGCCGCCGCCTCCTGTGTCGACTGCCGTGAACCTTGCGCTTGCTTCGGCGACGACGACCCCCAGAGTAATTCCTGATGCCTTCGTGCTCTTCACCTCTCGACTCTCGCCCGTCTTCGACCCACGCCTGTCGACCAGGTCGTCGTGATCTCGATCTCGAGTCAGCGCGTCCCTTTGTTGGTACCTGGTTTCCATACCCGCCGCCGCAGCGATAGCCAAGGTCTGGCTCCGGACAGCGGAAGGTGTCCCCACGCCTGCCTCCGAGAAGAAGCGACGACGAGGAACGTCCTCTAGATCTAGAACGACGCGGAAAACTATGATCGATGTCGTAGGACGACTGGTGGGGATGACGACGACGTGTCCACGGTGTAGTAGTAGTAGCGGCACCGCCATTCCTGCCGCCTCCAGAAACATAACTATCGCTTTGGCTCGACTGGCGGAAACCCCGTCGTTTATCAGAGCGGGACCTATTTCTATCAGCAGCGTAGTAACGCGAGCGGCGGCGGTCTTGCTTGCTATCCTTGCGGTGATTTTTAGATGTGCCTCTCTTTCCCTCCCCCTGCGACGACGACGAGGGAGAAAGCCTGGCGGAAGATGCTCTCCTTCCGCCCCTGGTTGCGCTCGGGCGTTTGGTTCGTTCATGGTGTCGGCTGCGGGATCGGCTGTGGCTGCGACTGTGCCCCCGGCCGCGAGTGCGGCCGCGGCTACGGCCGCGACTGCGGCCGCGGCTGCGGCCCCGGGAACCCCGTGTCCCACGCCGACGAGCGCTAGGTCCCGCGCCGGAGACCATGCCACGTTGGTTCGCGGTATGGTCGTTTTTGCTTTCTTCGGCGAAAGCGCTCCTCGTTAACGGAGCGGCGAGCCGCATGGAAACTCCACCGATGGCGGATCGGACGCGGGTAATCCCCTCCGCTCTGTAGGAAACCCGACGGCGGTTACATTGTGACGCGTGGGAGGATGAAGGGCGCGGAAGCAGAAGCAAATTAGACGAAGAAGGGAAGCAAATGAGTGAAGCAGTGGTACCCCTCGGTGGCAGTGGCAGTTGGTGCCCCCCTATGCTATTGGCCACATTTTTACACGGAAATGAGGCCGCGCTGTCGAGGGTTACAATTCAATTTTCCAAAGAATGAAATGCAGGGGGGCGTAAGTCTGCACGCATTTGTTGACGAGTCCATTTTTTTGGTGCGAGGGTTATATGTATGCATACATATATATAGTGGGGTCCAAACAAGTTGCCAACTACGAATCGTTCCTCCACTTTTTGGGTCACAGTGGAATTCGACGCGAGTCGACGAGGGAAGAAAGTGCTGAAATCTTCTCGCGATAAAAATGGAAGGCAAGTACCGTAGTGGGGAGGGAGCCTACTTAGTGACCCCGGATCTGACTTGCGACAAAAAAGAGGGAGAGAGAAAATATAGGCGAAGATAATAATTGGGATGGGAAAAAAAAGAAAAACGAAAAACGAAAAACGAAAAAGTAGACCCCCGTCAAGAAGACAACACATAATAACTAGTACGATGGAACACAGTAATGAGGACCAACTATTGCTAGAAAAAATACAGAATTATGCTTCGTATAGTTTTTTTTTGTGCGTGCTTTAGGTTTTCTTTACAATCGTCCCCCCACCGTAATAAGAAGCAATTTTTTCGCCCGGACGAGCGGCGAATTTGAAGAAGCATTCCAATTCCGATTCCATTTCCACGCGACAAAACCCCACCAGCCGAACAAGAATAGGCAAAAAAACAAACAAACAAAAGTCCGTGTACGTATACGTCCGGCGGACTCAATCCGTGCTTCTCGTACTAATCGAGGCATGGCGAGCGAGCGAAACCCACGAAAACACGTGAAATTTAGTTTATCGAGTACCCCGCAATATCCACAATCCTCAGCTGCAGCTTTAGCAAGGATACGCTGTTTTGTTACCGAGCGAGGGACGTTCATTACTATCACGAGGGACCTACAGCAAATAGGACCAAAATTTGTTTAGTAAAAATAGGTAAAAGTATAGGTGATTGTCTGTGCCGTTGGTCCTTCGTAAATAGCACAAGGAAGGGGCAGCATACAGGTGGATGTTGGTGCCAGCTCGCTTGCAGCGGGCGGACAGCTCATTCGGACTATACTCGCAATGTTAGTGTGCACCCGGTATACGTTAAAACGCACCTAGAGTATTGGAGTTTGCAACAAAACGAAAGGCAGCACACAACAAAAAAAATGGATGTTGACACCACATCGCTACGTATAGCGGCGAAACCCGCTATTACGACAGTACTCTCATGTCGGAACGTGAAGCAAGACCTTTGGCCTTGTAGCCCCACTTTCAAGCCCTTTAGAACCTCACTCTCATTTCGGAGACAAATTACTTGAAATTAGAGTTAAACACATGGTTACGTACAGTGCATCACTTAAAAGGGTTCGCAAGCTCACCTCCCGATGTCGTATTCCCCCGGACCTCGGAGACACGCTTCTTTAGCCTTCCGAATTTCCAGCACCTCCCGTGATTTCTGCTTGAGGGATATCCTGCGCAGCCGCATTCCAGGAAAAAAAAGAAACCACCTACGTATTTGTTTCATTGTTACGGAGGGGGTACGAGTACCCCTATTCGAGAGAGCGCCCCGTGACAAGCCAAAACAAGCGCTCTTAACTGCAAAACGCTCTTATATGTGGTGGGAAATATATAATTTTTAGTATAGGCGGGACATGCCGGTTTGACCGCTCTTGATATTTTATCTTGAGGTGCTCTTAAATCGGGTTACCCACTACTACTGTAGTCCATTTCATGCCGTCTCAACCCCTCCAAGGGCATACATAAGCACAGGAAACATGCACCATAATGGAAACCTAGGGTACAGAAAACGGTACCTGGTAAATCTTTTGGGGGAACTAACTCGAGTGGACGAGTGAGGTTCCTTGTGTTCTGCCAATAGTAGGTGTACGACCGGTAAATCTTAGGGGGAACTAACTCGAGTGGACGAATGAGGTTCCTTCTGTTCTGCCAATAACAGGTGTACGACCGAACCGCCTTTCGGAAGCGTGGCATCAGTTCTTCTCTTAAGAACCCCAAGCAACCATGTATGCGCCCCCAGATCTATATCCCACTCCGCCGCACGAAGGCCAATTGCGCACACTTGGCGCATTTTGTCTTCCAGACGAAAAAAAAACGCAAAACAAAAAGTAAAAAAAAAAAAGTCGGCGTCGTAGGCCAAGCCGCTGGGATAACGCTTGGGGCACAGGACAGGGCAGGAACGAAGGGATTGCTTCACCACCGAACGCGCGGGGGCCCATGAAAATAAACCAGCAAAAAAAGAAGTATCAGATACGTACGAGCACGATTGCTTTTTTTTTGTGTACCGCAACAAACAGTCTTCCACCCGAAACTTTGCAAGATGCCGGTCATTCGACAGGCCGGGTTGCTGATACCTGGCATGTCGTTTGGGAACAAAAACAACACAAAAAAAAAAAACACCGGGGGGATGGGATGTCCACCACCAACTCATCACGCGAAGACCAGAAACATATGTTCGCCAAACATGAAAACGTACTATCAGAGATGATGGTTCACGCAACGATGCTTGGTACTGTAGACGTAGCTCCTACATTTTCTGAGGCTCGTTCACTTGGTTACAGTACAGGAGCTCTCTTGGACATTAGACGCTTGCCTTCTAGGGGTGGTACCTAATTTTTCGGAGCTCCTCACTTGGTCATAGTATAGGAGCTCTCTTGAATATTAGACGCTCGCCTTGTAGGGGTATATAGCATTTACATTTTCTGAGGCTCCTTCACTTGGTTGTAGTACAGGAGCTGTCTTGAGCATTCGACGCATGCCCTGTAGGGGTGGCGCCTAATTTTTCTGAGGCTCCTTCACTTGATTATAGTATAGGAGTCCAAAACGAAAACCTAAGAGTGCAACCCGATGCACAATCCTAAACCCTCAACCCTATAGGTGTGTCACGAATCATAACGCAAAACACAAATGGTCTTGGGGACGACGTTGGGTCAAGGAGCCATGGCATTGTCCATCTCGGGTTTCACTTTTGTTTTAATCATTTTTTTTAATCAGGACCAGTAACGCATGCTACGGTAGAGGTTCGACACGTTTTTTTCTGAGCTCCTCACATGATGTGCTCCATACACCACCGAAAACAAAAAAATGATTTTGGACGAGAATAAAAGTGCTACGTACCGATGAGCAATTTCATGACGCAAGTACGCTATGAAAAACAGTGCAACAAAAATATAGGAAAGTTTTTGACCATTTTGGGTTTAAGGAGCCAGATCATTCGGACAACAAAAATCAGCCAAAAAGTGTTACCTCTACCGTTGGGTGGGGTACACAAGCAAGTACCACAACCTCAAGTGAGGACGCTTCAGAAAATACTACTAGATGCACCTCTATCTTATCATGCATGCACCACCTACAGTCACGTAGCACAACATCGCACCTCTTCGGAGCTATCGAGGGACCCCTCGCTCCTTCTCCCCACTCATCGCCCCCCCCTCCAGCATGGTAGTGCCCCGGGCCGGGCGCTTCATTCCCCTCCTTTGTGTGGCGGCCCGGTTTTTTTCGAGAGTGGTGCGTGTGAGGTCGCGCGAAAACGATCGACCGCGTCTTTGGCCGATGAGAAAGGAAGGCCTCGCTAGGAGCTAAGCCGCCTGTTGAAAGAGGGTGTTGCAGGCGCTGTGGTTGCGTTCCTCGGGCCCCCGCGTTCCGTGACAGGCCTTCTGCACCAGTAAAGCCTGTTAATACTCCTGGCGCACCTGCTGCTGCTGCTGCTGCTGCTGCTGCTGCTGCTGATGCTGCTGATGCTGAGTTTTCGTTCCCTGAACCGGCCGAACCTGCACGTACTGCTGCTGCTGCTGAGTTTTTGTTCCCTGAACTGGCCGGTGTTGTAACTGCCGCTGTCGCCGTCTTCGTCGCCGCTGTCTCCGCAGCCGTCCTAACCATCACATCCTCCGCGGCCATCGATCCCGCCGTCACCAAAGGCTTCGCTGGAGTCCCCGCGGTTTCCGGTGCTGGAGGCGTTTCTTCTGCTTCAGCAAGATCCCCATTATCAGCTTTTCCTGCCGCCACCACCCCCACCACCATTGTCTGGAGGAGTTTGCCGTCACCCATCCCTCCGCTACCCCCCCCGACCGTCTCATCGGAAACGCCGCTGCATGGAACTCCTCCCGGTGCGCCTTCCTGCCTTCCCCCGTCAACGCGAACGGGATCATCGGTCGCAACAACTTGGTCGCCTGCAACGTTATCGCCCCCAGTTTGGTGGCTGCCGGGAGGGGAGGGGTCGACGCGCACGGCCGTAGCGACAGGGCCCCGAGAGAATCGGTCCGCCATTGTCACGGCTGCCGCGGCCGCCGATTCTGCTCGCGCCAGCACCGGGTCGCGCGCCCTCCGGCTGAGCAGAAACCCTTTCAATTTTGGACGGATGGCTGCATCTCCGTCATGGCTATTATGTACGTAGGGACAGCAAAGCGGGGCGCGGGGGGTGGCGGGGGGGCGGAGGGTGCATGCACGTGGTGGTGTTCAACCGTTATGGAAGAGTGTTTTTACCGGCGTCGTTGTATATGTTAGTGCCGGGGGGGGTATATGAGGTATAGACAGGACCCAAAATGAACCCTAAAGGTATGCATCCCCGTACGATTCTGATTTCTATTACGGGAGACCATAGTAAATAGGGATCATTCGGTACACAAAAACCTATATTTTGACCTCTTTTTTTTTTAATTGTCCTATTTACTATGGTCCCTCGTAATAGACACGTACGTCCTACGGGCTACGGGCTCTTTTACAAGAGGGAATTTTTATATTTACTTCGCTCTACAAAAAAAACGATTTTTGACATTGAAAAAAAAAACAAATCCCGTAAAAGCTACTATTAATAATAACGCCTGATACACACAAAACAAAACCCGAATGGAGCTCTGTCTGGACCCCCGTATACAACATCGGGCTCAAAACAATAGTGGGTACGTATTACTCTCCTCTGTTTTGAGGACTTTTTTTTCCGTCAGGGAGATAAACAATGTTTTTTGGGGCTTTAAAAGCGAAAATAAAAATAAAAAACTCTACCGCACACAGACAGTAGCACGGCGCGCTTTCGCTGTTAAAGGGGGACACGTATGATACATGTAGTAATCAGAGCCAAAATATGGCGTCTAAACATAGGGGGATACCTGGTTTTTGGGTTCATCGTGGGTTTTTATAACATTAGCCCCCCCTGAAAAGTACCTATTATTACGGGGGGGACATATTAATCATAACCAAGTATGTTGGGAACTCATCTATACTAGTGGGGTAGGGGGTTGTATGTTTCTTGGGGTCAATCGTGGGCTCTGATTACTGCCCCCCCCCCCCCGTACGACGTACGCAGTATCTAGCGCGGGGACGTGCTACCCCCTGTGTGTAGGGGGGTGGATATCGAAGAAGAACGAGGCGAGGCTGCACAACGGCGCGATCAGGTACTTACACACGGTCAGTACCTGGCTGGTGCGGTGAAAAGCCAGCTCGGTGAAATGGGGTCTTGCCTTTGTTGTTCGGCTGCGTGGGTTCGGGTACGTGGCTTGTTTGCTGGCTACCGCTCTGGACCGAAATGTGTTTGACAGTTGTTACGGGGGGGCTATAGTAAATAGGGACCTACGGTGCACCCAAAAAATATATAGATATTTACGTGTTTTTACTAACAATATTTGGTCCTATTTACTATTATATGGTCCCGAAATAGGTATCGGTATTTATACATGAACGGTCCTTACATTACCGCCCAGACTGGTATGCCCCCGAGCATGACCAAAAACAAAAACAAGTGTGTCGGGGTGCGGCCTTACCAAACCGTTCTTAGAGAGGTACGAAGCGCAAAGCAGTACGACGACTCGTGTCATTGGTGCGCGCGTGTGTGTGTGTTCGTCGCCGGTCTCCGCACCTATTGTATGTATTAACAGTGTGGATAAGTCCACTCTATACCTTAGCAATCCGCCCGGGCTGGTACGTGTGGTCCGGTGCAGTAGCATATCACTTTGTTTTGACACTTTCCCCCCTCTATACTATACTCAAGTGAATCCCCAAAGGGGGTCTATAACCGGGCGGGGCGACTGCGGGAATGAAATAATGCATTCTTTTGCCAGGCAGGCAGGTAATCATACGTGTGGGGGGGGGGGGGGGGGTGGGGATGCTTTGGGGGGGGGGGGGGGGTACTCAATATTCATGCATGTCCGTAGTCGTATGTCCATAGACCCGGGAGGTCTGAGTAAAACCGCGCACTACAACGTATGTCTCGCTCTTTTGAGCGCCTGACTTTTTCAAATATCAACACGTCGCGCATGACCGCGCAGTACATGCGTGAGGGTTCAAGACTACGTACTCCTTCGGGCTATGCACGTGGGATGACCGTGGTAACATCGAGGCAGAAACGCAAAGAAAACCCCAGCACGTTTTTTTTTTTAATTTACCGCACATCTCGCTATCCTCTTTTTCTCCTTGGGGTCCTTTTTATGGTCCTCTGCCAGCCCCCCCCCCCCCCCCCCCCCCCCCCCCCCCCCCCCCCCCCCACGGCGTGTAGACAAGTCTTCACCTAAAAAACCACGAGGTCTGAGCAACAACGCACCTCGTGTTGCCTGTTCCCTCGCAGGTTTCCCCTTTTCTCGCGCCGGCCGAAGGCCCGTCGCCATCCGGTCCGACCGGGCGAAAAAAACGCGCCGTCGTGCCGAAGCGAATCGCTCTTGCCCCGCCCCCGCATTCTGAAGTGGCGAGGAACGCGCTTTGCACGTCCGGTATATGCCGGCGCGGCGTTTGCTCGCGCGGCGCGTGCTCGCGCGGGGTGTGCTCTCCCGAGGTATGCCCGCCCGCGGTCCGCGCTCGCGCTGCCGACGGCTCGCGCCCCCCCCGCCTCGGCCCGTGTTCGGCCCCGGCCGTGCGCGCTCGTATCGGGATTTTTGCCTCGCCCAGGTCTGTTGCCGCAACCGCTGCGGCGCCTTCAGAGGCGGCGAGGACCACCACCGCCGGTGGTGCGCGCGCTTCCGCTGCTTCTGCCGAACCTGGAGTGCCACTGCTGCTGTCTCGCAAAAGGTCCGAAGAGCTGACGGGGTTACCGCTAGCCCCACCCACCCAAGGGATCCCTTCTTTTTCTTGTCGCAGCTGGGCTTGACGCTTTTCCCCCACGCTTACTACGGAACAATCGTAATCGTCGTCATGGTCGTCGGGTGTGCCGGCGCCACTGGCGAGGAGGGACCGAGCCACTCCGTTGATCACCACAGCTTCGACGGCGTGTGGGGCCAGCGCTGACGAGGAGGAAGCATCACCCGCCTCGGACACACAAGTCGATACATCCGTGGCTGTGTGGCAGACGCACCCGCAGGCGAACCAGCAGGTGGCGGAGCACAAGCAGGTCCCGCCACCACTGCCAATCCCGTCCGTTACGGCGGCGGCGGCGGCGGCTGGTTTCGATGGCATCTCCAAGAAGCCTAGGCGTTCGTCCCTTCTGCCGCGCCGCCGGACACCACCCACTGCTCCGCTTGACCCGTTTTGCGATTGATGGGCCGACGCTTTCTGGAGGAGGGAGGAATTCATATTTCCGCCTTCTGGGCGGTTAAGCTCTAGGGCTTGCGCGATGCTCGGGCTACCGTCGACGCCGCTCGAGTCACCGCTTGCGTCGGCGTCAAGGGAGTGGCGGTGGTTGCCGCGGTTCAAGTCAGCCCTCACCCTGTCATGGTTCGTTGACTCCTGCAGGTCTTTGCGCGCGGCCGGCGAGCGTTGTTGTAAATGAGTTGCCTCAGACACCACCGGTTGCTCGAGATTTTCTGAAGATGTTGAACTCACCCCTGGTTCCGGTAACGCTGCCGTGCCGGTCGGCGGGGCACCAGCTGCGGGATTGGGGCCCCCCTTAACACCGAAAACCTCCTTATTATCGAAAACCACCTCCACAGTGGTAGCAGCATGGCACCGACAGGAGCACCCGAACCAGCACTGTTGTCGATGGTGGTGACCCGAGGGGGTAAACGTACAAGCGAATAGAGGAGGGTGTCAGCCACATTGGCATCGCATGCACCGCTAGATAAATTGACGATGGTGCCACGTCTGATACGTGGGGTACTTGATGGTGTTTTTTTTTCCATCTCCACGGGACGGGCCGAGATAGACACAGCGGGGAAGGGCGAACACACATACACTATGCCGATGCTTGCTGCTGCGATAAGGGTATACCTGTTTTTTTCTGAAGCTGCTCGCTTAAGGTACCACCACCGCGCAAAAAAACGGATGCAAGCCTTTTGGAAGTGCACTCCCGTTTTGCAGACATTTTACTTGGAATTAGTGTCAAGTACATGGTTCTGCACAGTGCAGCACTAAGAACTGCACCCTTAATCCCACGGCCCACGAGGTTCACAATCGAAAAAAAAATGTGAAAATAAACGGTGTTGGGTGTTAAGAGTTTATTAGTTGAGACGCCTTAACCAATACAGAACTGCAAAAAATGTCCCACACTAATTCTAAGTATTTTCCCCCCAAATTCGTGAGACCAGTTCTTAAGGGGTTAATCAGCCAGAATATTATTTTTAGTCAAAGCGTTGTACCCTTATCGTAGCACGTGTCTGTCATTTCTGAGCCATTGTTGGGGGTGTGGGGTATTCGTGGGGGAGGTTGCCCTTGCGGAGGTGCAAGAGCGTCAGCCAGTATCTCCAGGGCGGTTTAGATGATGAAGGCTACGTCGCTAATCTCGCGCTTTCTTTGTTGGATCAAGCAACGTCATGTATAGCTTTACGTGCCGTGTTTTCCAAATAGTTGTGCTTGGTAGGGTACTTACTGTAATGCACGTGTGTCCCCCTCCGGCATGCCTGTCCTCTTCCTGGCCTTTCGAGTCCGGTACAACCGATCAAAATCTATTAATAGTAGAAGAAGAGTATTTCTGTTTTAATGTGTACCTGCTGACGATAGCTCTGTCAGCTGCGCACTTCAAAAGTGTAAGGTTTTCCACGTGGAACTTTCAGGGCTGCATGCTGTACCATCTCGGCTGCATTCGATTTCTTGCTTGCTCGCTTGAACGAAACATTCTACCAACCGCCGACGTCCACTCAAAACCATTCCAAGTTTTTCACCCGCCCGCTCGCCCGTCTGCAACAACGGCACCACCAGACGACACCGAACATAGCCAAATCACTCCCCCGGTTGACCCCTTTGGGGCGGACCCCCTTTAAGGGCTATATGAACCATTTTAAGGGATGTAAGGGATATAAGGGATATAGGGACATAAGGGCTATAAGGGATATACGGGATATAAGGGATACAAGGGATATAAGGGATACAATGGGTATAAGGGATATAAGGGATATAAGGGATATAAGGAATATAAGGAATATAAGGAATATAAGGAATACAAGGGATATAAGGGATATAAGGGATATAAGGGATATAAGGAATATTAGGGATACAAAGGATATAAGAGATATAATAGCTAGCAAAGATGAGCTTCGACGAAATCCTCGAGCTCACAGCTGTTGTTTTTTCATTTTTTAAATATATATTCATCCCTCCTACGACGAAATCCTCGAGCTCACAGCTGTTGTTTTTTTAATTTTTTAATAATAGATACAGGGGGAATAAGGGATATAATGGATAGAGACAAAAAAAATGGCAAGTTTGGTGCTATCAAACAATCTACACGAAGCGTGACAGCACAGCAGTGTAGGATCGTTGTTGCTACCCGTGCCATACGACTCCTTGCAATATACAACTCGGACACCAACCATTGTATATATCATCTCCCAATCCCGCATTAGCCGTTGCTGCGAACGTCTCTTTTAATCGCCAATTCCCTCTTCTGAATCCCGAAAGAGAATTAGCATGATCCAGGGTCAACGTACGGTACTTCTTACGCGACGATAAAGTATTATCGTGTATACACCGAATTAAACAAAGCGACTTCCCGCAGAAACAAAAATCCCGGCTCATCAACCAAACGTGCGATGGTTGTTTTTCTCCGAACAGCTGTAAAAGTATGCTATTTTTCTCACCTCATGGCGGCACTCTCTGCATGACACGGCGCCTCCCTCCCTCGGCTTGGCGGGCCGCGCGTCGACTCCCACGCTGCCCGCTGCCACCCCAGTCGTACCACCGCCTCTCCCGTACCCCACTCCCGCCCCGCCTCCACACGGTTCGCCACCTTCTCGCATGTTTGGAGAGGCGCGTGTCGGAGAGACGTGCCTCTTTTTTAAGGACTGGCCACCGGGGAGACCAATCCTGAAGCCTGGCACGCGCTTTCGGGTGGCAAGCGTCGGAATTCCCTGACCCTCGAGCTCGGGGGCTCTGCATCCAGAATATTTTTGTCGCCGTGGGTGAGATCGAGTAGGGCCACCGCCCGGCGGCTGTTTTATTGTCACTATTGTTGCTGCTGCTGTTGCTGCTGCTGCTGCTCCTGTTGCGCCTGCTCCGGCTGCTCCTGTCGCTGCTGCTGCTGCTGCTGCTGGTGGTGGTGGAGCCGTCACCGTCGGCGAGTCAGGGAGCCAGTCGATGCGTTTCTTTTGTGAAAGGGCAAGCGGCAACAAGCAGGAGGAAAATGTTACCCTAGGGAGGGAGGGGGTGTACTTCATGTTCATGCATGGCCGCAGTCGTATGACCATAAACCCTCGCATCCCTACAATGCCGGGACGGAGCATGTCGGGTTTTCACCGACCAGGCAAATACCCTAGGGAAGGGGGGGGGGGTACTCATGTCGTGCACGGCCGTAGTCGTATGGCCATAGACCCTCGCATCCCTACAATGCCGGGACGGAGCACGTTGGGTTTTCACCAACCAGGCAGACATTGCTTGCACCAAGCGCGAAGCGCCGTGAGGTATTGGGCGAGTCGCATGGAGGGTGAGCTGCATCCTGCTAAGAACCGCCTCTGAGGCGGACTTGCATATGGACGACAGCTTCAATGAGTTAATTTAATTTCTGGTGTGGCCACTTCCGGAGACAGCAATGGGTTTTACTATGTAACTGCCTCGCGGACGCCTTACCATATTAACACTACGTGATACGACCATTCCCCTTGTGCGGAACAAAGGTTCTCCACCCCGCACAAATGATCTACTCGACCGCCAGCTTTTGCCCCCCAAACACGGGGGGGGGGGGGGGGAAGGGAGGGAGGGAGACTGGGCGGGTAGGAGGGGGGGGTACAGGTCTTGCGGCGTCGCGTCTGTCTTTGTCTCTGTCGCGGTTCTTACTGCAATTGTGGCTGCACGGGCAAGGTGCGGGTCACCACTTCGTAGACCGCCACCGATGCTTCGTCCGCAGGTGCCACATCATCTAAGGCTTTGCACTGCACGATCATGCGTCGATGACTGCTTGTCACGTTCGAATACATATTTAGCCTCGCGATATTTACGGTGTGCCGGGATGAGGCCAACATTGCCCCTTACCGCCCGACTCAAAGACCAGGAGGCCCCAGGTACGCTCCTGAGCGGCTCTTCCAGTCGCTTCTGGGGCTTCGAAATTGACGGCAAGCCTGCCATAAGAGTGACACGAGTTTTTTCGAGTGGTCGCAGGTGGCTGCCGTCCTGTGCACCAGGCTCTCCCCCTTCTTTCACGCGGCCGCCCTGTGGCGGATGAGGATGTTGGGGAGTAGTTGCGCCTCCTGGCTTGATCGCCCCTCCCAGAAGCGACGCTAAGGTGTCTTGTGCTTCTTGTACCATCGATTCCAGGGACGATATCTGCGGGGGGTGGGGTGTGTGGGCGGGTTGTACTCATGTCGTGCGTGGCCGTAGTCGTGTGACTATAGACCCTCGCATCCCTACAATGCCGGGACGGAGCACGTTGGGTTTTCACCAATCATGCAGACACTGCTCGCACCATGCGCGAAGCGCCGTGAGCTGTTCGGCGAGTCGCATGAAGGTTGAGCTGCATCCTGCTAAGAACCGGCTGTGAGGCAGACTTGCATATGGATGACAGCTTCAACGAGTTAATTTGATTTCCGGTGTGTCCACTTCCAGAGACAGTGTGTGTTAGGGGGGGGGTGACACAAACTAAAGAACTTGGGTGCTCCATTGCGGCACGCACGCGGTGAAGGATCCGAGCAGAAGGGTGCTCCCATAATAGACACTCTTAGGGAAAAACGTATGCACCCTGGACACCAGACACACTACAGCAGTAGCTTTGATGACCATTCTACTGGACTACCGGTATCAAGTAATGTTTGCCCTTTTGCGCATTCTGAAGCTGCCGTCTTTTTTTCCTCCGTCCTTCGCAGCCAGGATGAACATGCTCGAGGAAACGCGCCGCATCATGAACGATTTTCGCCCCTATCATACGCTGCAGATATCATACCCCTACAACCGCACAACCGTTACAGCAGTACATACTATAGTGTTATGGTACCCCCCTGCCTTTTTTCACTTCATTACGGGGGACCATACTATTAGTAAATAGGACCTACGGAAGACACAAAAACCTATATATTTACCTATTTTACTAACACTATATGGAGGCGTGCTACGATAGAGGTATACACCTTTTTTTGGCTGAAAACGTTTCTGAATGAAGGGAAGGGGTCCCTTAAGGGCCCGTTTTAACGAAGATAAAAAAAATCAATTTGGAAAAAAAAAATCAAATCCGCTTTTCATTTGGTCAGAACCCGCACCACCACCCAAGATTAGACCCCAAGATCCTAATCTTGGGTGCTGGTGCGCGTGTTGACCAATGAAAAGCGAATTTGAATTTTATTTTTTCCAAATTGAATTTATGTTGTACTCGTTAATATGGGCCCTTAACCCATAGTCGTCGTTTTTATTTTTTATTTTTTTATGTTGCCGTATTTTTCGTTGAATCGTTATTAATAGTAGGCCATGTGTGAAGGACAGGGTAGTTACGTATGTATCGTAGACCTCGGAATCACGCATGTAAACATGGATACCTCAAACGACAGGCCTAAAGAGCCTGCCAAGTCATCAACCCCGGGTCGGAAGCGGTCCCTTCGTTTTGACGTAAGGTCGAACTCTTCCCGGGGAAGCGACGGGGTCATCCATTGTGGGGCCCCGCATAAGCAGGGTCCCACAGGACGGAAACCTCGAGGGTGGTGCCCTCGCGCGCTCGCCCCTTGGCTCACTCCGAGACATAGACAATTAGCACCTCCTTGCTACATGAGACGGAAGAAAACTGCTCGGCACGGTCGGCCGTAACGACCCCTGCAGGCATCAGGGATTGGGAGCTCGTCACTACGACATCATTGGCCTCGGGGGCAGGCGCTAGTTCCACATTGGTGACCACCGTGGGATTCGAACCCACGAGTACGAATACATGACGACCTGAACGCGCTAGTTCCACACATGGGATTCTTCATTTGATTGGGTACCAACCTTGTTTTCCCTCCAAAATCAAGTTTTGTGTGGAGTATAGAGCTGCTCAAGAGACCACCCTATATAAAAGAAAAAACATGGTGCACCTCTACTGTACGAGCATGCGTCTTTGGTCCTAGTTAACTCTTTTAGGACTGCAGTCCCGTTCTGGGGACAAACCAGTAGTCCACACAGAAATAGCTGGCTCGCCACACGAAACCTCGCGTGTTCATTGATTGGTGTTCGGACATTCCAGGTGCAAGCTCGGAGCGTGGAACCCCTCACCTTTTCTCGCTACTAACGGGGGACCATAGTAAATAAAACCTACAGTACAGACAAAAACCTATATATTTACTTACGTACAGTAGTACAGGATACCTAATAAGAAAGAGGGAATCTGGTCCAGGCTGGATTTCTTATTTGAGAAAGGGTGCTTTCTACACTAATTTCACGATAACGACTCCCGAATTTATTATTTTCCTCTAAACCTCAGCCTGGCTTTCTTGTTAGCCTGTTTCTTATTAGGTGTCTTATACTGTATTTTTATAAACAATATTTGATCCTTTTCACTTGGTCCTCCGTTATAAATCGAGGACGGTACCAGTATACCCGCCGGTATGCTCATACCCGCATCCGTCACGGCTCTTCAATAGCCTATACAGTGCCTGGTACGTTCATGACTGGTATAATACGCTGCTGCTGCCCTCCTTTTTCAGGTAGGAAAGCAGACTGAATGTATTGCAGTTGTGAAATTGTCCAGCGATCTGTCCGCCACGTACAAACAACGTAGAAAGGTATTATGATGCGCACTCGTACGTTTGCACGGGGAGTCCTACGATACCCGAGTCGTCATTCTAACCGAGATGCCTAAAAAAAAAGACACCGGCCATTTGTTCTGAAAACTTCCAGCACTTTGAGCGATTTACTACTTACCAAAGATGTCAGGAGACGGCACTTTGACCCCTTGACTGGCGGCAATTTGTCTTTTTTTATCCTTGACTGACGCCAAACTACTAGGTTTTAGTGTAGAACACTCGGATCCACACGCTTGACCGATGCTCGTTTTCCCTTGACTTGACCGTCTCCTGACATCTTTGCTACTTACTGTATACGACAC
This sequence comes from Saccharina japonica, assembly GCA_008828725.1. NCBI lineage: Eukaryota > Phaeophyceae > Laminariales > Laminariaceae > Saccharina > Saccharina japonica. The sequence continues at coordinate 245,014 of MEHQ01003648.1, forward strand.
GCACCAGTACCTGGTATAACCTACCTGTATCCGCGTCAGTATCACACGTTCTCCACGTATGATACGATACATATCATACACAGAGCGGTACTGTTGTAGTACGAGTAGTCTACTGCAGTACGGGTATAGTAGTACTGTAGTACTGCTGCGCTACTGCTACGAGTACTGTTTGCACAGCTGTACAAGGGCCTGGTACATAACATCCACTATACGCCTCGTATACCACAACAATCCATGCAAACTCGAAGAGCGTGCCACTGGGACCTGCGTGCAGAGCTAGAGAACCCCTCTGAACCCTGAACGCTCTGCTACCACAAGTTCTTCACAAGCAGTACAGTAGTATCATATCAGACGATGTGCACTCTGGAAGAGAGCAACCCCTCAGAAAGCTATGCTACCACAAGCTCTCCATCATGGTATCATATCATACGCTGTGCACAGGAAAAGAGTCCTCCGACATACCTCGTCATGCTTGTCGTCCATACCGAGACACCGAGCGCCTCCAGCAGCTTAGACGTTGGCACGTTGATGCCCTGCCGACGGATGTAACTACGTTCGTATTTGGTGCTTGTCTGGACCCGATGCCTGTGAGGACTCGCACGGACGACCTGCTACCTGGCTGGCACTTACCTACCTTACCTGCCTAAACCGGTAAGCCAGTAGCCTGGCCAGAACCGCATTTATTATACAGGTTTAAGTATTTCAAACGGAAAATACTATACATAAAATACCGGGTATCTATACTGAAAATTAGTACAAGAATAATTCCACCGCATTTTTGAACGAATTGCGCCGCATGGATCCAAGATCTCTGGTGATCTGGTGCCGATCTGCTGACCACCCAGTCCAGTACTCGCAGGGCTGGGGAGGCAGCGATGGTGGAGAACAGAGCGGGTACAGGGCATGTTGCCGAGAGTGGGCACGCGTACTTCTGTCTCGAGGTGAGCAACCTAGGCCCGTGCCCAATATGGAAACGGTCTGATACAGCAGTAGCATTGGTCGATTCGTGCGTGTCCTGTTCTCTCAGTCAGCAGTCGGGTTGTCATGTTGTACAGAGAGGCTCTGCTAAACATCACTCATAGCCCTGGGGTAACACTCTTCAAAGTATGAGGCGCCATCTCCGGCGAACCACTCATATCGACGATCGCGGGCAGCGGGTACCAGGCTGATATATAGCCGTAGGAGACATCCCTTTTCGGGCGGTGTCTGCACGAAATGATGGGGGGAAATATGTCGATCTTTACGCACGTACTGTACTGCTGTACGCTTTACCCGCAAAAGCTGGCATATGATATCATTGTAAGCCTCTGGCGTCCCGCCCGCCGCCACATCACTTTGTTACGTGCCCCACCGCAGCAGCGTAATCAAAGCGCAGATGGTTGCTCGTTTCTTGACCACGGAACAACGTACAAGTCTGTAGTGGGGACTCCCTGCTATTAATAAACGCTAAACTACCCTAGCAAGCGCCGCACACTAACAACGTAAAGTCAGCGCTGACTACCCGTACGACGAATATACCTGAAGTACCATTCGTACGAACCTGTACGAGACATCAAGGCACCTGGTACCAGATGCTATGGGCGTACCAACAGCACGCCATCCCAAAGCTGTAAACCCTTCTATGAGTATACATCGATACATATTATATACACTTGAGTGCATATATGAGAGTATAAAGATAAACGTAAAACATAAGCTATCGTACAGCATGTGTTTCACGCAGCAGCTTTTACTATTATCCGAGTGTATGTGCGGATCTGAATCCCAGGTACCCCACCCCACCCCCTATATTGGAGGGAAGAAACCGGACCGTTGTGATCCCAGAAAACAATAAGTCAAGTTTTTTTCAAATTACCCCCCCTCTCACCAGCGAAAAAATAGGGGGGGTCTCTAAAACCAAGTTAAAAAAAGGAAAAAAAAACCGGAAAAAAAATGGTTTTCGCTCATTTCGTCCTGTGATCACAGCGATCCGGTTTGTTTTTCATTCTGACCTTCCTACGGGTGTGGTGTCGTTTTCTCCTTTTTTTTTTTAACGCCCGTATTGTCCGAAGTTTTTTTTGCGCTGCATAAACGCTCTGACGCTACGAGTATTGTAAATGCTCTACAGTAGTATTCAATACCACCGTACCAAGTCGAGCACTCAACACACGAACGGGTAAAGAACGCAAGCCCGAGGCCCTTCAAAGGCTGAATCCTATCAAACGCCAAGAGGTCTGGAAGTGGGATTAAGTACAGTCTGGTCTATAGAAACACTCGTACGCGTACTCGTAGGCAATTCAAGTTACGGAAGTCCCACGAAGGACAGCATATTATATGTATATTATTATCTGGGCGGTTAGACCTGACATCCCGTGATGAAAAAATGGGCAACGCTCGTAATAAGTATGCCGACGCACGAAGAGTCGGCTAATAATAGCTGGGGGCTTTCACCACCAGGTGCCGACTACGTAAAGCAGGTACATCGTAGTGTATGATATTCGCGATATCTATCATGTCCCACAGGCGTGGACACCTGCTGATAGTTAACCCTTACGGAGGACGCATGCTACTATAGAGGTGCACCATGTTTTGCCTTGGAAGGGTGGTTACTTGAAGAGCTCTACACCCTCACCCCAAAGTGATCATTAAGGGAGGAAAGTAAAAGTGCTATCCGATTGACGATGCCATGGCCGAAGCAAACAAGGGACAAGATTGCAACAACATAATGATCAAAGTACGCCGAATTTGGGGTTAAGAAGCTCGATCATTCAGAAACCGTTTCGGCCGAAAAGTGCTCTATCTCTATCGTAGCACGCATCGGAGGTTTTGTGCTCGTCGCCTAAATCCGACCTCCCGAGCCGAACCCGAACCCGAACCCTAACCCTATACCACCAGTGATCAGTGCTGGTATGCTGTGCTTGGTAAGACTCTAGGTTGATTCGGCAGGCTTGGATGGTGTGCTTGGAAAGACTCCAGGTTGATTCGCCCCCCTCGGGATGCTGTGGATCGGAAAGACTCTCAGGTTGATTGAGCCGCTTACAATGTAACCCGATAACCAATTAGAGTGCGCAAATAGATACCCTAGAAAGATTAATTATCAGGCGATGCCCACTACTCTAAAATACAGAGTCACCAGGGAAAAGGATACGTAGGGTATCCAATCATCCTGTGCGTTGAAACTTTACCATGGTGTCCAGCTGGCGTACATCGGGTAAAAGTAAAGTAAAAAGTCACCCCCACATATTATTAAAAAAAAAAAAAAAAAAAACAGCTGTGAGATCGAGGATTTCGTCGAAACTCGTTTTTGCTACTCGTAGCTGAGTGTAATACTTCGATCGCGCGTACTTAGGGCCCGTTTTAACGAAGATGAACAAAATTCAATTTGAAAAAAAATATATTCAAATCCGCTTTTCATTGGTCAATACACGCACCAGCACCAAATATTAGGATCTTGGGGCATAATATTTGGTGCTGGTGCGTGTGTTGACCAATGAAATGCGAATTTGAATTTTATTTTTTCCAAATTGATTTTTTTTAATACTCGTTAATCCGGGCCCTTACGGGTTTTATATGTCCTCATGGTTACTATATGATGCGCGAAAAAACATATTTTACACGCATTCATTGGAGAGAAAATGTTTTTCGGGTCGCGTACATACAACTCGAGCCAAGTCTCTGAGCTTCCGGCCATGTCGAGCAGGTTGCGGCAGAACCTGTGGCAGACTCAAGCAGCACGACGGGCTAGAACATTTTTTTTAGGAGATTGGGAGCTATCGTAAGAAGTTGTATCGGTTGATCGTTAAAGCGCAACACAGGAAAAAAAAAACTATTTATTACTGAAATGGATGTGTGTAGGACATAGGCAGTCTGCTTTTGGTTGTCAGATGTTTCGTGAGTTCGATTCTCGCATAAATTAACAAGTGTAAGTATTCGTTGTACTGTATTGGAGGGACAGAACGAGGGAGAGTGGATGCAGCCTCGATGCCCGCACCACTAAAAAAAAAAGACCTATTATCCTTCAGTACGCCTGCGAATAAGGTGTACGAGGCAATCCTCTACAGCATGTAACCGTCATTGCTGGTAGATTCAAGTGAACAACTATTAATAACTGCCTTGCGCGATAATTTGAGCAGAGACTGTGCGTACGTACGTATGTAGCCCAAAAGAGAGTTAAGGCCGGCCGTTCTTATCAAGAAACTTTTTTTTTCTTCAGAATTCCCAATATTTTTTCCACGAAAACATGAAAAACTGGAAAAAAAAACAGGAAACATTTCCAAAAGTTTTGAAATTTAACAGAGAGCGAAGAGTTTGGAAGGATTCGCATTCCAACATTTGGAGAAAAAAGAGATGAAAAAATTGGAAATACAGAAAATTGCGCGGAACAAATATGGAAATCTTGGAAATTTATGGCTCCGCTAAGAATGGCCCTAAGTCAGCCCTTAAAATGGGACTGCACTCCCGTTGTGGGGGAAAAAAACACTTGAAATTAGAGTCAGATCAAGGGGGGGCATAGTAAATAGGACCAAATATTGATAGTAAAAATAGTTCAATGTATAGGTTTTTATGATCACCGTAGGTTCTAATTACTATGGCCCCCCGAAATAGAAAAAGGGTTAAGCCGTGTCGCGTACGCACTGCTGCAGCGCGGGGGGGGGTTATCTTGCTTTTCACTGACACCCTGCCTGCATGCCAGCCCTCTCCCCGAACCTTTATCCCTCCCCTGTTGGTTCCCCGCCCTCCCCCTGGGTTTGTTTTTAAGGTGTACGTGGCGGATGTGCAAACGCTGTCATCGCACAGCAGTCGGTTTCTTCCTACGATCGTTCTGTCCCTTCTTGACTTCGAACCGATCGTGTTCGATCTATCGCGAAAAATCCCGCCCACACCGAACGGCGGGGGATGGGAGCGAGGGCAAGGGGTTGGCGGCGATGGCGGCGCTGGTGGCAGCGGTAGCGGTAGCGGTAGCGGTAGCGGTAGCGGTAGCGGTAGCGGTAGCGGTAGCGGTAGCAATACCGTGGAAGAAAAGGCTTGCGAGTGCCGCGGCGGGAAAAAAACCCAGCAGCGCGAATATTGCCTCGACGGAGACAACCATGGTGACGATGACAGCCATCGCGACGGTAAACACGGAGCGCGCACCGGAGTCTCGAGGGGCGACGGTCGGAGTTACCCGACGTCCTTCTCCTTCAACAAGGGAAAATCGTGCGTCTTCACCGCAGACCCGGCGAACCTTTCCCGGGCTCTCTGTCGGCGTGGCTCGCTCACGCTCATGGTGGCGTCGAAGCTGACCCCAAACCAGGTGCGGGGGGAGGGGGGGTGTGCAAGCTAAACTAATGACAATCTACCCATGGGGGCATTGTGACTCGCGACACGCCTATCATCCACCAGCACACGTTGTTTTTTGCCGGTTGCTTGTTAAAGGCAGCGGGCGTGCTGATCTAATTGTTAATTCGGAACCTTAGGCGGCGGGGCGTGCGGGCGGGTTCTTTGGAATGTTAGGCCCGGCATCAAACGCTGCGTTTCCTTACGTAGAGGTTCCCTCTTCCGCTACACAGAGACAAGAAATAACATACTATATTTGCCCTTCGGGGGTTGGGTTGTATCCCACAATTATCGAAAGTACTTCGAGTGCATGCTCGTACTCGTTCGTTTTTTAAAATACCGACATCGCGTGCCTTTGCCTGTGAATGGGGGATCCCAACTTGTCGTTGTGTTTGGCTGAATGAATGGCCTGTCATGCCCTCGTTTTCTAGCGCACGGCGCGTGCTTGCGTTATAGAGATATACTCTAGTGTTTATCTATACTATTAGTGAGTCATTGGTACTATTAGTAAGTCATTAGTACTAATAGTAAGTCACCCAACAGCCGACGTTTGAGAACTGAAAAGCAAGATCAGCCTCGACACACAAACCCCATGCACTAGATATCTAACGAAAAAACTGGTAAAGTACACTTCGGGTCCAACTTTTTGTTTTTTCTCATCTCATTTATTATCTTGGCCTTTCTTTTCTCTATTCTTCTTATATCATCGTAACTCAGATACGAGGTCACAGAGCAGGCCTCCTTCTCCCTCCTTCCCACTCGTGCCTGGCATTTGAAATCGCGAGAAGAATAAAGGGTCATTTCTTCCCTCGTCGACTCAAATCAAGTTATTGGGTACTAGCTTCACATGGTTGGGGCTCAAAATCTGCACCCCTTCTACCATCGCACACCAGAAAAACAAAATAGATTCGTTCGACGCTGTCTGTCATTCATAAATACATGCAAGAACGTCCGGCTATCACACGCGGCTTGTTAGTAGGACGCAGGCAAGCTCACCCTTCCATACGACTCGTCCCAGAACAACCTGACATATTCGCTTTCTCGCTTGGTGCAAGCAACGTCAATGTTTTACGCCTGGTCGGTGAAAGCTCGACGTGCTCCCCGTCCCCCGTCTTTATGGGGGTGCGAGGGTCTGTGGTCGTACGAAAATAGCGGCCATGCATGACATGAGTGCACCCCTTTCCCCTCCCCCCGCCGCCGCCGCCCTACCGCACTATCGAGGCATGAATCTCTTCCCCACCGCACTATCGAGGCATGAATCTCTCCCCTACCGCACTGTAACGGCATGGTTCACATCACCCGGGTGTCTATATACCTATCGTCGTGCTTGCCAGGCTGTGATACACGGGTCGTGCACCGTCGACCTTTCGACCTTCGGGCCGGACAAAAAGCTATGCCGCCGTGTTCCGCGGGCAGTATCATCTTGGGGTTCTGCGGTCGATCGGTGAGCGGCATCAGTTTTCACGCGATAAACAAATCAATTTACCGTTTTTTGTTTTCGCGGAATCATTTTTTGGCCAAGGGTACGAGGTGGCAAAAAGTTAGTATCTCCGCTTCGAAACGCCAACAGGACGTTTTTTTACCTACCTTAACCCCTTAAGAACTGGTCCCACGTATTTGGGGAAAAAACTACTCGGAATTAGTGTGGGGGTAAGTTTTTCAGTTCTGAATGGGTTAACGTAAAATGACAATGAGTTTTGAGCCCCGCAGCGTACTCATCCCTCCTGCAAGGTTAAGGTTGCATCTAGAAACATGCCGCGTTTACATCCACTTGGGAATTTGAAGTGTGACACGAGCATGCTCACTTTTTTTCTTTTTAAAGAGCCATTTTGCGAAGAATCGTTGTTTTCCTTTACGAGCTTCGCGGGCGGAAGGTATTCAGCCCTAGGGGGGGGGGGGGATGCCCACCTCCCGTCCCCGTCCACGCCCGCCTCTTTGCAAAAACGAGCGACCGTCACCACCTTTTTTCTTCCCAGAAGCAGACCAACTACTAGTGTACTTTGTACGGACATTTTCGCGCTGACGCTATCGCTAAGAAAGCACGCGACAAGTGCAAGCTGGAGCGACATTACCGGCAAGGGGGAGACAAAACGAAACCCAGGCCAATGAAAAACAAATCCCTGGTCAGCCAGACGTGGGTGGGGGTGGGAGTGGCTCGTGGCTACAGCCAAAAACACTTGGGGGGATTTCTGTTTGGTCGATGTTTGGTCGCTGTTTGGTCGCTGTTTTTTATTCTGTTTTGTTTTGTTTTTGTTTTTTATCGGAGCAACATAATAAGTTGTTGGAAGTTTTTCGCTTGCTCTCTCCGTTTTTATTTTATGTTATTGAGCATACGTTCGAAGCACAAACACACTTTCTGAGTATATAACATATGCCCTCTCTTCCTTCTCTCCCCCCTCTACGTCCTTTTGTCAAACTAATTGTCTGCTTTCGCACGAAACATATCGTGGTTCCCACAACAACAACAAAAAACTCCGAGACACCAGCGTGGAGCCAAGAGACCCGAAAGGTAGGATCGTGGCGACGGCCGACCTCACCGTCTCGTTATCGTGTTTGGGGTCGAGAGGAGCCATCCTGCCGCCCCCGCCTCCGCCGCCGCCGCCGCCGTCGCCACCGCCACAAGCCGCTCCTTCCCGAGCTAACCCTGACGCGTTTTTATCGGCCTGTTCTGCCGGGAAGAAGACGACGCGCGCCGCTTCCTCAACCATGGAATGCCTTTCTGGTGCAAAAGCACGTACCTGCAAGACACAGCGGGGGCTAACTCCGCCACCACCCTCCGCCCGCGAGGAGCCTTTAGACGCTCTTGCCCCGCCGCCCAGCGATCACCACCCCTCCCTGGCAGCCCCGAGCTCAACCGTTTTCCCACCACCGGAGGGGGGGGGTCGTTCCAGGATTTTATTGGCTGGAGGCGTGTTTGTTGAAGCCGCAACGCGGAGTCGGGGGGCGAGCGTGGAGTCTGAGTCGGGAGCGAGCGTGCAAATAGGCGCTTCTGGAGGCCGAGACGCTTGGACTTGCGAGTTTGACCCCCGAAACGGACGTATGAGGGAGATTACGCTGCCGTCCCCCGTCCCCGCTGCCGCCACCGCTGACGTGGCTCCCACCGCCACCACTGGTGGCGCAACCCCTCCGGAAGCTAGCGCCAGACACGCCTCCTGCGAAGCCTTCGGAGTGGTCTCCTCTCGATCTCAGGCTGAGCTTGTGGCCCCGGTGAAGCAGGCAGCAACAAGCGCTGCAGGTCAAGCCCTTACGAAAATCGCACCCGGAACAGGAACCGACGCAGTCCATCAGGAGGATGATGCTGCTTCTAATGCTGACCGGACCAGTCCGAGGCCGTCTTTCGGCGTCACTCGGGGGGGCGCCGACAACATTTCGCTGAAGGGCGCACAAGCTCTCCAATCTCCCCAAATGAGCGATGATGATGATGAGCGAGCCGGGGGGGGTCATCGATTTGATTCGAACTTGCCGCCGTCGCGCACGGTGGCGACGGCACCGGTGGCACTCGGTGGCACGCGAACCTCGGACCTCAAACCGGAAAGTGTCGGAAACACGGCGGCGGCGGCAGTAGTAGAAATGACGATCCAACCAACGGCGCAGATGTTTTCGAGCGGTGGTTCAAAATTCGCTCCACTATCACCCGAAAGTGGTAGAGATTGTGGAGGCAAAGGGCAAGCGGGTTTCGGGGACGGCGAAAAAGGAGGCAGGACTTTAGCTGAGGTGGAGCTGACACCAGCACTGGAGGGGGTGGCTGGGGTGGTCGGGAGCACAGATGAGAGAGAGGTCGCGCAGGCGGTTCGGGTTAAAGTGGTGCCGGGTGCTGCTGAGCCGGCCCGCGAGTCCTACCCAGGTAAGGGATGACGAGCCTCCGAGAAAGGAAGATAGGCAGGTAGATAGGTAGATAGATAGATAGATAGATAGATAGATAGATAGATAGATAGAAAGATAGATGAATAGATGGATGGATATATAGATACATAGATATTAAGCATCAGGAGGCAATTCAGTTTCTAGTTTTTGTTTTGGGTAAACGAGTCAGATCAAGGAGCTGTAAATAATTTTACAGCAATGTAGTAGTTAAAGCAGTGCATGGCGAAACAAAAACATTCGATGAAAAGTCGGTGGGCAGTAAGTTAGGAAAGCTGAATCCTTTCTGCCTGACATAAAAAACAACAACACATGCACCGGGGGGGAGGGTAGGGGGATTTTGTACTTCATATTCATGCATGGCCGTAGTCGTATGGCCATAGTGGGGGGGGGAGGGGGTGTACCTACATACCGTATAGTACCACCCGGCTGGTAAGATAACACACCCCCTTGGACAAATTTCTTACCGTATCTGATATTCTCGACAACGAGTGATGGGCCCACGGAAACACCGCGACGAGAACTTTTCAAAGCCCACCATTTTTTGTTGTGTGTGTCCCTCTAAGCCATGGTCCCTCTAAGACATGTTTAGGAGAAAACCGACTCGGAAATTAATCCCAGGGGGGTGTGTTCTCTTTTATCACCCCCGGGTGGTATTCTACGGTATGACCACGTTTTTGTCGAGAACAGTCACCGAGAGAACAAAAACACACTCATCCGAGGTGAGTTGCGAAGTGAAAATGATAGCCGACCATCAGCAAAACAACGAAGTGTTTTTTGGTTTTCACTACTAGCGCAACGGGTCTATTTTTCAGTTCGACACCGGCGACTCATCCCACGGCAGTAGGGGGGTCGTTTTTTTTATGACCAATTTTTCGTCTTTTTTTTTTTCTGACCGGTTAAGCCCCTCAAGTGAGTAAAGTCTGCGTCATTTAGGACCACGATAGAGGGGTATGTTTACCTCACAGAAAAAAAAGAGAGGATTTTTGGAGGAAGATAAAACGTGCTACATATTTATGTACCTGACGATGAACAAATCCCACGACCTACATACATGCAGTCAGTAACTATACTTTGATCTGAAAAATATGGCTAACATAAAAAACAAGTATGGAAATCCGACGGGTTTTGGGTTAAGGTGGGCCTGATCATTTCAGAAAACGTCCTCGGCCAAAAAGTGATATATACCTCTATCGTAGCTATAGCGCATTTCATGTTTGGTTGGGTAGCGCGAAGAAAATTCTTCGAAAAAAAAGATCATGTTTCGGGTGAGAGATGTTTAGCTCCTCATGCGGGGAGCTCTCAGAGAATAAGGTGCCACCCCAAAAAAGGCATTTTTGTTGCTCCGGGGTGCCGCTTAACTACTTCTTTCGACCCGCGATTACGTTTTGCCCCGTTTTTGCTTTTTCCTCCCACCCTGGATCTAAACTTCAACATTGATCTTCGCTTTCCCTTTCCCTTTTCCCCGGCGTTGTTGTAACGCACGTGCACGGGGGGGGCGAACACAACCGCAAAACCCCGATCCAGGGAACAACCATTTTTCTGTCTCGTGGAGATCCAGCGCTCGTTCAGCAGGCGGAGGGAATGGTGTAATCAAACTCAACAGCAGATGGACCACAGCTGTCGCAGGCGCAGCCACTCGCACCTTCCACGGGAAAACAGCCAGGTCTAAACCAACCAGGGGTACAGATGTAAATATAAAAATCAGGGCTCAACCAATCAGCAGCGCGGATAGGGACACAAAGGCCAGGGTTCGCCGCCCAATCAGCGCAGGAGACGTGGATAGGAAAGCCTGGGCTCAGCCAATCCGCGGCGGAGATAGGACTAGGAAAGCCAGGGCTCAGCCAATTAGCGGTGCGAACAGGGACAGGAAAGCCAGGGGGGCTCCACCGCCACCAATCAGCAGCGGCGAAGACTGTAAGACTCGACCAATCCGCGGCCCAGACGCAAGTTGGGCGCCTTTGTTTTCGGCACGGAGGGAAGAAAGGCTTGGTTGTCGGCAAGGCGGCGCCATCTTCGGTTGCAAAATAAACGCCTCCGAGAAAGAGGGTCCCGCCGACCGAGAGAGAAAAGCACAGGGGAGACGGGGCGAAAACAAAAAGAGGAGACCGCCGTGGGGCGCCGGCCCAGGTGCCTCCGTCGCCGCCGCAGCCGCCGCCGCCGCCTCAACCTCCCGTCCGTCATCCGCGTCGCAATTTTTCTTCTTTGACGATGGGCGCAAGGGCGGCGGCACCGGAGGTGGAGGCAGCGGCGGCGACGGCGATGGAGGTGGTGGGGGTGGCGGTGGCAGTGAGGGGAGGAGTGCCTCGCGCAGTAGAAGACGGCTTGCCTCTTTTCCGTCAGGTCTGGGCTCGAAAGCCGCAGCCGCATCGCTGGGATCGTCGTCGGCACTGAAGAAATTTCTCCCGACGTGGACTTCGCTGGCGGCTGAGGCGGCGTGGCTGCGCGGTTCGTACAGAGTTGGTGCCGACACGGGCACCATCGGCGACCGTAGCCGTGGCGGTGGCGGTGGCGGTGGCGGTAGCGGTAGCGAGGGAATCGCGCGCGATTGCACTGAGGGGAGCCGCCACCGCCGCCGCCGCTCACGACGATTTGCTGCAGCCGGCGGTGTCTGCGAGGTGCTGGCGTCTTCTGATTCTTCTCGGGAGAAGGAAGACGGCTGTGGTGGGCACCGGGGGAGTGGGTTGAGGTTGTCCAAGGGACGCGCGGACGCCGCGGCCAGAAGTTCGCCGGTACCAGAGGAAGTTTCTCAACAAGCGAGGGAGGCGAGGAAGGAAACCATGGCGTGTGATCGGCGGGGGGGTGGTGGCGGTGGTGGAGGGGGCGATGGAAGGGAGCGGGGGCTAGAGCGGGGACGGGTTGTCCCCGCCCCGTCGCTTGATCCGGGCGTCGAGAGAAAATTGATGGACTGGCTGAAGGCGAGGATAGACAGGTGTGCGAGAACAAGGGTACGCAAGACAGACGTAGTGTATACTTTGTGGTGATGGAATCGGCACAAGTTTGCTGGGATATACAGGGAGGTGAAGCGTTCGTCCGTATACACGCTCGACATGAATACTGGCAGAAGAAGCTTCATTAAAAACGTCCAACCTATTCTGCAGGGTTTTGTTTCGTCAATTTTTGGATGAGAAAAACATTGCTGCACCACGGCCTCGTCTACTACAGTTGTAGGCCAGACCAGCTACGTACCAAAGTTGTCATTATGCGCTTCGACTCGATATTGTTCGACTCGATACCGTTACTGCCCACAAGATTGAAACGTCGAGCCAGAGCTGCATGTGTGTGTCTTGGTGGAGGCGCGTCAGGGCTCCTTCGGTATAGGTGTGCTCTGCGCGATACCCGCGCTGTCTTAGATTTTGAGAGAGGGGCCATACACGGAGTTTTTCCCACCGAATTTCATAGCAAACCCTAACCCTGACCCTCTGACTTCGAGCGTCTCTACGACATGACCGCCACCATTGCTTCCGCTACTACCTGCTTGTCGAGTTGGTGAGGGCTTTGGAGTCCTCCTTTCTAACGCCGATCGACTACTACCGTATCTTGATCCACTCGCCGCCCCGTCTCTGTGGCCTCGGCGTAAGACAGCATACGTAGTATGTAGCTCTCGCTAGGAGAGGAACTTCGCGCTGGTGGGTACCGTTCTGTCCCGCAATATAATGGTCGGTTTAAAAATAATATTTATATAAAACGGTTATAATATTTCGAGACAGAGTGGTATGTATTAGTACCTTGTCGTCAACAACTGCCGGCGCAAAAGGCCTAAGAAAAAGACAGGTATTATTGTTTCGGAGACTTTTTAATGGTTGGACCGGCGCGGATTCCCAGCTTCACCCCCCAGCTCCAAATGAAGGCATGCCCTATTTATTAAGCGGCTAGCAACCGCTTCGCTCGGAACAAACAAATAACTTCGAGTATGATGCCGTGCATGTTATTTCCAGTTTGCGAGAGCCGCGGCGGCTTAAGAGAGCAACACAACAATTGCTTTGTCCGCAATGACAGTTGTTTACTAAAATTCCATATATATATATTTTTTTTATTATGGTTTTTTGTTTTTATTTCTGGTTTTGCACCCCCCGGCCCGAATTTGAAAACACCAGGGATGGGATGGTAACCGCCAGCAGCGCGAAAGCGGCGACGGGCGGCGTCAAAAGCAAAGACGGTAGCGCCGCAGTCTACGGGCTTGAAGGATCGTCTCCGAGCGAGAGAAATAAATATCAATCCCACGGCAACCCGGGCCAGCAGCATGAGCAGCAGCATGAGCAGCATGAGCAGCAGCAGCAGCAGCAGCAGCATGAACAATGCCAGAGCCAAGAAATGGGACAAAACCGCTCGGAGTACCCCCGGCGGCAGCAGCGGCGGCGGTGGATCGGACACCCGGACACCGAAGAAAGCGCGGAGCACGGTAGCCCCCCGACAAAAACGGGAGATCTATGCCGACTGTTCGAACAGCACTCGCGTCATAATACTCGCTTAAGGAGAAGGAGGAGGAGGGGAAGGGGAGGGGAAGGGGGAGGGGGAGGGGGGCGAAGGCGAGGGGGAGGGGGAGGGGGTGGGGAGGGGAGCGGCGACGGTGGTGCAGATGCAGGCATCATCCGACGCCGCCGGGTACCATGCCCTGGACGGGGCCGAGTCTCCGAGAGTGGCCTGGGTCCATGTGGTGCGGAGGATCTCTGATTTATCGGTGGGTGATACCTGGTAGATAGATAGCCTCCATCGTTCCAATTTTCCATTTTTTGTTCTGTCCATCCGATTGCAACCTAACGAACGAACCGTGCTTCGGGTACATATAGGGGAGGCAGGAGAAGGTTCATTGTTCTCTTCAATAGGAATTAAAAAAATGAGTGGCAAGGATCGGATGCTAAATAGCAGCAAGGCGGGTAGATAGATGGCTGGGCATCCATCGTGAGTCTAAGACTGCTGCTACGTAACCGTTTTAGATATCAGGGGGGATAAAACAAAAAAATGGCGAAAGTAGACGACGGTTACAGAGTCATCAGCTACTAGACGAAGCAATCTGCTGCTTGGCTGAAGAGGCGTCAGTTTTAGGGTCGTTCTTATCGAGCAACTTTTTTCCAAAATTTCCAAATACATTTTTCGCGCAAAACATTTAGGACTTCTTCCATATTTTCCAACAGTTTTTTTAAAAAACATTGGAATGCGAAGCCTTCCAAATATTTTGCCCTCTCGTATTAAAATTCCAAAGTTTCCAAATAAATCCTGTTTTTCTTGCTTTCCCTGTTTTTTTGTTGGAACAAAAATATTGGAATTGTTTGGGGAAAAGTTGCTCGGTAAGAACGACCCTTAGGGTCCGAGCTATGTTTGATACATTGCATTATGACAGCATGTGGACAGCACGCCTACTCGTACGGCCACGCGCACACAATATAATATACGGCGTCTTCTATGCTTGGTCGCTAAACCAGAGTCTCCTTAAGGATGGGCTCGCCGAGGAGTGTAGTTTCGTTCCCACTACTACTTGTTGTTGTTGTTGTTGTTGTTGTTGTTGTTGTTGTTGTTGTTGTTGTCGTCGTCGTCGTCGTCGTCGTTTATGATGTTGTTGTTGTATTGTGTGTGTATTAAGTTGCCTGAAGTGTTAATAGCGACCGGGGGGGGGGGATACCAGCGTGACCCCCCTGTTACTCACCCTCTTTCTACTTCCCCCCTCTTTTCGACTCCTCTTCGCGGTCTCACCAGCCTGCTCCGGTGCATTTTTTGACGGGTTGCCTACCCAGCCGAACTGTCCCCTCTTGTCCATATTCCTTCTCCGGGGAACTATATTTAAATCTTAACCCCTTTAGTACTGCAGTCCCGATGTGGGAACAAAACACTTGGAATTAGACTGAACTTTTTGTTTTTGTACAGTGCAGGGCTAAAAGTCTTGAAAGCCCACGCGCGGGCAATATTTTCGCCCACAAAGGGTCTCGCGCAGCCCTTTCGAACACTAAATACTGATAGACCAAGATGGGGGAGGATCGGGATTGGTCAGGAGCGTCGACTTTAACGAGGCGACAGGCCTGCGGCCCTGGTTTCTTTTCCTAGGCATACATGGGAATGCCGAAAAAAACAAAAGCAAAACTCGGCGCTTAAAGAAACACGTCGGACATGGTTGACAAGGTCGCCGTCTGCAGTACGTACTGTGAGATGCTATGCTATGCTATATAATACGTGCGGTCAGAACTCCTTGTTTTTTTTGTTTGTTTGGTTCCTTTGAAGACGATTTCGGTGCGATGAGCGTCACCATCCCCAGTAGCTTAACGAAATACTTGTATTCGTTGCAGTCGGCACGATGTATATTTTAAACAATTAAAAAAAAAAAACAGCCGTGAGATCGAGGATTTTGTCGAAACTCATTTTTGCTAGCTAAGTGTGATACTTCGATCGCGCTATATGTATGTATGCGTTTTTTTAATCGGTTCGCCGAAACCCCACATACATATGATATGCTCGTGCATTATCCGTCACGACCATTTTCGTTGGCGCCGACGTGACACTTAATTTTGATCGTTTTTTTTCCCAAACCCCAAATGCCTGTTATTTTATTTATTGAAACAAAAAACTATCCAGGACGGATGTGCGCGCGAGGGTTCGCCCAAAGAGCAACTCCACCCGGGGCCTTCTTCTGAGGCTGCTGCATTGCACGGCCACCCTCCAAGGGACGAAGTAAAACCACAACAACAACAATGTCAACAACAACAACAGCAACAGCAACATCATCAACAACACCACCAACAACAACAAAAACAACAACACGACCAACAACGGCAACACCATCAACAATATCGTCAACAACATCAACAACAGTTGCTTGGCGCTGCCAGCAATCAGACGAAATCGCGACAGGAGGTGCTTAGAGAACCGACGAACGCGGGGATGACCCCAACCGACGATGTCTGCGATACGGCCGATGGCCCACAAGGCCGATCCAGCTTTTCCTGCCCCGGGCCGCTCCGCCTCGCCCCAATTCGCGACCTGTCGCGCCGGCATCCTAACTCCCCACCCCCACGGCTATCTTCACTGCGTATCGCTCCGCCGACATCGCCACCAGCACCACCAGCACCACCACAGACGCGCGCGGCGGAAGCGTTCCAACATCCCAGGTCACCAGCAGGAGAAGAACGAGAACAAGAACACGAGCGGCGGCCGTCCGTGTACGCCCTCCGCCCGTCGTCTCCTCCTCCCCGTGAGCAGCGCGGGGTTGCCGTCTCTCCTCCTGCTGCTGCGTTTCCCACTTCTCCACGCGCACACCGGTGGCTGCTGCTCAACAACAGCAGCAGCAGCAGCGGCAGCGGTAGGCGGCGGGGACAGTACTCCTCCGGCGTGCCGGAGGAGGCGGGAGAGGGTCGCGGGGGGGACCATGATGGTGCCGTCGGTGCCGGCGACGATACAGGCAGCTACGGCGGCTATGCCGCCGTAGGAGGCGCCAATTACGCTACCGGGGTTTCCAGCGAAAAAGGTAACGCCTCCGCGTCGTTGGGCACCGCTAAGAATGTAGGTGTGGGGGCGCGGGGGCACAGCAGCAGTGGAGGCCATGCGGATGCGGGAAGTCGGGGTGAATCGTTGGTAGTGAAAACCGAGGAGGTTTGGCCGGCAGACAACGACAGCGGCGGCGGCGGGAGTAGTGGTAGTGGTAGTAGAGGCGTTGCGATGGTGGAGGAGTACGAGAGCGACTTCGAGGAGGACGATGAGTAGTGGTGGTGGTGGTGGTAGTAGTGGCGTTGGAGGAGTACGAGAACGACTTGGAGGAGGACGATGACTAGTGGCGGTGGTAATGGTGGAGGTGGAAGGGTGCATGCGGTGTGCACGTATATAGAGCGACATCAAGCACCGGCGGATTGTTGTCTGTTGTAATATTCTATTTGTTGTGCGTGCAATGATGATGCTGTCACATTTAACTGATTTATGCATTTAATGGAGACAGTCCGCGACCAACAGCTAGTAGTGTTGTAATAGTAAACGTCAGGTACCCCCAGTGAGAGTGGCGTCTTACGCTCTTTGTCCCCACCTCATTCATCATCATTCCTAATTGCACGCGGGCTTGTTCAGTCCGCCATGCTTGTCCTTTCGAGATATTCTTATTTTTGTTGTGGTGGCAGACGCAAGAAGTGGGTAGAGGCGACACCCTGCAACGAGCAGGAGAAGCAGTAACAACACGTGGTAAATAAAACGATAGGGGGTGTTTCGATGTTGACGCACAGAAGTTGAAACAAAAAAAGGAAGGAACTACTAATACCACAAAAAAAAATGCATCTCGCTTGTGCAACAACCCGCCACATAAGAGGCTGAAGCCGTCAGCAGAAAATGCCTTCTGAGAAACCTTTTGGACACTGCACCACACACAAGGAACGCATACGCACCCGGTAGGTGTACTTAAACCATCAGATGAACTGTCAGCAGACGCGGTCTCATCATTCTTTAAAAAAACGCGTGAACGTGTCCTCTCGTAGTGCACCGCCCATAAAAAGCGAGTAGGCTTACAACTGTGAGCGTAAGAGACCAGGTAAAACCAGCCAGCAGCAGATAAAAAGAAAAATCTCTCTTGGCTCCGAGTCTTATCATCATAAAAACCAATCGTAACATAACTCTAATAGCGCCCCGCTTCGCAACGCTGAAGGTGGGCAACCGAGAGCCCGAAGCTCCAGACTATCGTCCGCAAGATTCGCCACTTTCTCCCCACAGCAGTAGTGCCACCTTCGCGACAAAAAGCAAACCCAACCCACCAAATCTCAATCAACGGGGCACCCCAACCCGCTCCTCCTTTTGTTCCGGAGCAACGCAACAACTGCAGAGCATCGGAACCAATACACCCAAGCCGCAACCTTAACACCCTCTGTTATTTGCCGGCTATATACGTACCTTTTCTGCTACCAAAAAACAACCCGGCATGCTCTCGACGCGTCAAAGTGCTACGTACTGCATCTCATGTGCGAGAGGCACTAGGGGAATAAAATGACGTATGATATCAGCTTTAGCGAGAACTACAGAGGTCAGTCAGACCGTTCGCCAAAGCCCTTCCGTCGTAGCAACCTTGCACGGTTGCGCGGGGGAGTGCAGTCACCAGAACCAAACAAGGCTTGTGAACCCACGGGGATATTATGTTTTTTGGGTCTATCGTGGCTCCTGATTACTTGGTCTATGGCCATGCGACTACGGCCGTGCACGACAAGAGCACGCCACCCGCCCCTCGGTACTTGCTCCGTCTCGAAAGGGATGCGTGGTTAATGGTCAAATGACCAAGGCAAGCAACAAATGAGTACACGCCCCCCACCCCGTACTAATACGCAGCTAATAGCGCAAAAACAACGCGTCCTTAAGTCTTCAACCCCAACGACATGCCATCGTGTTTGCAAAAGTGCTTACATATATACCATGTTCCAGACGCGTTTGTGCTGCGAGACAGGGGCACGTACCTACGTAGAGCAATTTTTATTTTTGCCTTACAGCGGCAAATATTTTATTTATGACCGACTATTAGTATGCTCCTTGACCCAACTTCGTTGGAACACCATAGTTCTGTTCTCACGGTGTGATTTCGGGATATACTCATCATAGGCTTTTGGGATTGTTTGTTGGGTTGCTTGCCCTTTTCAGCTTTTCTAAAAAATCAGGCTCTTGAGTGAGAGAGGAAGAGAGTTTCTTAAGTGACCACCCTTCGGAGGAAAATGTAGGTGCTACCTCTACCGTAGCAACGCGTCTCACACCATGACTAGCACAAAAAAGTAACGCTTCAACTCTTAATTTCAAGGTTCGGCTGCGGCCAAACCCTCACCATTGCTCCTTTTGGCACCAGAACAAGCAACGCGTTTTCGACTTCAAGGCCAATTCCAGATCGTTTGCGTTGTCGAAGCCCTTCCACAGCTGCTTCCGCCAGCACAAACTTAATAGGTGCCAACTCAACTTTACGGTCTGGTCTGGCTGCCGCCACACCCCTATCCTTGTTTTTTTTTGCGCTGTAACTCAAGCAACGCAACTTTAAGGCCTGCCTGCCTGCTGCAAAAAAACTCTACTATTGCAGCGTGTACAAGTAATAGCTCAAGCCTCTCCAACTTCAACTTGAAGATCAGGCCGTCGCAAACGCCCTTCCATCGCACCGTACACCATTAATAGAGCAAGCAGCGCACCATGAAGCTCACAGGCACGCCGCTTTAATCAGTCAAGTCAAGTCAGGTCAGTCAGATAGACAGAAAAAAAACAGAGAGAACCCTACTCACCCTCCCCCCCGCCTACCCCTCCCCCCTCCACGTCTCGAAAGGGATGCGTGGTCAATGGTCAAATGACTAAGGCAAACAACAAATGAGTACGCCCCCCCCCCCCCCCCCCCCCACCCTCTAGCTCCTTCTCTGTGTAGGAGACCCTTAACCAATTAAGCTCGGTACATATCTTCATAGTTCCTTTGCCCATTAGTCTCATTATACGAGTAGCTCATTGTAGCTCCTAATAGCTTCGTACAGCTCCGTACAACTCCTTATAGCTCTGTTACAGGTCAATAGCTCATTAAGCCCCAAATTGCTTCTTACAGCTCGTTTCAGCTCCGTATAACCCCCCACAGTTCGTTATAGCTCCCGTACAACTCCTGTACAGTTCCTCGTAGCCCCATGTGGCTCCTCATAGCTCCGTGCAGCTCCCGTTATAGCTCATTATAGCTCCGTCCAACTCCTTACAGTTCCTCATAGCCCCATCATATAGCCCCCTGATAGCTCCTGACAGCTCGGTACAGCCCCCCCCCCCCCCCCCCCCCCCCAAGTATATGACCATAGATTCTCGCGTCCCTACAATGCCGGGACGGAGTGCGCGCTCGTAGTTGTAAGCCAGGGGAAACGAGAACAACATTCTTTCAGAGATTGTTTTTGGCGATTTTTTATTTGGATCGGATGGCGTGAATCTCCGACTTCTTTCACCCATAATAGGCTCAAAAGTAAGGCATATGCCCTATCTCCTGTGTTTTAGTGAAATCATGCATGCTACGATAGAGATGCACCATGCTTTTTTCTGAGCTCCTCCCTTAAGGAGCGTCATACGTACCTCTCACCGAAAAACGATTTTGGAGGGGAATAAAAGTGCTCGTACATACCGGATGAAAAAATCTCATGACCGAAGAAGTATACTCTTAAAAATATATATATTTCGTCACAAGAATGAAAGTCCGACGAATTTGGGTTAAGAAGCCCGATCGTTCAGAAAACGTTTCAGCCAAAAAAAGGTATACCTTATACCTCTATCGCAGCACGCGTCACCACCTGCTTTTTATAAAAAAACAAAAACGGTGTACGTAGGGTCTCACCTGGCCTGCGACTGCTGCTCCTTCCCGTCCATAGGGGGGCTGGTCTGGTTCATGATCTGCCCCAGGTTGTCGAGGTCAAGCGCTCCGCCCGTCGCGGTGCCGAACTCCTGGGCCTCCCCCACCGCTCCAGACATGGCCACGATGGACACCTTTTTTCATTTTCATTTTCATTTTCGTTTTGTTTTCGTGGTTGTTTTGTCGTTTTATTGCGGTGTTTGGCGAAAGCACAACGGGTTGGAAGAGCGGGATGGGAGGGAGGGAGGGGCTCCTTCAGCTCCTCGCGCCCTCCAAGGCGGCTACGCACTCCGACACCGGCTTCCCCTCGCGGAAAGCCGCCATCACCGAGTTAAGCTCGGGCTCGTGACTAGACAGCAGCCGGTGTGCCATGAGTGTCGCCCACCTGAAGCGAACACCGGGGGCGGGTTGGGCCCGTGCAAGAGCGGCGGTGGGGGTGGCGACAGCAAATTCCGAAGGGGGAGGGTGG
>MEHQ01003648.1:265955-305138 GCA_008828725.1 Saccharina japonica
GGGAGCCCCGCTCCCGAAGCGCCCAGCGACAGCATGCTCCAGCTAGTCCCTCTCCTCATGGAGTCGTGGGAGTTGAAGCTTCGGAAGATGGTGGGTACCTTGAAGTCCTGCTTCAGTTCTGTAGTGGTGGGGAGAGGGAGGGAGGGAGGGAGGGAGGGAGGGGGGGGAGGGAGGGCGTGTTGGAAAAAATGAGGGGGGTGGGTGAGCCACGGGTGGGGTCGGTCTTGCATCGCCGACAGCAAGTTGGGGCATTTCTTCACCTAAGAGAGAGCGGCCTAAATAAACAAAACGCTTGGAACTGACATGAGCTATACGTATGTAGGGGTCTGTGAGATTCAGCAACTGCAAAAAAATAAATAAATAATAAGTGTTGCTAACTTTTTCAAACCAGCGATTGATGCTATCTACGCACATGTAAAACAGCACCTGGTATATATGTATCACACATGCCAACACAGATGGGACGAGGCATACTATTGACGCTTGCAATGTTCCCCCTCCCCACCCCCCGAGCGGTTTTTAGTAGGATGCAGCGCACCCTCAATGCGACTCGCCCAACGCCTCACGGTGCTTTGCGCTTGGAGCAAGCAATGTCTGTCTGATAGGTGAAAACCCGACATGCTCCGTCCCGGCATTGTAGGGATGCGAGGGTCTATGGTCATCCGACTACGGCCATGCACGACATGCGGCTAATGAGTACCCCCCCCCTCCCCGAAAAGGCAAACAAATGCAAACACGACAACACTAAGTTCTCTCGCCCAAGAGAAGAGAAGGCTGTTACGGGAGGACCATATGAAATACAACCAAATATAGTTCGTGAAAATAGTGAAATACGTAGGTTTTTATGTGTACCGTAGGCCCTCCTATTTACTAGTGGTTCCTCGTAGTAGGATAGTATTAAAAGTATAAGCTCTTGCTATTAATAGGAACTTACGGAGTATACAACACGCTAGCGATAACACACACGAAATCACGGTGTACACAACACGCTAACGATAACAAACACGAACAAACGGTGTACACAACTGGCTAGCGATGACACACACACGAACTTACGGTGTATACAACACGCTAGCGATAACACCCACAGGACCTTACGGTATATACAACACATCAGCCGCCGTCCACGAAGTCGTATGCAGGGAAAAATGGCGTTCGGTGCGATTATATCGAAACGCCGACACGTCGGCATATCGAAACTCCGATAATTTGACATATCGAAACTCCGATAATTAGACATATCGAAACTCCGATAATTCGACATATCGAATTACCGATATTCTTTTCCCTCTTTCGCTAACTTAATCAAGTATACCCCCCCATACCACGAACAATCTACCTATGATATGTATACATGATCTCTTATTTCCCGCCAAATCTCAGCCTGGATTTCGTGTTGGCCTGTTTCTTATTATTAATAGGTGTCCTGTACTGTATTCATACGGTATTTTCGTTGCTATGGAAAGATATGGACGAGATCTTTTCCAAAGCCACTATTCCCGTTGCTTTGGAATATATCTATTGTTTTACAGTAGGTGAATATCGACACATCGGCATTCCAATACGTACGTATATCGAATTTCGACGCGACACTCAATACTAGAGCCTATATGCGTGTGCATCTATCTCCCTCTTCCGATAACTCGACATATAGAATTCCCGATATTTCGACATATCGGCATTCCGATATGTCTATCGAATTTCGATGCGACAACCAACGCTAGAACCTATCGTGTGTATCTATCTCCCTACCATGTCAACTTCGTCCGCGGTGAACTTGAGCGCCCTCCCTGCCATGTCGCCCTCAGCGGAGTCGTAGAACTCGACGAGCGTAGTGCCCCCGTCGGCGCGGTAGCTCTTGATCGGCAGCCCGCACAGGTAGCCGGACAGGAAGTGCGAAGCCTCGTGGCGTACGCGTCGCTCCTCGAAGTCATCCTGCGTTGGTTCGGGGGCGCGAGGGGGGGGGGGGTTCGAGTACGAGTCAATCAGTAACGTCACGTATCAGGTATCAGGTGTGCCTGGAATGAATATATTAATCTATCCGGAAATGTAAGAGTGGTTGGGATAATATTAATAGTACGAAACAAACAACAAGAACAATAACAACAAGAACCTCAAAAACATCAGCAACAACAACAACACCGCACCCCCGTACTGCATTGCAAACACGAAGTGCAAGGCCACGCGAGACACATCGATGCGGCCAAAGCGCCATACCACCCCCCCCCTGTTGGGTCTGCGTATGGTCATACGACTATGGACATGCATGAAAATGAAGCCCCTCCCCCCCCTCCCCCCAACTCCATGCTGTCTGCCTGGTCGGTGGAAACCCGACGTTAAAGGGTGCGAGGGCCTATGGCCATACGAAGTACGACTACAGCCACGCATGACACGAGTACATCCTCGCCCCACTCCATACATCACATGAGCACACACCCCCACTCCTCGTCCCCGCCCCCCCCTCCCTTACGGCCATGCATGACATGAGTACCCCCCACCCCACTCCCCAGCCCCCAGTCCCCCTGTCCCACCCCCCCCCTTCCCCTCCCTACCTGCGACTTCCTCCTGACGTTGTTGATGACGGCCGTGATGATGCCCGGGGCCGTGGACCCAATGGCCAGGAAGACGATGGGAAGAAGGGCAAAGAAGTACGTGAAAGACGCGCCCACATTGCCCCCGATGGCGGCCCCCGACCCCACAGCAGCGGCGAAGCTGAACAGGCACACCGCTCCCAGCGCGTACTTGAGGTCGTCCATGTCGCCGCCATCTGCTGCAAGGGACTGCGAGTTTTTGTGTATGTATTGGGAGGGAGGAGGACGGGGCGGGGGGGGAGTACTAATTTATTGCTTGCCTTACGAGTAGTCATTCGACCATTGACCACGCATCCCTTTCGAGACGGAGGAGGGGGGGAGGGGAGAGGGGGAGGAGGGCAGGTTGGAAGGGTGGTTGCTCCAAGCTCGTATTTTTAGGTCGTTCACGTCGCTCCCACATCTGCTGCAAGAGATTGTTGGTGTTTCTGTTCATAAGTTTTTATAGTGGTGGGTTGGGTTGGGTTGGGTTGGGTTGGGTTGGGTTGAGTTGGGGTGGGGTGGGTGCGGCAGGGTAAGGGGCAAGGAAAAGGGTCCTCCTACGTGTGGCGACGACGCATTTATTCGGCTTCCTGGCGACGTCGCCTCTCTATGTATGTTCCCGCAAGGGAAGGCGGTATCGTTTCTGAGGCAACCAAAACAGCGGCCGCAGGCTTTCGACGGAGAGGGTCTCATGCCACATATCGCACGCACACCCGCTGGAATTGTAGGATTTCCAAACACGAGGCGTGTTGCCCCTCGTCAGCCCCTCCCTGCTGCTCGAACAACGGACTTCAAAAGGTGCGTGTCACAGGTACGCTTATCCTTTGAAGACGTATAATATACCTGGTACGCCGCTTCGTTCGGAAATGTAAGGAACGCCTGCTTATCAATATGGAAACCCAAATAACCCCTATGTGTCCGGCCAGAGTGGTACTCTGCAGCCGTCTGAGCGGTAAAGCAGCGAATAAACCGTAGGCGCTAACGTTTCCAAACCAGACAAAAGAGACACTACAAAAAACAAACCCAAACTGATCTTGTTTTTTTTTATCATGATCAAAGGTTCAATTAGTAGTTTGAGGTAAGCGATCGGCTAACCTTTTTACAAGTAGTCCAACAGACTAAATACCCCGACACTAAACAAACCAGCATCCTTCCTTCCTTCCTACGTATCGTTTGCTTTGTTTTCGTTATCACCTTGCCGTCCAACCCAGTCTGCATCTTGAGCTGCCCCTGGCTGATAGGATACCGGGTGCCGAAATCGAAGCTTTCCCATCTATTGGTAGCCGCGGGCCAATCACATGCGACAAACAGGACAATAATCACAGAGGGCACACAGGACAGGAACCACAGAGGACACAAAGAGCAGGAATCACAAATAGGACAGGAATCACAGCGGGCAAACAGGACAGGAGTCACAATTGATATACAGTACAGGAATGACAAAGGACTACGTAGAGGTGTACCTCGCCAACATCTGGGATAACCCCCCCCTCCCCTCCGTCATATAAATATATGATATATTTATAGGTTGGGTTGGCGTCGGTTGGCAACGACGCTGTAGAACACGCCACTCGCTGCGTGAGCTAGACAACCAGGGTGCCGTTTTTCTGTTATTTTTTTTTGGCGGTCACCATAGCTGGCGGTCGAGTAGATCATTTGTGCGGAGTGGAGAACCTTTGTTCCGCACAAGGGGAATGGTCGTATCACGTAGTGTTAATATAGTAAGGCGTCCGCGAGGCAGTTACATAGTAAAACCCATTGCTGTCTCCGGAAGTGGCCACACCAGAAATTAAATTAACTCATTGAAGCTGTCGTCCATATGCAAGTCCGCCTCAGAGGCGGTTCAACGCCATACAAATGAAATGCATATGTTTTAGAATGCCATTCTAAATCGTATCGGTAAATAGACAACCCCCCTCCAACCGCCCCCGTATTTTGGGACCCCCCTTCCCCCTTCCCCCCTTCGCGTTTGGTGCAAGCAACGCCTGCTTGGTCTGCGAAAACCCGATGTGCTCCCTCCCAGTACTTAGGGATGCGAGGGTCTATTGCCATACGATTACGGCCATGCATGACACGACTACACCCCCTCACCCCCCACCCAGCTGGTCATACGACTACGGCCATGCACGAAAATGAAGTACACCCCCCCCCGACCCACCGCCTGCCCCCCCCCCAAACTCCTCACCTCGGCGCGAGACCTCCCGTCTTGAGCTCCCTCATCTTCTCGATGACCTGCTTCGAGCCGGACGGCAGGTCCTCCAGCTGCGCGACCAGCGCCGCCCTAGACTCCGGCGTGGACTTCACGGCCGACCCGGCGACGGCGGCGGCCAGCGCCACGGCGTTGGACGGGTCGACGGCGACGGCGGGGCCCGAGGCGTCGCCGACGGAGCTGACCTTGGCGCCGGTGGGCACGAAGTCTTCCAGCCCTTGCTCCTTGCGGTAGGCGATCTCCATCTCCTCCGCCTGTTGGTATCATGGCGTATGACATGTATGTATCGGTACATAGGAAGGATACGTATGCGATCGAAATGTACGTATCGGTACATAAGAAGGATATGCGATCGAAACATTGATCAGACACAACTTGCAACTATTGATATGGCTTGCGCACCTCGGGGCAGATAATCGATTCCCCACTGGATGGTCTATATATAAGCCGTAGGCCTTTCAAGGCAGATACATTTCCGATCGTACGTGATCGATTCCCACTTGATGGTCTATAAGCAGTAAGCCTTTCAAGGCAGATCTATTCCCGATCTTGTGCATATGATCTACCTGTATAGCTCATGTTGCTGGGTGGGACCCGTATATTCTGCAGAATCTAGCACATGTTTCCTGAGTTCGAGCTGGACTATGTATGCAGATCCTGCACAGCCTTTTACAACGGAGGGGGAGGAACTACATGATCATGATCATGACCTATCTGTAGATGATCAATGTAGAAAATTATCTGTCTGTAGATGATCTAGATCATGATCTGTGCGAGGTTCAATCTCACGGCTAGCTGATATCTTTTTGTTCTTTCTTCTTTTCAAATACAAATATTCGGCTTTCAGCCACGTACAGGTTGTACCTGGTCCCTCTTTGACCACAAACAGGTATATACGATACACACTTGAAACCGAAGAAAAAAAAAACACGCCAGGAGCCCTGTGATTGGCCAGCTTCACACCGCGTACTATTTTTGGCTTGAAACGGGCCAGGTAACACCTGAATTTGTCTACTTTGACTTCTAGCTTTCAATTGGTATTGGTCTGATTTTGAGCCAATCAGAGGCCATCACTGATCGTTCCCTCTATACCGACTGCACACCAACAACGCTAACACCGCCGCCTTCGTGCATTTTTTCAACGAGCATCCTACCATCGCCACATCACCATATACCACTACCCGCCACATCGACACATGATACATGCATGCACACACTCGTAAACAGCACCATAGACACAGACGGCAGTTCGTCTGCCCCACCCCGCGTCGAGGTGGGCTCAGCTACAAGTACGGCGAAGGAACTTCGTGCCGAGCAAGCGGTTCCTTGAGGATGGTCGAGGCTTCAAAGCTGGCAACGGGGGGGGGAGGGGGGGGCGCCAGAGGAAGCACTCTTGCTCAACAGGCGCATCCGCCGTGTGGCGAAAAAAACAAAGCCTGGTAACCAACCCTCCGCAGATCCGAGTGGAGCCCGTGGTGCCTATACCCTCGCGAAAAAAAAGCATATTCGTATTTTGGAAGCCCCACGCTTACTGACTGTTGTTCAGGCGCGAAACTAAATCATGTTTGTGATTTCTAGTGGACAAGAATACCACTCGCGGCGTGTGTTTGCGAGTACCTGTTTATGGCGCAAATGAAGCAGGTGTACCTTTTTTTTTGGCTCAAATGGAGCAGGTGCACCTTTTCGAGGCATTCGCTTTTTTTTCTCTGTCTTTCTCTCTCTCTCACCTCAGCGCGGATCTTGGCCGCTTGCGCCAGCAGCTTCTTTGTCGCCTCGGGCATCTCGGGCGACCCCTCCCCCGACTCCTCCCCCGACATATTCAGCGTCCTCAACGCGCGAGCGCGGCGGGTGGTGGAGCAAGAGGAGGAGGAGTGCCAGCAGCTTTGACGCTGCTGTTGCTGTTGTCGTGAGTTAGACGCGACGGTGGTCCCTCCGTTAGCGTTAGCAATCGCAGGCGGCAAGAAGAACCCCGGGCCGGCGAAAGCCGTTACTGGGGCCTGCTGGGCCGATCCGATGGAGGCATACGCTGAACCGAGTGACATGATGGCTGACTTGGGGGGGTGAAAAAAAAGAGAGGGGTTTCGACACTGAAGGCGTTTTTTTTGGGGGATGGAGGGAGGGTTTGAGATAAAGGAGGGGCAAGGAGCGGCGGAAGGGGAGGGGGGAGGAGGGGGCGGTAAGGAAGCCGGGGGACGGTGAGTGGCGGGCGGGAGGAAGGGGGGGTTGTTAAGGATGGTGTTTATACGCCACCAAAATGATACAGTAAACCGTTACTCTCCGAGGGGAAGAAGCAAGTATCGGAAGGAAGGAGGTCGGGAGACGGGGGGGGCCTGTACTCATTGTCTATGCATGGCCCGCTTAGCCTCGTGAGCGTTAGACCGGGGTGGGGGCCGGGGCTAGCGTAGTTGTGGCGCGAATACAAACGGCCCTACGTGTGGTCTGATGGAGGGTAAGGAAGAAAGGAAGAAAGGAAGGAAGGAGGGGGAAGGCGGGGAGGGGATGGGGGGTGCTGGGGTTAGGGTGGTGCGCAGCAAAACGCCCTATTAATATTAATGAGTGCGGGTTTGAAGGAGGGTAAGAACGGAAAGTAAAAAGGGGAAACCCTGCCCTGCCTCACAATATAATGTGAGCCTCGCCCAAAAATTAGAGTTGGCCACGAATCATACTGCTGGATAGCCTACGAGTACAGAGTGCTATTAGTGTACCCTGTATATACCGGTGGAACACTGCCGGCCGTTTCATAAGGAGTTCCGTAAGAAAGAGCCACACAAGAAACTCAGCGTCAATTATCACGGGGACTAGGAACAAGACATACGGGAGCGGTTTATACTAAAATTAGTGTGAAACACACGCTTTACTCATCAAATAAGAACTCGTAGCCTGGGCCAGACGTCGGTTTCTTATTCGAGAGGACGGTACAGGCAGTCAGTAGTACAAGTACACAATAGTACTCCTTACGCGTACGTATGCTAGTGCCTGGTATCTTCGAGCTGACGTACTGCTGTCTGTACGTGTACGTAGCGCTGCTGTGCACCGTGTACCCACAGGCGCTCGCATGACGTTCGGAACAGCTTCACGATCGATCGAGCGATTCTTTGTGCCGATCAAAACGGTTATTATCGTAAGACCCTGTAAGACCTGCTGTGCTGCAGTTGCTGCTGTTTCTTCTCGTCCTCGCCGTAACGACCCCGAGATCAAGCCCACACAAACTCGATACGAGTACGAACCGGTGCCTTCCAACACCGTCGAGTCTGTCGAGCTGATCATGGTACACTACGTACATGGTACCAGACTAAATACCTGTAACACGCCTATCTGTACGAAGCATGCAAGACAACAAACACCCACTCTCTCGCCCCGTCTCAGATACGTACGATACATACGTAGCTACGTAGTCTCAGGCCATTTTTCCAAGCGGATTGTGTCGACAACTGGGACATATCAAACGCCGAGCAAAGGGCCGATGGCAAGGTCTCAGCGATATCTCCCCAAAGCCACCATTTTCGCAATGCGTGCCCCCCCCATGTTTTAAAGAAAACCGGCCTGGAAGTCCATCCCAAGATACCTCTGTGCGCGGTATAAAGCCAACAGCAGCGACTCATGTTTCGTCATGCGACAAAATGCGTACTGCTGTACCTAGTCCCGCCGCATCATCGTCATCCTCATCATCACACTCATAAGCCTTTTCGCTACCGAAATGTTCACCGGTATGTCATCCTACACTCACGTACCTCGTCTCAGGGCGGGAAGGGCGGCGGGTGCTTTGGTGCGACGTGGACGAGGGTGCGCAGAACGAGAGATAGAGAGAGGTAGAGGGGGGGGCTGTAACAGCAGTATGCGTCACTGCCTGGCTGACGAAAAACGAAACAAGGATTTCCTTGTGGAACTCCCACGAACAGGAAGCGGGGATGGACCGAAACAATCCCCTACTTGGGGGCATTTTTTGGGCCACGGCAGCAGCAGAGGCTCATCCGCGTTCTGCAACCCAAGCAACGTTTGCTTGGGTTGACAGCGTGACCTCCCGAGGTGACCGGTGGAACGTTTCGCCGAGTAGGGTAGGCATCGTCGTGGGACAGTATAAATTCCGTTCTCTAGGGGGGGGGAAACAGAGAAAAAAGTGAGGTTCTCGTCCTCGCGTACAAATACAACAAGGTGTTGATTTTTTTCTCTACGTTAAAAACAAATTGTTGTCGGCGCTACGAGCTGGGGCCTGAAAAGCTCAACGCTCGCTGGTGGCGTGTTTTCGTCGACGTACAAGAGACAAAGGGGCGGTGGGAGAAGAGGGAGGAGAGTGTATAACCTCTCGGAGTTCGGGACAGTGGGGGGGGGGGGGCATCTGTAGCGTTGGAGCTGCCGCAGGCTTCTGGACAGGATGGGGCAGCACAACAGCAATTTCGAACTGGCCAGCGAGGCTCGCAGGGCAGCTGAAAGATGTGAGCAATCAGAGTATTTTTTTTCTTCCTGTTGTCTATTACGAGTAACTTGGGAGATGGCGAACAGCAGCAGGATCAGCAACAGGAGCAGCAGCTGCGGCGGCAGCAGCTGTATCAGCAGCATCAGCAGCGTCAGCAGCAGCAGAAGCAGCAGTGATCGTTGTTGTGTGTGTGAGAGAGAGACAGGGAATATAGGAAGAATAAGAATAAGAAGAGAGGCCGTGTTGACGTCTCTTCGTGCGTGGAATTTTCGGCTCGACCCTATATAGCTTGCTTGACTGGCTGATGGCCCGTTCGTTTTTCCTCCGTCCTGCTCAGTGTATATGCTGAATGCTGCGTGCATCACGGCTTCTGTCGTGTGGCAACGCTGCAGCAGTGACAAGTAAACCAGTTGATACCTGGTACGTACTGACTGCTGCTGCTGCTGTGTACACGGTACATAATACTGATACTCTTCCTGTCCACTTGACGCGCTAGCGGTGAAAATTGCCATAGCAATGGGACCGACAGCAGCAGCAGCAGCGACATCCTACAGCAGTAGTTGCAGCAGAACAGAACCTACTGGTATCATGGACCTGGTATCACACGTTGATAACACACAGCATTACACAACCTGCAATTGCAGCAGCAGCAGCAGCAGTAGTGATACCAACATCGCGCGAGGTTCCAGGTTACGTTGTGTGCTGGTTGCTCAAGGTCTCCGTGTACCTGGTTTGACCTGGTACATGGCAAGCGCGACTGCGAACACGACAACTTTTACGGCACCACAACATCACGCCGTCTGTTGTAAATTTGTGCGATTTGTTTTATGTCTTGCCATATATCTCTGATCTGCTCGTATCTGTTGCAGATTTGAAACGTTGAAAGTTTGAAACCTTCTCTTATTCTTCACTGATCCTCAAGAGAGTAGCATATGCCCTTGGCAGCTCCGACGCTTGATCTCGGCCGATACACGTAGCGTGCCGGGCGTCGAGGCGTATGTACCACCAAAAATGTTACTCCGAGTAGCAAAACCTTTCCCGATCATGATCATCTTCTCCGTACTTTTCGTACACGATTGTCGGCTTCCTCGTGTACGTAAAAAACGAATCGTATTTTTAGTTTTTGTCTGTTCTTTTCCGATCGACCTCCGTTCTCCACCCAGCAGGTTTTCCTTCGTTCTCCTTTCTGGGCCTTGTGCCTTGTGTTTGTCTTTCTGTCATGTTGACTTTTTGATCGTTGACATATTGACTGCTGTGAAGACTACATACAACCACACAAAACATACACACAACATTGCGGCCCCAAGCGAGAGCGGTCGGTGCGAGGCTCTACTGCTCTACTGGTGCTTAGCCTGGTACGATGTACGATACGAACCAGTACCCCCTGTTGTATGTTTTCAATTTTCAATACAAAACAAAAAAAATCTGACAACAAATGGGGGCTGCTGCTGCTGCTGCTGCACCATTAATCCTCTTTCCCTCATGAAGTTTCCTGTGGCTGGCTGACAGAGTGTACCGCAACGATGCTATGATATGATATTATGCGATGTGCCATGCGCAGCAGTATGATGCTGCTGTGCTTGGGACGCTTGGGACATATCATCATGCGTGATGCGGTCGTCCACGTACACTCTCTGCTGTCGTTTTTTTAAACTTGGAACAAAAATATTCCGGAATTTGTAATTTGTGTCGCCGTTGGGCCCAAGAGGTTACCGTCGCAATCCGGTACAACAGAGTGCGTAGTACGTACGTACGTACCGGTATTTTGTACATACCGGTACATGTGTCGTCGTTTTGCTATTTTCCTAAATTTTACCTCTGGCACTACTAGGCTATATGTTCCGCGCGATACCCCAGTAATAAGAAGCTGTAGAGCTGGCTCTGACTGGATTTCTTATCTTGCTACTGCTGCACACTACGAGTACGTACATTAGTAACTTCAGTAATGACTTCCGAAGTTCTTATTTTTCTGCGAATCCCAGGCTGCCTTTCTTGTTTTATCATTTTCTCGGCAGGTGTCCTGTACTGCTGTACTTGTAGACGCGACTTATTTTTTTTGGCCAGGTTCTCATTTTTACGTGAGGCAAGGTGTCCTATTAACACAGCAGTACTCTAATTTCACAACGAAGCAAATATGGCTTTCTTATGTTTTGTATACTTCAAGTCGAGCCTTGATGATCAAGTTCTCAACCGCTGTGGCGTACGTACTGCTCTGTCACAAATACATTCGACTCCGTCGAGTACGTACTGCTTTTGTATTTTTTTCATGCACTCCACCAGCTATGTACTTGACATACAGCAGCATATACCCTCTGTTAGTATGAAGTTAGCATTGGTGTCATGGTATTCATGGTATCCGCCGCTGTTGGACTACTACAGTACGCGGCAGATGATAAGAAGCTGACAAATAGGAATTTGAGACTGAGATTTCGGAGGAAAAATATGAAATTGACCTCTTTGTACTGAACATGGTGTGAAACACACCCAGTCTTTTACGTAAGAATTCCAGTCTGGCCAAAAATAAGAGATTCTTACATAACATCTGTCGCGTACTGTCAAGCGTCCAACGAGGCTGTGCGGAATGCGGCCAGTAAACACGACCGGAGCCGCGACAAGATGGCCGCTCTTGTAGAAACGCAGCGGAAGCTACGCCAGCAGCTGGCCGAGGCGGAAAAGCAGCTCAAGCGAATGACCTCGGACACACGGAGTCACACCACCAACCCGTGACCGCCGCCGAATAATCGCTCCGGCCCTCGCGGCCAGCCGGCGCCGACCGGGGGCGCTGCTGCTGCTGCTGCTGCTGCTGCTGCTGTCTTCCCGGCGTGTCTTCTCTTGCCCGGCCCGATGGTTCCTCTGGAAGAACTGCTGAGGCCGTCGGAGCGGCCGAGACGACGCCGTGCCGCGGCTCCGGTCGTGTTTTCTGGCCCCATTCCGCACAGCCTCGTTGGGGACGCTTCGTCCTCCAGGCGTCCTGCCGACGACGCCATACCTTAAGGTGCTACGAGTACTACCCTGGGGCAGGTTATAGGTACAGGATAACACGTGTGCGGTATGGGGCTAACCCTAGCCGATCGCCCGGTAGACTATTAATAGTGGTCAGCTTCAAAGACTACTATCATTGGTACCCGAGTTGAAATCCCACCGTGGTGAGAGATTTTGACTTTATATGAAAATATAAAAAGGAACCAATTGCTGAGAGCGCCTTCGTGGCATGGGTAGGCGGAATCGGACGCAAGTCGACGAGGGAAGAAAGTGCTGAATTCTTCTCGCGATGAAAATGTAAGGCACGTACCGTAGTGAGGAGGGGGGAGAAAAGCCTACTTAAGTGACCCCGGATCTGAGTTACGACTAAAAAGGGAGAGAGAAAAGAAGGGCGAAGATAATAAATGGGATGGACAAAAAAAAATAGCCTTTGCTACCGGAAGCAGGTTGAGACGAGACGGCAGGCAGTCACTCACGAGATTGATGTTTCGATGATATTTTATCGTTGCCGCTCTGGTTTTTCCTGATCAAGAGATAATTCTGTGAAAAACGGGCGAGCAAATAATATCTGCTCGGCGTGTTTCCTCAGAAACACGCCGCCTCAACAATAAAGGGGAAACGGGGCTACCATGAATACCATGGCACGAGCCCACCCTGGAGGGCAGTATATATATATGCAGATGCATACGTAGAAATCAGGAGGATACCAAAATCCACCCAGAAATTTCTGAGAAATGTATCGAAGATACTGCGCATCACGACCCTCTCCCACACCTCTACAACTTGCAAGGCGAAAGCCAGGTAAACCCTAAAAGGCGCCGGAGTCCCCGACGTAAGAGTACCATAGCTGCCTCCCTTTCATTTCAGGACTACTGGTAGGCACCACGTACGTATAATATACAGCGACTTTTTGTTTCGAATATCACTTGATCGAAGTACGGAGAGATCTTGTTGGCTCATTCACCACCCTCGATGTAAAAAGTGGCTTTACTCCTCAGTATATCGCAACCTCTGCGAGAGTACTTCTGCACTCGGCGATTTACATCTATATGGGAACGGCCATAGTTTTACATGCTGCAGATACTGTTGCTGTAGATAAGCCTCTACGATTGCGTAGTGCGTAGTGTAGTTAGGATTACCCTGGGCTGGGTAATCGATCGATACTCTACCCCTCGTATAGCTCAGGAGGTAACACCCTTAACATTTTGGGTATATCGACCGATTACCCATCCCAGAGTAATCCTTGTAACACTGTCTCCGGCAAGGCGGGCGAGGTTGTATCTGCGGTAATGTTTGCATCATTACCATCTGGAGGGGTCGCTCACGTCATATCCACGCCGATTTATTCGCGCTCACGTCATCTCCCGCATTTTTAAGATCTGCGGGAGACCAGAAACATTGTTGAACGCTGACTAGTTATACCGCACACATCGCTCGCCCCCGTGTCTCACTCGGGGGCCGCGTTATTATATTACGGAGGAGCATAGTACAAGGGGACCTATGGAACACACAAAAACCGATGTATGTACGTACGATTTTTTACTTACAATATTTGGTCCTATTTACTATGGCACCTGGTACTCCGTAATAGCGTAATAGCTGCATAGAGCATACAGCTGCAGATTCCAACTTGATCACGAACCACTCAATCGGTGGAACTCACAGTTGGTGAGTTGTATTAAATCTAAGGAACAGTACGCCCTATGCAGCTATCCGAAGGCATGCTGCGAGGTTAGGGGCAGGGATACCGGGTAGAGTTGGTGGACAGGGTCAGGGGCGCGCCGAAATATGCCCTCAGATAGCTGCATAGAGCACAGCTGCAGATTCCAACTTGAGCACCAACCACACAATCGGTCGAACTCACAGTTGGCGTGTAGAAATACCTAGCCAACTAATGCCAACTAATAACTAGTTGACGACTCATAGTCAGCCAACGCACAGCCCTATTAGAGAACGAAGAAAACTCGTTCAATCTATACGTGAGAATCACCCATACGGCGCTACGTGAGAAAAGTGCCGGGGGGTGTATATACAACAGTGGTATTATATACCAGGGTACGTATTAAGTTGCAAGAAGAACGAAGACAAAGGAAAAAGGTTAACACAGAAAGACAGCATTCCCAAGACGCTCGAAGGGAGGGTGGGCGGAAACAATGTTTTTGCGGTAACCAGAAAAAATAAGGCATGCTTTGTCTGCCTCACCTTAGCAAAAATGAAAGGGGGGGGGGGGTGTAGAAAAGCCTAGGAATGCCATGAAAAAATGAGACACCGACCATGGAAATAAAACCGCCACTTGTACGTGGTGCCTAGTCCGAAAATGAAAGGGAGGCAGCGCAGCAAATGGACGGAGAGAAAAAGGGAATACTTGCCTGAACTAAAGTACTTTGTAGTCGAAACGGTCGCGCGCGGCACGCTGGAAAAAGCGAGTGAGTATACAGATAGCCCAGTGTAAAACGCGGCAACTGAAGCAAAGACGGGAGCAAGCGTTGGGGGTGGAAATCCTGCAGTTATTAATATATCATCTAGATTATTCTTGGTAGATCGTAAGCTGCCATTCTGAGGTGCTGTGCAGGATCCGCGTATAGTGGAGATCTAACCCAGGAAACATGTCCTACGAGACCATGCAGATTTAATGGCTCCCACCCGCCGGCAACGCGAGGGCTATTAGGGAGAGTATCATAGGGGTGGATTACATTATTTTGTTACTGACTTGAGATACGTCCGTGATGTGGATTGATTAGTTTTGCCACAAGGGGAGACATGATTACGAGTACGTACACGATATATATCCTAATTCCGAGCAGGGGTGTTTGTTACGGCCCCGTTCGCACGACATTGGCCAAAAGTGCGAACGGCAACCGCAAATCTTGAAAGGCGTTCATGCAGGGGATGGAGCACTATCATCCCCTTGCAGGGAATTAACTAGGCTTCGAGTCTATATGGAGGCATTTTCCATGAGAGGCTATTTGTCCAAGTTCCGCGAACGGCAAAGAAATGCTTTGCGAACGACGAGTCGGTTTTTGCGAACGCGAGCGTACGCGTAACGTGTACACCGTCGCATGCGTCCTTGATTGGTTCCGAGCGGGTTGTCTCCGAAATGGGGATGCGGTTCTAAAACGGTTACGTATGCATCTCTCCGAGGGTTAAAACGAGTCCCAACGAACCAAAAAAGAAAAACAAAAAAGTAAGACACGAGCCATGATGACGAAGCAATCACGATTCGCGCGCCGTTTTCTTAAAAAAAGAATGACGTTATTTTCTGGTCACGCTTTGCTTTTGTCACGAATTTCGACATCGATTTTTCTTGCTTTTTTTCAAAACTCTTGTTTTTTTCGATGTCACGAATTGTCGGCAACAAGTACAGCTTTATCACGATTTGCGAAAATGTGACGTCTTTTTTTGTTAGTTGGTTACGTATATAAGAGTTAGGGATGGCCCTTAACCCCTTCAGAACTGCAACCACTTTTTTGGGACAAAACTACTTCGAATTAGTGTGGTCTCATTTTTGGAGTAGTAAAAGTTGTTTTGTATATACCAGGTATCATATACCAGGTATACGTCCACGTACCAGTATGATACAACGCAGTACTTGTCCGGGTCTGAATACGAAGTACCCGTACGATAGTAAGTAGCTTGCCCTCGAAGTTGGGGCGTGGTTGTAAGCCTGACGTTCTCTACATACTCGTAGCTTCTTTCTTGCTGACCTTATACTCTGTATACCATTTTTTTTTCTTCTTCTTTTTACATTGTACCACCGCTGGATTCCCAGTGTTCGAGCTTTAACCTTGAGGGGCTGCAGAGCCACTTGGGATTGGAGTCATAACGAGGTTTCTGTGCAGTGCTGCAAGTGCAGCACTCAACGGGTCGAGCCGCCAGGGAAAAATAGGAAAAAAAACTCTACGTCGTATTCTACCCTCCAGTTCCCTATTTCACCGTGAAGCGGCTACCTGAGGGCCTGAGGGTGACATGTTCCGCAATGGTTTCTCTCGTTGCACCAGGGGTCAAGTGGGCGTTCCTCGTACTATGGTTACGTAGGACTCGGAAATTTCTTTCTACGTGATGGAATTTTCGAGCGGCCCATAAGGTCCTAAATTTGGCGATTGATCCCCTTGGTTATCGCGGCCATTTATGGGCATGGGGAGAAACAAGAAATGCAGCTGAAATATGTGCGCATTATTAATGTGAAAAGTGTTACAAGTAGCAGTTTGATACGTACGATACCGATAAGCAAAACAACGATTCGCTATGTACGATATCGATATTTGATACCAGGTACATGGACGCTTTCGTTCAGTGTCATATCTGCATCTAAAGTCTGGGGATGGAGGGCAAAACGCTTTCGATACCATGTATTGAGAATATCGATATTTCGACATTTCTATATATTTATATCGAACCTTTCGATACGATATTCAACACTCTTATTAATTGTACTGGCTTGTCACTTTTTAGTTTCCAACTCATCTCGCATGTGTGTGTGTGTGTGTGTGTTTCGCGCTCAGCGGCGTTCTCTGCATATGACCAAAGCCGTGAGCGTCCGGTAGTTTCCGAGATCTGGACCCCTCGCACAGATCATGATCTATCTGTCTACAGCAGTAGATCATCTGGTTCCTATTGTGCCGTTGCGAGAGGTCGTGCGGGTCCCACCCGGCAGCATGAGCTAGATCATGCAAGATCGGGAATAGATCTTAACTGCCTTGAAAGGTCTGCTGCTTATATATATATAGATCATGAAGTGGGAATCGATGATCTGTTGATGATCTGTGCGAGGTGTCAGCATCTTCGCAACCCCACCTGTGTTGTACGTACAGGAGTTTCACTGGGTTTATTATGCTATGACATTCTCTAGGATGAAGAATCGACACGGGACACTGGGTGTGCTGGATGTCGACGGGTACGAGTAAAAAGAACGGTTTCATGTGAAGAACACACACACCCACACATTGTCTGATCACCGGGTTGCGCATAAATATTTCAAGTTATTTTCTCCAAAGTCGCGTTTTAGTAGAGAGATGTGTGAGTCGGCACGACTTATTAACCCATTCAGAACTGAAAAAAATCCTACACTAATTCCAAGTATTTTGTCCCCTAATACGGGACCAGTTCTTAAGGGGTCAAGTTACCCAACTATTAATAGGTATTTAGTCGGATTAGTGGTCGGATTTATAGTTGGTCGTTTCCCCGAGGAGGTGCCGACGACCCGAATCATTGGGTTTCCATACTTGTAAGAAGGATTGCTGAATGTGGGATACATTATTTTTTTTTTTTCTTGGGGCGGGGCTTACCCTGCCGCTGAGGGCTGGTTATGGCTCGCTTCGCTCGCCCGACTTGCCGACTAAAGTCAGTTAGTTGGCTACCGGCACTTACCCATTACCTGGTCGTTTTTGGTCGTGAAATCCCACCCCGTTCGCAGCTCTCTACCAAAGCCGTTTTTTTGGGTGATGTTAACCCTTTTAGGACCGCAGACCAGTTTTGGGAACAATCCACACTAAATCCAAGTAGTTTGTCCCCAAAACGGGACTCCAGTCCTGTAAGGGTTAATACCTGGTACGTGATACATGATACACAGCAGCTCCTCATCGTCATGTACTAAAGTATCAATACAGAAAATTGAGAAAATAAATAGATTCGTAGTTGATAGTATTACTGGGGACCATGGTAAATAGGGGACCCACGGTCCACGGTACACACTAAAACCTACTTTGTCTACATTTCTCCATTTTTACTAACAATAGTTGGTCCTATTTACAATGTTCCTCCTTAACCCCTTCAGAACTGCAACCACTTTTTTTGGGACAAAACTACTTGGAATTAGTCTGGTCTCATTTTTGGAGTAGTAAAAGTCGTACAGCAGTAGGCATCCCCTCGACCGGTCTTTGAGCAGTACAGCCCTGTAGTTTGCCCTCGAAATCTGGATGCGGTCATGGGTATATTCTGACAGGGGCGGCGAATAGGAAATTCTGGAGGCCATACATATAATAGCATGTTTCATGGGATCTGGGGGTATTATCTTTCGCGGCTCTACCGACAGGCTTGTACATCTACAGTATACTATTAATAGTATGAATAAGTACCAAAAAGCTTTTTTTTTTTGCAGCATCGGCATTTTTTTTTGCTTTTCCGGCCGGGCGAATCTTCTTTCGTGCTCTCGGCATCGGGGCGGGGCGGCACGCAGGAGGCCCGCGTGTACAGCCCCCCCTTCAAGTTTGGGGCCACGGCCGAGGTCCGTGGCGCGTGCGCTCTGGTAGTTTCAAAAGTCGTGAAAAACTGGCACAAGTAACTACTCGTACATATGCTACGGGATCTGTTTCCAGCCGAGCTACGAGGGCCTGCCAGGACAATGCAAACCCGACGTTTCAATGTTGTTGCTCCAGCTGCTGGCTGCTGCTGCTGCTGCTGCTGTGTCATGTCCGATTGCACTGTCGGTGGAACTCTACTTTGTGGCTGCCACGGAACAACAGCAGTCACACGAGGCTCTTCCTGTTGAGCTACGAAGGCCTGTCAGGACAATGCAAACCCGACATTTCAAAATTGTGCTCCAGCTGCTTTCTGCTGCTGCTGAGCTGTGTCATGTCCGATTGTACTGTCCATGGAAGTCTCTACTATGCGGCAGCCACGGAGCAACAGTGGTCACACATTAGGCTCTTCTTGTTGTGACGGACCCGGACGGCGGTGCATTCGTGTGTGTGTGCATGTGTGTGCCGTGTATTATGTCGACCTACTACGATACGTAGTAGGAATGGGGAAGTAGGAACGGACACATATTATACGTAACCTCAGGTGCAATTGAATGGATGCTGCTGTGCAGGGGCAGGATAGCGATGATGTGAACGCACATTTCCTCCGCGTTTCAAAAGCAAATCGCGCGACAACGGTGCACACTAACTACAGCAGCAGCAGCAGCAGCAGCAGCAGCAGTACGACAGCACCACCAGCGCTTCACGCTTTGGTCTTTGTGACAGCTTCGGTCGGTGCTTTCAAATGTTCGTATATATATGGGTGTGTGTGCAGTGTTCCACCTGGAGATATGACCCATGCAATAAATATGTTCACTTTTCCACGCATAATTTCAAAAAACATACACACGTCGTCGAACCTCGTTTTTTTTTTTTTTTTTTTTCAATCCTCCGACGGATGGGTAAA
This sequence comes from Saccharina japonica, assembly GCA_008828725.1. Classification (NCBI taxonomy): domain Eukaryota; class Phaeophyceae; order Laminariales; family Laminariaceae; genus Saccharina; species Saccharina japonica. The sequence goes on from MEHQ01003648.1 coordinate 285,274, forward strand.
AACAAAGCTTAAAGCCCTCCACACCTCGTAATCCTGTTACAACAGGAGCAAGCAGCAGTATACAGCAGTACTCGGAGCAAATAAAGCAGTGGTATAATATTAACAGTAGTAGGGACGCCTGATGTGGTGATACCGCCCCCTTTTCAACTTGCGGCACCCCCGGGATTTCAAGTCGACAACATCCCGAAGGGGAACCGTGTAGTCTATATTACATGGCGCCGTGTGGTAAGTTACGTCTCGAGTCTCTACGCACGTACGGGGTACCACAAAGTAGTTTCTGAATCGTAGGCGTCTGTTGTCTTTTGGGCCTGTGTAACGTGTACCCGAACTGGCCAGGGGCACAATATTTTTCCGGGAATTTTCGGTATTGCCTTGCTTCAGGTGTGTTGACCAATGGTGTTTGGCGTTTTGATGCAGGTTCATTCGGACAGGCCCCGTTAGGGTCTGGCGGGTTGTTTGAGTTCGGGTTTCGTCGGGTGGGCGGAATTATTACACCACATATGTTTGCAGCCTTGAGATGAAAATTCGAGTGGAACATGGAATATGACACATTATGAGGTCCCCTATCCATCCTTGGATGCGCATTAACATGCCCGCGGTAACATTTGATGTTGGGCACTAATAGTACGTAAAACGTTTTTACCGGTGGTGTATTTTCTGGACTGCTGGATACTATTACTACGGGTTGTTGTCGTTTTTTCACGTCGAACCGCTCTTTCTATGTATGCTCAACGACGTTTTCCCGTATAGTGCACGTATGCTAACGGTGCAAGAGTCGTATGTATCATGCAGATCCCACCCGTCACCACATGTGTGCGAGAGAGCCTTTTCATAAAGATCATACAGATCATACAACTCGTACAATCATACAGATCATACGTACAGATCATACATATCATAGGGATCATACAGATCATACAAATCCTACCCGCCGGGAAACACGATCTAAATCTTGCAGAGTACCTTATACAGGACAGTAGTAGTAGCGGTCCCTATATAGTGCCGGTCGAGTACGTAGTGCCCGCTGCCCGCTACGTACGTATATATATATATAATGCCGGTGAAATCGCTTGGCACATATATATGAGGATTAACCGCTGCCCGCTATATGTGTGTGTGTGTGTTCTTCACATTAAACCTTCCTTTCTACCCGTCGACATCCAGCACACCCAGTGTCCGTGCCGATTCTTCATCCTAAAAAGGTACCAGTTCTGTGGTCACAAAACTACGACACAGAGATACTACACTCAGTGCAGTAAGCAGAGCAGACAATGCAACGCCATATACGACAGGCAAGACCTACCCTGCTAGCAATCCAGGTGCATGCAAGAGAAAAAAAGAGAAAAAAAGGAAAAAAGCGAAAAGAAAAAATAATAAAAAGTAAATATACTGAAGCAAATCAATAATCAAGCAACCAAATAAAAAGCATGACAAAAAAAGAAAGAAAGTGTCGTGCTTCTCCCAGAGGAGATGCGACCTCCAATAAAAAAACCAAATGAAATGAAAGAAAATAAAATGGACCGAAACAGCGCCAACAGAGCAAGACTGAGAACGACAGGATAGGACAGCCAGCCGGAGCACACCGAAGGCCAGCCGAGGCAGGTTTGTGCCCATAGTACAGGCAGGTTCTACCAGCTAGTCGGTCTGGCACCTACTCTGTTTGCCGTCTCTTTCCTGCTTTCGTCCGTCCTGGTTTCCCTATGACCCCCCCCACCCTCCGTCTCCCTTCCCTTGGGCGCCACCCATACAACGGGTACGTGGCACTTCCAACTCAATTCCGTTTCGTTCTCGTGTAACACACGAGAGTCCCGGAAAGAGAACGGGGAATGACAAAACCAAAATGAATACGTACGTAGCTAAGCCACCAAAGAAAGTCCTAGGACAAATACGGAAGGCGGAGAAACAAAGGCAAAAGCGATCACGGTAACATAAATAAGTGAAACAAAGTAAACGAAGCAAATGATGCGAGGGGTTGTAGCATCGCTGTCGTGCCCCCCTTGAGAAGCAACAACAGGCACTACGACAAGCAAAAAAGAAAAATGAAAAAACGAAAAGAAAAATAAGGAAAAAAAAAATCAAACAAACAAACAAACAAACAAAGGGAAAGAAAGACCACCAGAAGAACAGTGCCTACCGGTGTATAGTTAGTGCGCGTGTTGAAGTCGCTTGCACATGACGGATTAAGCAGCGTTGTGGCGCAGTGTTGCGAAGAGAGGTAGTCCCGCTCGAGTTTTTCCGCTACGAGGATAGTGCGCGGGGGTGGGGGGAGTTGTTGTGGGCTGGCGCGGCATGTGAGCAGACCGAGCGACTGTGATAGAGGACACGTTGAAAGCCCTGTACCAGCGCGAGAAGTTAAGAACCCCACAATGGGACGAATTGTATCTCGAAGGCAGTCTTTTCCCCCTTTTTTTTTTGGGGGGGGGGGGGGGGCACATACAACAACGAAAAAAAAAAAAAAGGAGGCTTTTTGTTGGAAATATTTCGTCGATATATATATTTTTCCGTAGACCCATGCGCGTCGCTCGATCGGCGGTTGCGCTCTCGCTGTCGTCGGGAGAGCCAGCGTTCGAATTCTTCATATTAATAGAGGGGGTAGTGTTATCCTACATATATCACCCCGTCTAATACGGGGTGGTATAATATGATATATGTACATAACATCAGAAGCCCTCCCGCCTCGAATTTTCCAGGAAAATAAATGTGGGGACCTGATGTTGCCCGATGTGTGAACGGTACTATTGAACTGCTGTTGCTACTGGTATTACATTCGTACGAGTATATAAACCAGCAGGGTACCAAACTACTTCGTATACGAGTACTTGTATATATCTACATATGATATATATATAATATGTATATTCGTATAATATGTACCTGGTATGTATAATATTATATGTACGGAAGACTGGTAATCTGAACGGAAGGTAAAAATCGTGACCCAAGAACGAACGAACGGCCGATATATACTTGTACACTTGTATTATACATATTTTATACGATGTACGGAGTATTCGAGTAACCTATGAGACGGAATATCTGCATGGCCGAAGAACGAACGAACGATGCTTACTACTATTGTACACGAAGTATTCGGGAATCCATGAGACGGAATATCTCAATGGAATAGTTACAGCAGTCTGACCTTATGCTCGCACCTTTTTGTATAATATCATGTCTCATCGGAAATATAAGCAAGTATGGTACAGACTGGTACAGACTGAACGACCCAAAAAAGTTCAAAGTCGGATGTTCATGCCGTTTTTGAGCGATAAGACAGGTCCTGAATTTTTGCGAAAGTGTTCTATTAATATGAACCCCTCTCAACCCTTTAACGGGCGGTGTTTTTTTTCCCCGTCAGATGTTTGTTCTTGTTTTTGGATTTTGATTTATTATGGGCCTTGACCCCTTAAGAACTGGTCCCACGTATTTGGGGATAAACCACTTGGAATTAGTGTGGGATACTTTTTTTGCAGTTCTGAATGGGTTAAGAACCCCCAAATCCCCGACGAAAAAACACAAAAAAAAAACACCTTTCGTCAAGGCCTCGACAGGGGCTCAAAGAACACGTGTGTAAAATTTCAGGGCCCATCTCTAAAAAACGGCGTGGAGATTTTGGCTTTCGTGCGGAAAACACGCGTATTTTGCAGTTGCCTGGTAATTACCTTGGTTTCAGTGTAGGATCGGATTTGGACGTTAAAAATGACGCAATAGTTACCCTACGCTTGAGGTCTTGGAATATTTGCGCGAATGTTTGTATTTAGGCATATGCCTTGAAGTACCTGGAACCGGCTCGTCCAGAAAAAAATAGGGGAACGTAAAATGTGCTTTCTTACGGAAACGCCTGACTGTTTCTGGCCTTTTTCAAGGCCCGTGGTCGGCCGGCAGACATTTTGCGTGCTACGTAGCGCCAGCCCTAGGGCCTCGACTGGAAAACTGGCAATGCTACCCTCTTCTGCTGTTCTTGGTGGTCAGTATGGTACCAAGTATGTGCCATGCGAGTGGATATTGCAAGCGGCATTCGTGTCTTGACAACATTTGGGTCGTTCAACTTGAACCAAGTTCGTATACAGCAGTATGATTTATCATGCGAAGTACGTTTTTGAGTCCAGTCTTTGTCTTGAACCCCCTTTCGAATTACACCCTCATTTTCTGGGGAAAATTAATTGGAATTAGTGTGGGATACGTTTTGGAGTTCTATACGTACACTGGAGGCTCTTCAAGTTGTAAGAATCGAAGGAACGATATAATTAACTGAGTGGTTTTGACTTGGACTTGTTGACATGTACCGCCACTGCTGACGCATGTTTTCCCCTCCCGCCTCCCTGCTGCCCTGTCCCGTCCCGTCCCGGTTCGTCCCGTCCCGTCCCGTCCCGTCCCGTCCCGTCCCGTCCCGTCCCGTCTCTGTCCCGTCTCTGTCCCGTCCCGTCCCGTTTCGTCCTGTCCTGTCCTGTCCTGTCCTGTTTTGTGTTGTTCTGTCTTGTGCTGTCCTGTCTTGTGTTGTTCTGTTCTTCCCTGTCCTGTCCTGTCCTGTCTTGTCTTGCCTTGCCTTGCCTTCCGAACGTGCGGATGTCTGTGTGTTTGTGGGTGTTTGTCTGTGTCTGCGTGTCTGCGTCTGCCTGCGTGTATTATGTCTTCCGTGTCTGTGTGTGTTTTTTTTTTCTTCTGGCTGGGATACGTTCGCTTCGATGGCATTGCGTGGGTGGTGGGGGTGGTGGCATCCCGTTGTTTTCCATTCGTGTGTGTGGCTGTATATATTATGTACCGTTTACAGTCGATCAGTGCGAGATAAAGCTGATCAAAGAGACCTTCAAGGACCTATGCCACCTCAATGGCGGGTCCACCCGAATCGACAAGGAGCTGTTCCTGCAGTACCTTCCGCTTCCTGGCCTGCTCGGAGGTAATAAATACATTAGANTCTGTCTGTCTGTCTGTCTGTCTGTCTGTCTGTCTGTCTGTCTGTCTGTCTGTCTGTCTGTCTGTCTGTCTGTCTGTCTGTCTGTCTGTCTGTCTGTCTGTCTGTCTGTCTGTCTGTCTGTCTGTCTGTCTGTCTGTCTGTCTGTCTGTCTGTCTGTCTGTCTGTCTGTCTGTCTGTCTGTCTGTCTGTCTGTCTGTCTGTCTGTCTGTCTGTCTGTCTGTCTGTCTGTCTGTCTGTCTGTCTGTCTGTCTGTCTGTCTGTCTGTCTGTCTGTCTGTCTGTCTGTCTGTCTGTCTGTCTGTCTGTCTGTCTGTCTGTCTGTCTGTCTGTCTGTCTGTCTGTCTGTCTGTCTGTCTGTCTGTCTGTCTGTCTGTCTGTCTGTCTGTCTGTCTGTCTGTCTGTCTGTCTGTCTGTCTGTCTGTCTGTCTGTCTGTCTGTCTGTCTGTCTGTCTGTCTGTCTGTCTGTCTGTCTGTCTGTCTGTCTGTCTGTCTGTCTGTCTGTCTGTCTGTCTGTCTGTCTGTCTGTCTGTCTGTCTGTCTGTCTGTCTGTCTGTCTGTCTGTCTGTCTGTCTGTCTGTCTGTCTGTCTGTCTGTCTGTCTGTCTGTCTGTCTGTCTGTCTGTCTGTCTGTCTGTCTGTCTGTCTGTCTGTCTGTCTGTCTGTCTGTCTGTCTGTCTGTCTGTCTGTCTGTCTGTCTGTCTGTCTGTCTGTCTGTCTGTCTGTCTGTCTGTCTGTCTGTCTGTCTGTCTGTCTGTCTGTCTGTCTGTCTGTCTGTCTGTCTGTCTGTCTGTCTGTCTGTCTGTCTGTCTGTCTGTCTGTCTGTCTGTCTGTCTGTCTGTCTGTCTGTCTGTCTGTCTGTCTGTCTGTCTGTCTGTCTGTCTGTCTGTCTGTCTGTCTGTCTGTCTGTCTGTCTGTCTGTCTGTCTGTCTGTCTGTCTGTCTGTCTGTCTGTCTGTCTGTCTGTCTGTCTGTCTGTCTGTCTGTCTGTCTGTCTGTCTGTCTGTCTGTCTGTCTGTCTGTCTGTCTGTCTGTCTGTCTGTCTGTCTGTCTGTCTGTCTGTCTGTCTGTCTGTCTGTCTGTCTGTCTGTCTGTCTGTCTGTCTGTCTGTCTGTCTGTCTGTCTGTCTGTCTGTCTGTCTGTCTGTCTGTCTGTCTGTCTGTCTGTCTGTCTGTCTGTCTGTCTGTCTGTCTGTCTGTCTGTCTGTCTGTCTGTCTGTCTGTCTGTCTGTCTGTCTGTCTGTCTGTCTGTCTGTCTGTCTGTCTGTCTGTCTGTCTGTCTGTCTGTCTGTCTGTCTGTCTGTCTGTCTGTCTGTCTGTCTGTCTGTCTGTCTGTCTGTCTGTCTGTCTGTCTGTCTGTGTTTCTGCATGTCTGGCTCTCCGTCTGTTTTTCTGGCTCTTTGTCTGTAAGCATATATCTGCGTGTCCCATGCGAACAATACGAACCAGCGCACTTATTGACAGATTTCGTTCTAATATATGCTCCTCTCTCCTCCTTTTTCTCTCTCTTCTTGCCTCTCTATTTTTCCCTTCTCTCTCGGTCTGTCTCCTACTCTCTGTCTCCGTCTGTCTATCTATCTCGCCCCCTCCCCCACCCCCCGGCCACATACCTATTACAAAACGCCTACAGGTGGAGTTCATCTTCAACATCTACGACATGCACGGCCAGGGTGCCGTGAACCGCGAAGAGCTAGCGGCCCTCCTGAACCACGTCCCGAAGTCCATCATGCGCTTCGGCCGAGCAGTAACCCTCGACACGTCCGACCACCACCACCACCACCATCACCACCACCACCCCAACCACAAACACATCAACAACAACAACCACCACAACAATCACCACCACCACCACCACCCCCACCACCCTCCTCACCACCCTCCTCCGCCGGAGCACCGGCGGTTATCTGCGCCCCCCCAGCAGCACCCGCCACCATCGAGCACGGGCACGGCCTCGGCTCGATCGGACCGGTGCTCGCCCGAACGCCCTTCCACGCCGACGGGCCCGGCTCTATCCCTCGCCCCAGCAGCGGCGGTAGCGGTAGCGGCGAGTAGCGCTAAGGCGGCTACTGCTGCTGCTCCTACGGCGGCTACGCCTAAGGCGTCCACTACCCCAGGGGTGGCGGTGGCTGTCGCAACTCCAGCGGGAGAAGGGGAGGGGGTGTCGACGGCGGCGACGGCCGAAGAAGGAGGAGTTGTGGAGACCGGGGAAGCCGCGGGGGTCAGGGCGGCTACCGGGGTCGAGGGGGGAGTCCGGGAGGCGGCTGCGGGAGTTGGCGAGGCCGGGGGCGTCGGGGGTAAGGCGGGGGAGGAAGGGTCCCCCCCGCTGACCTCGGGGAACCTGATGCAGCTCCAGCTCGCGTCGCTCTCGCCGACGGGAGAGGGTTGCCCGGCGGGTGGGGTTGATGCTAGCGGCGGAAGTGGCAGCAGAGGCTGCGGCGAGGTGGTAGGTAGCGTGGTAGTCGGCGGAGGGGTAGATGTCGTGGCCGGTGCGGTGTCCCCGCACGGCAGGGAGGGGGTTACACCGGGTTCGACAGCAGCGGCGGCGGCGGTAGCGGTGGCGGCGGCAGCGCCGGGGGCCGCTGCTGTAGCTGAGCAGCAGCCGGGGACCCTCTCCCCAGCGTCGTCGGGCGTGTGCACGCCTTCGATCAGGGCGGCCACATCCGCCGGAGGCAGCACGGAGACGCTCGCGGAGGGAGGAGGAGGAGCCTCCGACGGAGGCGGAAGCGGGGGCGGGGGTGGAGCTACGGCTAGCCCTCCTACGGCGAAGCCGGGGGCGGCGGCGGCGGTGGTTGAATTTTCGAGTGGCGCGGGGGAAGGGAGTCCCGCGCTTATGATGTCTGGGGACGAGCTCGGCGCCCAAGCGGAGGCTCCGCCGCCGGAGGCGGCGGTTGTGGGAGGAGGCCGGGCGGCCGGGGGGGGCGGGGGTAGCACCCCCTCGGTGACGGCGGGGGGTACGCACGTGGGGTCGGGGGAGAGGGGCAGGAGGGGCACGCTGCGGTCGGACGCGTCGACGGACGACGGGACTACGACGAGCGCGGCGACGCACCCGCACTATGCGCACTGGGAGGACTTCACCAACAACGACATCGTCGACCAGGTATGCATGTATGATATTGTATGTATGTATGTGAAATTGACATATTTGTACGTCGTATATATTCATACGACGTATTATACATACGTACCAGGGGCATACTTTGTTCTCTGTACTATTAAATAACTGTGTTTTCTGTGTGTTTCTGTGTTTTCTCTGCATTTTTTTTCAATTGTTCTTTCTTTTGTGTGTGTGTGTTTTTTTGCTTCTCTTTGTATGTTTTTTTTTGCCGTAGCGACCTGCTCGCTCGCTTTGCAAGCGGATGCTGCCTGACCTACCCCTTTCGATACATATAGATACAGGCCCGATTTCATTTGCCTAGACCTTGGTCGCTGCAACTTGCTGCTGCTGCTGCTGCTGCTGCTGCTGCTGCTGCTGCTGTATCTCTTGGGGCATGTGGAAAGTGCCCCGTCTCCGAATGCCCCCCCCGCCCCCCCCCGACCGGCGTCCTGAAATGAAGTACACCCCCTGGACCGGCGTCCTGAAACGTGTTCCAGCACCACTGCCTGCTCGACAGCGGGGTCGAAAGAGAGCGAAACATCCAGCGAGATGCCCACATGATATGTACGACTCGCGTATTTACAAATATACGACTTAGGTTTAGGTGTGCTGGGCGTACCTGACAATGTGCCGTTTCTGATTTGAACTATTAATAGATGAGATACTGCTGTTGATAACATCGCGTCGTATATAGGTCAAGTCGTGTACGAAATAGTTTGGGATCAATGAGGCCTCTCTGCTGCGACCAACCTGAGACTCTCACCCGGGGTTACGTACGTACTCCCGCGTTGATTCTCCGGCAATTAACACGGCACCTCTCGTCGCAGAAAGTAGGTACCCCCGGTAAAATAAACACTAAATATGAAAAGAAAAAAAAATGAAGTCGTTGTCGACAATATCACCTGGTACCAGCCACTCTGACCGGAAATGTAAGGACCGTTACGTGTATATATATCAATGGCTAACGGTCCTTACATTTCCGTCCAGAGTTGGTGCCTGTACACTAGTGCCGGTTCCCTCTATATAGTGCCGGTATGATAGGCGCCAGTCAACAATACCGGCAAAATGGCGGCAACCGGCACTATATACTCCGCACACTGCCACCCCATTGGTTGATTCTATCTGTGCCTAGTGCCAAGCGATTTCACAGGCACTACGAGTTTATATAGCAGGAAACCGGCCCTACTCAACCGGCATTATAGAGGGGCCACTATTAATACTGCTGTACCGCATTTTTTTTTTTGGTTTTTATAAAAACGTTTTTTTTTTTTTTTCAATTTTTTGGTTTTCGTTTTTTTTGCAAGCAACATTTGTTCCACGACTTCGTTTTGTGTCGTTACTTGTCTTAAAACAACTACTTCGTACCCCACTAAAGCGCTGACCCTCACACTACTGCTGTTGTGTTCTGTTTTTTTTTTTTCGTTAACGTGTGTGTGTGTTTTTCTTTTTGTTAATGTGTTTTTTTTTTTTTTTTTTTTGTTTGTTTTTTGTTTTTGTTGTTTCAGGCGTTTCAGGATTGCGACTTGAACCACAACGGGAAGCTCAGCTTTAGCGAGGTGAGCCTAAGGAGGGCTCTTTCCGATAGTGTATTGGGTTTGGTTGTTGTTGTTGCTTGTGGTGGTTTTGGTGTCTGGTGTCTGGTGGTGGTGGTGGTGGTATCGGTGTGTTTGGTGATGGTGGTGGCGGTGGCGGTGTCGGTGCTGGTAGTGTTGTAAGTGTGACTTCGTAGAGTGCGCACCAGAACTCGACACATCTCTGTGGTCCTCCTCTGAGCTTCTTCAGGCCATGCTTTCCCTCCCCCCCTCTCTCCCTCCCTCCCCTCTCCGGAATCGGCCAACCCTTCGTCGGCTTGTTTTTCGTTTGCGCCCCATCCTCCACCGATTCGTCTCCGACTTGTTTCCTAACTCGTCTCCGAATCGTCTCCGATTCGTTTTTCCGATTCGTCTCCGATTCGTCTCCGTTTCGTTTTTCCGATTCGTCTCCGGTTTGTTTCCGATTTGTCGTCGATTTGGGCGTTTTGATCATCCGGGTGGGGTGGTCTTACCAATAGTTCCGCCTGTGGATCGAGCGGAATCCGATGGTGACCCAGTTCCTTCAATCGGTTTTCCCGTACGATGAGCACAGGGAGTGGGGGGACGACCGGAAGCATTTGCCCTTCATCCATAACCGAGAGGTGCGTGCTGCTGCTGGCGCCCTCGAGGACGGAGGGGGGGGGTGTACTCATGTCGTGCACGGCCGTAGTCGTATGACCATAGACCCTCGCATCCCTACAATGCCGGGACGGAGCACGTTGGGTTTTCACCAACCAGGCAGACATTGCTTGCACCTACCGCAAGGGGGGGGGAGGGAGGACGGGAGGGGGTGGGGGGGGTGGGGTTCTCATTTGTTTTCTTGCCTTGAGTAGGTGTTCTTGATCTGTAGGTTCTGGCTCTAGGTCATGTTGCCATGTGAGAGCCCGATGACCTGCTTGATCTATCATAGGGCATGGTGTTTCCTGTGGTAGGTCTGTACTAGGCGTGCACAGATTCTGCAGAACGTCTCAGAACGGCGGGTTGGGATCTACTGTAGACGATCTAGATGGTCTGGATCTTGATCTAAATGGTCCAGGTTGATCTGGATCGTGATGTAGATGACCTGCATGATCTACGAGTATATAAGGTTTAGATGATCTAGATGATCTAGACGACCTTGTTAGTGATCTTGCCCCTCCTCTTGCTCCTGCTCGTCCTCGTCCTCGTAAATATCTAGATTATATGTAGATCGTGATCTTTTAGATGGTGATCTTTTAGATAGTGATCTACTAGATGGTGATCTACTACAAAAGTAGATCGTTATCTCGAGATCGTTACCTACTAGATGGTGATCTAGATGGTGATCTCCTAGATTTGATCTAGAAAATCGTGATCTCGTAGATGGTGATCTATTAGATGGTGATCTACTAGATGGTGACCTGCTAGATAGCGATCTACTAGATCGGTATCTAGATCGTAACGGTCTAGTAGATCGCTATCTAGATGATGATGCACTAGATGGTGATCTACTAGATGATGATCTACTAGATGATGTACTAGATGGTGATCTACTAGATGGTGATCTACTACTGTAGATGGTGATCTGCTAGATTGTGATGTACTAGATCGTGATCTACTAGATGGTGACCTACTAGATCGTGATCTACTACATGGTGATCTACTAGATCGTGATCTACTAAATCGTGATCTAGATACGTGACCGTCCGAGGTACACAAGGTTTAACGCTTGCCTTTCAGCACATTCATCTCATTGCTGACCCTCGGAACCGCTCTCTCTTTCTCTCTCTCTCTCTCTCTCTCTCTCGCTACCCAACAGTTCACCGGTAGCCCTTTGATGAGCGATGGGGGTATCGGTGGCGGGGAGTCGGACAGCTCCGACGATGAGACGAGGCGCCTGCTCTTAAAGTGAGACATATAAACGAAACGTCCGAATCGGCGACGAATCGGTATTGAATCGGAAACGAATCGGTATTGAATCGGAGGCGAATCGGTCGTGGGCAACCGTGTCGGGGTGCAGATGGAAACGAGCCGAGGTTACGGGACAAGTGATTGTGGAGAGGGAGGGGATNTGTCTGTCTGTCTGTCTGTCTGTCTGTCTGTCTGTCTGTCTGTCTGTCTGTCTGTCTGTCTGTCTGTCTGTCTGTCTGTCTGTCTGTCTGTCTGTCTGTCTGTCTGTCTGTCTGTCTGTCTGTCTGTCTGTCTGTCTGTCTGTCTGTCTGTCTGTCTGTCTGTCTGTCTGTCTGTCTGTCTGTCTGTCTGTCTGTCTGTCTGTCTGTCTGTCTGTCTGTCTGTCTGTCTGTCTGTCTGTCTGTCTGTCTGTCTGTCTGTCTGTCTGTCTGTCTGTCTGTCTGTCTGTCTGTCTGTCTGTCTGTCTGTCTGTCTGTCTGTCTGTCTGTCTGTCTGTCTGTCTGTCTGTCTGTCTGTCTGTCTGTCTGTCTGTCTGTCTGTCTGTCTGTCTGTCTGTCTGTCTGTCTGTCTGTCTGTCTGTCTGTCTGTCTGTCTGTCTGTCTGTCTGTCTGTCTGTCTGTCTGTCTGTCTGTCTGTCTGTCTGTCTGTCTGTCTGTCTGTCTGTCTGTCTGTCTGTCTGTCTGTCTGTCTGTCTGTCTGTCTGTCTGTCTGTCTGTCTGTCTGTCTGTCTGTCTGTCTGTCTGTCTGTCTGTCTGTCTGTCTGTCTGTCTGTCTGTCTGTCTGTCTGTCTGTCTGTCTGTCTGTCTGTCTGTCTGTCTGTCTGTCTGTCTGTCTGTCTGTCTGTCTGTCTGTCTGTCTGTCTGTCTGTCTGTCTGTCTGTCTGTCTGTCTGTCTGTCTGTCTGTCTGTCTGTCTGTCTGTCTGTCTGTCTGTCTGTCTGTCTGTCTGTCTGTCTGTCTGTCTGTCTGTCTGTCTGTCTGTCTGTCTGTCTGTCTGTCTGTCTGTCTGTCTGTCTGTCTGTCTGTCTGTCTGTCTGTCTGTCTGTCTGTCTGTCTGTCTGTCTGTCTGTCTGTCTGTCTGTCTGTCTGTCTGTCTGTCTGTCTGTCTGTCTGTCTGTCTGTCTGTCTGTCTGTCTGTCTGTCTGTCTGTCTGTCTGTCTGTCTGTCTGTCTGTCTGTCTGTCTGTCTGTCTGTCTGTCTGTCTGTCTGTCTGTCTGTCTGTCTGTCTGTCTGTCTGTCTGTCTGTCTGTCTGTCTGTCTGTCTGTCTGTCTGTCTGTCTGTCTGTCTGTCTGTCTGTCTGTCTGTCTGTCTGTCTGTCTGTCTGTCTGTCTGTCTGTCTGTCTGTCTGTCTGTCTGTCTGTCTGTCTGTCTGTCTGTCTGTCTGTCTGTCTGTCTGTCTGTCTGTCTGTCTGTCTGTCTGTCTGTCTGTCTGTCTGTCTGTCTGTCTGTCTGTCTGTCTGTCTGTCTGTCTGTCTGTCTGTCTGTCTGTCTGTCTGTCTGTCTGTCTGTCTGTCTGTCTGTCTGTCTGTCTGTCTGTCTGTCTGTCTGTCTGTCTGTCTGTCTGTCTGTCTGTCTGTCTGTCTGTCTGTCTGTCTGTCTGTCTGTCTGTCTGTCTGTCTGTCTGTCTGTCTGTCTGTCTGTCTGTCTGTCTGTCTGTCTGTCTGTCTGTCTGTCTGTCTGTCTGTCTGTCTGTCTGTCTGTCTGTCTGTCTGTCTGTCTGTCTGTCTGTCTGTCTGTCTGTCTGTCTGTCTGTCTGTCTGTCTGTCTGTCTGTCTGTCTGTCTGTCTGTCTGTCTGTCTGTCTGTCTGTCTGTCTGTCTGTCTGTCTGTCTGTCTGTCTGTCTGTCTGTCTGTCTGTCTGTCTGTCTGTCTGTCTGTCTGTCTGTCTGTCTGTCTGTCTGTCTGTCTGTCTGTCTGTCTGTCTGTCTGTCTGTCTGTCTGTCTGTCTGTCTGTCTGTCTGTCTGTCTGTCTGTCTGTCTGTCTGTCTGTCTGTCTGTCTGTCTGTCTGTCTGTCTGTCTGTCTGTCTGTCTGTCTGTCTGTCTGTCTGTCTGTCTGTCTGTCTGTCTGTCTGTCTGTCTGTCTGTCTGTCTGTCTGTCTGTCTGTCTGTCTGTCTGTCTGTCTGTCTGTCTGTCTGTCTGTCTGTCTGTCTGTCTGTCTGTCTGTCTGTCTGTCTGTCTGTCTGTCTGTCTGTCTGTCTGTCTGTCTGTCTGTCTGTCTGTCTGTCTGTCTGTCTGTCTGTCTGTCTGTCTGTCTGTCTGTCGGTACCAGGGCGCGAAACACGACGCGTAACCCCATGCTTCGAGAAGGCATCGACCGTCTCATCGAGGAGGTACGCTACCACCGTACTACTGCTGTACGAGTAGTCTGTAGTCTACGAAAAGACTAAACGCGTACGACGTACCAGATACCACGAGGACGCACTACAACAGTCTAAACGCACGCCCTCATATACATATATATATATATATGTGCATACGTATACGTATAGGTAGCCTGCTTGGTTGAAATATCCAACCGTTAAAGGCCCAAACTCGTCCGTGGTGGTGGAATTTCACCTGCGCATCACGTTTTTTTTTTTTCGTTTTTTTTTCTGGGATTTGACTTGACTGGATTGTTTGTGGGACTGGGACTGGCGGGGTTTCCACTTTCTCAATTATTGCAGGCGTCGTTGGGAGGGGACCACGGGGGTGCTGGCGGAGAAGGGATGACCGCCGGCTTGATGGGATCGGCTAGCAACGGGGTGGGCGTTTTATCCGAAGGTGATCATTTTGTTGGATTTTGTGGTGGTGGTGGTGGTGGTGGTGGTTATGATGAGTTCGACTATTAATAGTACGATTCACATATCTAGTTTTGTTTTGTTTTGTTTTGTTTTGTTTTGTTTTGTTTTGTTTTGTTTTGTTCTGTTTTGTTTGTTTGTTTGTGTTTGTTTCAAGGTCTTGTTCTGTTCTGTTCTGTCCTGTCCTGTCCTGTTCTGTTCTGTTCTGTTCTGTTTTTTTTTTTTTTTTTTTTTCCAATTCCGTGTTGCTCTGCATTGTTTTGTTTTCGTTCTGCGCATTGGCTTTGTTTTTTTGTTCTCCGCTGTTTTTGGTTTTGCATTGCTTTTGTTCTACTGTACATATGTATGTACTGTTGTTGCCTGTTTTTTCTTGTTCTGTACATTGTTTTGTTCTACTGCTGTGTTTGTTGTTTCTGCATTTTTTTGTTCTTATTTGTTTCGTTCTGCATAGTTGTGATGGATTTTTTTTTGAATCTCAATCCTTACGGACTCTATAATAGTATATATACCTTAACCCCTTAAAAAGTGGTCCCACGTAAACCACTTGGAATTAGTATGGGGTATTTTTTTTCAGTTCTGAGTGGGTCAAGTACCACCGCGGGGAGTAAATAAAGCACCCTGGACCTCTTTTTGTGTTCTCTTGACTCATCCTATTTTTTTATTTTTTATTTTTTTTCTTTCGGACAAAATGCTTTTTTTGTTTGTCTGCCGCCGCCGCCGCCGCCGGTACAAAAACGAAAACGAAAAAACAAAAAAGTGTCGCAAAACGGGGAGATCCAGAGGGGCAACAGCCGCAGGTCTTCGGCCGGGAACGTTGTCGGAGGGCTCGGGTTCATGGGTGAGCTCAGCCCTAGGTCGGCGAAGGCGATGCAGCACCAGACCGTGGCCAAGCAGGGGTTCTTGTGGAAGCAGGGGTACCGCCTCCGTACCTGGAAACAGCGATGGTGAGTTTTGGTAGAGAGAGGGGGAGGGGGGAGGGGGGGGTAGTCATTTGTTGCTTGCCTTAGTCATTTGACCATTGACCACGCATCCCTTTCGAGACGGAGCAGGGGGGAGTACACCAGCATGTGTGTATGTTAGCATAGTGACTTTTAAAGAACGACGTATGTATTATGATATAGCTATTCTGATTTGTTTTGGTGATGTGTTGGGGATTGAGAAGGTTAACGGGAGGGGGAGGGGGGTTGCAGAGAGGAGAGGGAAAGGTAGAGGGGTATTTGCATTCACCGGTAACCGTTTTTGTTGGTTGAGGCGTTTGCGCTTGCGGGCAGTGGGGGATTCCTTAGAAATGTATAAAACGGGCCAACCAATCAATCAATCAAACCAATCCATCAAACCAATCCATCAATCAATCAATCAATCAATCAATCAATCAATCAATCAATCAATCAATCAATCAATCAATCAATCAATCAATCAATCAATCTATCAATCAATCTATCAACCAATCAATCAACCAATCAATCAATCGATCAAACCAATCACACCAAATCAATCAATCAATCAATCAATCAATCAATCAATCAATCAATCAATCAACTAATCAACCAATCAACCAACCGGTTCATCTATTCATCAATCGACCCCCAGCGCCCGACAACGGCCGCCGCCCCACCGACCCCGCCCCCGCCCCCCCTCCGACACACCAACCGTACAGGTACTGCTAGTGGGAACTGCATCTACTACTACCAGCACGAGGCCGACGTGTACCCCTGCGGCGTGATGTTCTTGACCGGATCCTTTGTGGAGCCTCTTCAGGAGGGCGCTAACGAAAGGAAGGGTACTGGGGCATCGAAATCTCTCGCAACAACGAGCAGGTGCGTCTCCTGTCAGCGCCGATTCAAAGGCCCTACGACGTAAACTTTCAGTAGCACCACGATCAAAGACGTATCACCCGTATGAGCCGCTGGATGTTGTGGACCAAAATTTATTGTATATAAAATGCTCAAGTTTTTTGTTATTTTGTTTTGGGGTGGGGGTTCACGTGTGGTGTGGGGGGGGGGGGGGGGGGGCAGGTGACAAAGCGATCGTCCATACAAGTCTTGTCCGGAAACACTATCATAGGATTTTTTCGTGTATGCTTACGATTGTATTACCCACACGGTCAGGAGGTACCCTGACCCGGTCAGGGTACCTTGGTGCCATGTTAGATTTTTATTAATTCGCGCGAGCTGGAGGACGCTGGGGCCGTCGTGAGACGCTGCTCTTCTGTTGAGGTGTGGTACACTGCTGTCCTTTGCAATTTTAACCCCCACCTCCTCCCTCCTCCCCACCCTGCCCCCGCTCTCGCCCCCTCCCCCCCACTGCGCCCCTTCGCTCCGTCCCCCCTTTCCCTCCTCTCTCCCCCACCCCCTCCCCTCCTCACCTCCCCCATCCGCCCTCACCCGACTTCCCGCCCCCGCTCGTACCCTCATTTTTGTTCCCTTTTGCCTCTTTTTTGGTTTGTTTGTTTGTGTGCTTTGATTCTTTGGTTTCTGCTAATCTGATAACGTTTGTCAGAACCATCGGCGTCGGTGGTACACCCGATCCAAGGTGGAGCAAGTCAAATGGCTGAAAGAGCTCAGAAAAGCAAGCGCGGTTGTCCCCATCGAGGTACGCATGTACTCTACTATATATATGGAGACGTCTTTCGTGTTTTCACTGTATCAAATGTGAGTTGGCGCTGACTGTAAGTGTCGACTTTAGTTGCTACTGCTGTACCAGGTAGTCGGCTTGGCAAGGTGTGTTGCCACCAGCAGGTGAGGGTGGACGTTTCTCTAGGAGAGCGGTCAGGTTTGCTTTTGGTATGTGTGTCGCCGACTTTTGACGCTTTTAGGTGGCGTCGCCAACTATTTACGCTTTTAGGTGGTGTCGCCGACTTTTGACGCTTTTTGTTGGCGTGGCCGACTATTTTCTCTTTTATTACGGGAGACCACAGTAAATAAGACCTTTGGTACACACAGAAACGTTTATATTTATGTACCTATTTCTACTAACAATAATTGGTCCTATTTACTATGGTCCTCCGTAATAGTTGGTTTCGCTGACTCTTAGTTGGCGTCGCCAACTATTTAGTCTTTTCGTTGGCGTCGCCGACTTTTGGCGCTTGTGGTTGGTTTCGCCGACTATTTATGCTTTTCGTTGGTGGCGCCGACTATTCACGCTTTTAGTTGGTGTCGCCGACTGTATACTCTTTTAGTTGGTTTCGCTGACTTTTAGTTGGCGTCGCCGACTATTTACGCTATTCTTTGGCGTCGCCGACTTGTGACGCTTTTAGTTGGTTTCGCCGACTATTTACGCTTTTCGTTGGCGTCGCCGACTGTTTACACATTTCGTTGGCGTCGCCGACTATTTACTCTTTTAGTTGGTTTCGCTGACTTTTAGTTGGCGTCGCCGATTATTTACGCTTTTCGTTGGCGTCGCCGACTGTTTACGCTTTTCGTTGGCGTCGCCGGCTATTTACGCTTTTCCTTGGCTTCGCCGACTATTTACGCTTTTCGTTGATGTCGCTGACTATTTACGCTTTTAGTTGGTGGCTCCGACTCTTTACTCTTTTCGTTGGCGTCGCCGACTATTTACACCTTTAGAAACGTACGACTGCTGCACGCTCATCCTACTATGTAGACGCTTGATCATATTATTTACCCACGTTTTTATTTTATTTTATTTTTTGGTTTTGCAGGACGACTTCGAGATCGGGGAAGAGCTTGGCCAGGGAAGGTTCAGCCGCGTGTGCATGTGAGAAACACACCACCGTCGTATTTTTTGTCGCATTTTTTTTTTTTTTTTGTGCGGTTTTTTTTAATGTGTCTTAATGTTACGTCGTATATATATAACCTTTTATCAAGGAAACTTGTGTTTTTTCTGTGTCTTTTAACCCATTCAGAACTGTAAAACTTATCCCACACTAATTCCAAGTAGTTTGCCCCCAGATATGGGTTAAGAACTGGTCCCCCGAATATGGGGACACACTACTTGGAAATAGTATGGGATAATGTTTCCAGTTCTGAATGGGTCAAGGGGTTACTATTAATAGCCTTTTTTTCAAGAAACCCGGCGCATCATATTTTTTTCATGCTGTACCGCGTGTATTTTGTTTCTACCGCTCTGTCTGGCCTTGCACTCTTGACAAGTCGGCTCTTTCTTGGCTCTCTTGGTGTTTTTTTGTTTTTCTAGATTCTTCTATTTCCTTGTCTCGTCTTTCGCATTTTGCCTTACTCGTCGCCTCTCTCTGTCTCTGTTTCTTGCGCTCCCCCCTCTCTTTCTCGGTTTCTTTCTCTACCTCCTCCCCTCTCTCTTCCTTTCTCCCTCTCTCCCTCTCTCCCTTTTTTTCTCTGTTCCTCTTTCCCTCTTTGTCTCTTATGTCGCTCTGCGTCTTTCTCTTGTCTGTCGGGTTATCTCTCTCTTTCTCTTTGCCTGCCTGTCTGTCTGTCTGCCTGCCTGCCTGTCGGTCTGCCTGTCTGCCTGCCTGTCTGCCTGCTTGTCTGCCTGCTTGTCTGCCTGTCTGTCTGCCTGTCTGTCTGCCTGCCTGCCTATCTGCCTGCCTATCTGCCTGTCTGCCTTTCGGCCTGCCTGCCTGCCTGCCTGCCCCCCCCCCCCCTCCGTCCCCTCCGTCCCCGTCCCCCTCCCCTCTTTCTACAACTCCCTCTCAACAGGTGTGTGAACAAGCACACGCTCGACCGCAAGGCCGTGAAGATAATCATGAAGGAGGACATGAAGGCCGAGGAGAAAGACCTGCTCCGTGCCGAGATTGCCATCATGAAACTCGTCAACCACCCCAACATCATCCGTATGGAGGCTGTCTACGAGAGCAAGCGGGTACGTCTCACGTCCTGTCCTATGGCGAGGGACGGGAGGGGAGGGAGGGGAGGGGTTCAGGGTGATGGTGGCGTTTGGGGGGGGTGGGGGTGGGGGTGGGGGAGGGCTAGGGGCGGGCCACTACCAACTCTGATAAGGGACGTACTTCGGTCTTTTGGATTTCGTTTTATTTTCGGCACCTTCACGTTGCGGTTCGCTCACATGGGTTTCATATTTATTTGTCGTAACCCGCTTGCTGTACGTAGCGCATCGTAGCTTTTTCTTCTCGTATGGCACATTTGTCTCACACGTGAAGCGTTGAAGCCTCACTACGAGGTGTGCGGAAGATTTATGTCCTCGTTTTGATTTACTTGTTTCGAATATTAATAGCCGTACCTTCGACCCCCCTTTCCGATTTATGGGATGATATGATCATCATCCTTCGGTCGTTGTGTGATCTGCATCTACGACTATTCAGGGTGGGCTAATGTCATGGTATCACGTAGCCACGAGGAGATGCAATACGTATCACTGCCAGTAGATAGATACATACGTACCAGGTACGAGTATGAGATCACGTGACGTGCTACAGTAATAACGGAAACGCCTCCGTAGATCGTACATGTATGAAGATATATGTACCAGGTGAACGAACGAAAACATTCAGATAAAACGAACAACCCGATGGCGGCAAACTAAGGTGCCTTCAATGATGTTATTTGTGTGTGATCTTCGATGTTGCTCAAGCAAAGTGCAAAGTCTACTGTACCAAGCTTCAATTAGCCCGGTCGACAGTTTACCAGAAATGAGACAAATAGTTCCAGCACTACACACGTATTTGTTTTCGGAACACGGTGTTCGCCTAGGTAG
>MEHQ01003648.1:305424-342924 GCA_008828725.1 Saccharina japonica
TGGCGGCGGCGGTGACTGGATCGGTAGTGGCGGCGGCGGTGGCTGGATCGGTAGTGGCGGCGGCGGTGACTGCATGTAGCTGATGCTGAAACCCTGCGTTGCCGGCGCGGTGGCGTCCACTAATCCCCCCGCGCCAGCCGGTGCCGGCAATGGCAGCACGGGAGCACGGTGAACCGTCCACACCACGTCACTGGTGTAGCATACGCCCCCCGTCGAGGCCCTGATCACCTTTACGGCGGACGAGGGGTGATTATAGCCATTGTTCAGGTAGTAGCACGGCACCGATTGGACGTCGGATTTCGTGCTGCGGTCCACCCGCATCGTGCCTTCCTCAAAGAACGGTACCACCTGCAGGTCCGGAAGCCGCGAGAAGAACACCTCGTACGGTGATCGCCAACCAATGTTAGCCTTGGTCGCGGAGCGGTTAAAACAGTCGGCAGCCCAAAGCACAGCCTCCAGCCACAGGCGGTTACCGCTGGCGCCGAGGTGGGGGGTGCGGCTGAAGTCAACGCTGGGAAAAGTCGCCGAATCTCACGACGAGCCGCATGGCCCCCCTTCATAGCGCGCGAAATCGCACTCTTGACAACCGCGTTCTGTTTAGGCTTGCCCGGGGCTGACCGCTCGCGGCGGATCCCAGCGGAGTCGCAGAATTCGGTGTAGCTGCGGCCGGTGAACTCGCCACCGTTGTCCGCGCGGAAGCAGAGCGGCGGCCCCACGTGGRTCATGTCGGCGACGAACTTCTTCACGTACGCGGTGGTCTCCGATTTCTTCTTCATTCCGTATGGCCGCATCCACCTCGAGGCGCTGTCGACGAACATGATCAGGTAAACGGACCCGTCCATAGACGCCTCGTAGGGGCCGGCCAGGTCAATGTGCACCGTCTCCATGGGCCTCCTCGAGCGCGATGTTGTCCTCCGCGGCACCTCAGCTCGCACACCCTTGGCCTCCAAACATCCACCACATGGCTGTAGCACTCCCGTCAAGGTGATACCATGCTGCCGAGCCGTTTCCCTCAACAAACGTTCATTCAGGTGGCCGGAGGAGAGTGAAAGTGGTTAATATCAACACTCTCGGTAGGTTTCCCAACAGTAAACGGACGCCTACCCGGAGCAAGCACGGCTGCAGCAGTCATGCCTACGTTCCCAACGTAAAAATCATTCCGATCTAACTCTGCAAGGGCTTGCGCTGCCGCAACGTTGAGGGGGTTAGGGAAAAATTGCGTGCACACAGTGTCATCGTATCCACCCATTAGTCTAACGTCCGAAAAAACGCTCATGTTTGTCTCTTGCGTGCCGGGGGCAGCGACAAGGGGACTAATCCCTACCACTCCGTGCTCGTTTCCTAGAGACGAAACAGTGGGCGGCTCCGTCGGGAGCTGCGCCGATGGTACTACACTAACTTCACCTGAAGCCGTGGGCGGGAAACCAATGTCCGCAGGCACTACGCCTCTAGAGGCGGGCGGGAAACCATTATCCGCAGTGACTACCCCTCCTATACTAAAAGGGGAAAGGGGGTGGGAATCATTATCCGTAGGTACTACGCCTTTAGAGGCGGGCGAGAAACCATTGTCCGCAGAGACTACCCCTCCTATACTAAGGGGGGAAAGGGGGTGGGGACCATCATCCGTAGGTACTACGCCTTTAGAGGCGGGCGGGAAATCATTGTCCGCAGAAACTACCCCTCCTATACTAAGGGGGGAAAGGGGGTGGGAACCAAACACCGGGCAGAGCTTACACTTGAGGGGGGTTGGGGGTTCGAGGGGGGGGCAAGAGAGGAATCATGCACAACATGTTCAGGAAGGATGGGGGAGGCAACACCAGTCAAAGCAGAAACAGCGGTAAGTCCTGTAGTTGGGGTCGGGTCCATGCGAGTCGCATACAAACTTGACTCAGTCGCGTCACGAGGGAAAGTCAGACGGTTATCGAACAAGTGTGCGCCATCCTTGTCAAGGGTGATGGATTGTCTCGCTTGTGCATCATGAAGGGAAAATAGGTTGAATCCGATACCCTCCGTCACATACACGTCATTTAACTTGACGTTCATATCAGATTGAGGCTACCTACGCCAAGCACTCGCATCGCCTTACCATCACCGATCAAAACCTTCTATTTACCACGAGGGATCTCTACCCAGTCATACATGTTGCGAGAGCTGCTGGTACTGTGGTTAGTGGCCCCGTTATCCGAAACCCAAAACTCACTACCTGCTGGACCTACCCCACGCCCCCCGACTGTCTCACTGAGAGACTGACTAGCAAGCCCCAACCCAACTCCTACACCATCTAAACTGTAACCCAACTCGCCTTGTGGCACTGAACGTGCCATGAGTAGATGCCGAGCGCTCTGGGGAGATGAAGATGCTCCGGGAGAAGGCGAAGAGGAAGAGGACGGGGCATGGCCGGGGAGGTTATGATGTTGGTGGGACGGCGGCGGGGGCGGCGGTTGATGTTGTTCGTAGGTATAGGGCGCGCTCTGCTGCTGGTGCGGCGGCGGTGGTGGCGGTGCCTGGTACTGCTGCGAAGGTGGTGGCTGATACTGCTGCGAAGGTGGTGGCTGGTACTGCTGCGAGGGAGATGGTTGGTACTGCTGCTGCTCTTCCTCGTAGTAGTAGTAGTCACCGTAGTTGTCGTCGTAGTAGCTGCCGGCGGCGGTGACGGCGGCGGCGGCGGAAGTGTCAAGACCATAGGTCTCATCATAGGCGTCACCATAGCCGGCGGCGGTGGCGGCGGTGGCGGCGGCGGCGGCGGCGGCGGCGGCGGCGGCGGCGGCGGCAACGTTTGCTTGACCGTACGAGTGTGCGGCTGCTGCCGACCAGGTGCTGCAGACGAGAAGTGGGGGGCCCCGCCTGGGGCGGTACGCCCGGGGGGTGGTGGCGCGGTTCCGGGGGGATGAGGGTGACCTGGAGTATCCACTCGCCACGCGCAATACTGATGCACGTGCCCCCACTCGTTGCAGTTCTGACATCGCTTGCGAGGGTCCGCCCCATGCACCGGCGGCTGATTACCAAACGGGCGGGGGGGGTTCGGTGGGTATCGGGAGTAGTCGTAGCCGCCGGGGGGAGGGGGGTATGATGGCAAGCCTCTCCCCCTACCCCCGACCGCTTGCCCACGACCGCCCACATACCTTCCTCTGCCTCCCCTGCCGCCGGGCCCTCTTCCTCCAGGGCCCCACGGCTGTGGTGCTCCGCTCCAACCGCCACCACCGCGACCGCTGACGTGCTGCTGTTGCCACTGTTGCTGCTGCTGTAGCTGCTGCTGCTGCGGCTGCGGCTGATGTTGCTGCTGCTGATGTTGCTGCTGGTGAGGCCGATGTTGCTGCTGCTGCTGCTGCTGCTGTTGCTGTTGCTGCTGCTGTCCGCCCCTGTTATCGTTTCTCCTGCTCCTGCCTCGTCCGCCACGTCCTCCTCTCCCGCCATGTTGAACACCCCCGTTGCCCCGGCCAGACCAGTCGGGAGCAACGAGGGCGTGTCCCGTCCCAGTCCTCTTCTCCTCCTCCCTCGCCATCTCCATCTCGTCATGAGCGCTGAGCACCACATCTTCAAGGACTTTGCAAGTCAACTCTGCGTTCGAGAGCAAAATGCTCTTTTGCACTCCGAAGGCGGATGAGAGGTTGGGGGCAAAATGTTGGTTAGCATCTACATCAGAGAATACCACCCCATGGAAAGCAAGCCGGCGTCTAAGAACACTACGAGCACCTCTCGCAAAGTACTCGTTGGGGGGTTCGTTCTCCTTCGTTCTCAGGCTGTACCATGGTTGAGTTAGCCTGGCCTTCTCGGCAGCAGACTGAGGGGCATAAAAATTCGTGAAGATTTTCCATCCCTCACTTGGGCTACCAGCTGCCAAAATTAGGTTCAGTATGGGCATGTATGTAATCTGGTTGATCAGTATCCTCCATGCTACGCGTGCCCTGGCTACCGCCTCCGCCCCAAACTCTCTATTGAGGGCCTCACTGTTGGCCCTCGCCAATCCCATTTTTAATAGGAACATCCGTACTGATGGCTTCTAGGCAACCCTCCTCCCCAAAAAGTGCTATCATCTGACCCTCAAACACCATAACCCTCTGCTGTACCTCCTCCCCGTTCCTAAAAATTCCATCAAACGCTTTAGGACTACTGCTGCTGCTAATACGAAACGTGCCTGACGGCGGGCCTCCAGCCCACCCCTGATGCTGTGCTCGTGCGTAGTTCTGCGGGAATTGCTCTGGTGACCTGACGGCGCTGCTCCTGGACTCGTTCTCCTGGGCGTGCGTTCGTTCTCGGTCTTTCTTGGCTTCTTCCTCGCGGCTGACGGCACGGACTTCTTGCTTGGCTTTCAGTACTTCTGCTGCGATGCAGGCTTCGATCGCCTTCCGAGTTTCCTCAGGAAGGTCCGCCATGATCGACGGGTCCATCTTGCCTACCTTACACGAGTTGCCTTTGATATATCAATCGTGCTAGCATAATCGATCACCTCGTGCAAGGGGTTGTCGCGGTTACGAGGTGCAGTTGGAGAACACTCCGGAGGTTGCCATGAGGCGAGAGGGAACCAATTGCTGAGAGCGCCTTCGTGGCGTGGGTAGGCGGAATCCGACGCAAGTCGACGAGGGAAGAAAGTGCTGAAATATTCTCGCGATAAAAATGCAAGGCAAGAACCGTAGTGGGGGAGGAGGGAGAAGAGCCTACTTGTGACCCCGGATCTGAGTTACGACTAGGAAGGAGAGAGAAAGGAAGGGCGAAGATAATAAATGGGATGGAAAAAAAAAAGAAAGACGAAGATGTTGTCCCAATGTGTATATTAGAAACCACCGTAAAGATGAAGTGAACGGAGGGGGCATCCACCCCCCCGTCCCAGATGATACTCTTACCAAAACCTACCCGGGGAGACCAAAGTTCCACCGCATATTCCAGTTACACAAATCACACGTATGTATTCGCACGATCAGGCACATCAGACATGGGTGCGACTTATGACGAACGTATGGCTAGCGGTTATCACCAACAGAGGCAACGCTATTAATTGTGTTGTTTTTCAGATGGACGAGAAACGTAATTACTGTTATTGTGCCGATGTGTAGCGTGCATTTTTTTGTTTTTTTCAATTGGGGTTTCGATTAAGAAAGGCGGACGCCAAAACGAGGATGGTTTCGATGAGTGCCCATCCTTTGTTTCCTCTTCAGCGGCCGTCTCTCTGGCCTCTGTGCTCGGATTGTCGGAGGTGGGGCAAGGTAGGGGTAGGTTCGGGTGAGAGATGGTGAGGGTGGGAGAGGTGTGGGTGATGTTTCCCATCGTGAAGATGTAGTGATATGCCGTACCAGGTGCGTACGTACGTACGTGTTAGCGGGAAACTTTGAGGACGAGCGGGGTATTGCGGGGTATTTTGTGGAAAATGTCGGGAAGATTCGTCGCTATTTTTTGTAATAGCCCGGAAAAGATATACCCTACCAGTATTGTACCTGTCGGCCGACGTTCGGCCCTTTGCATTGAGTGATTTGATTGGTATGATTGATTGATTGATTGATTGGCGTCCGAAACATTTTTGGGTTTCGTATGATTCGAGGTTTCGCCTTTTTTGCTCGTTTGCTTTTTGCTGTGCACGCTGGCTGGCTCCTCTCGCTTTTCTTTTTTCTTTTCTTTTTTTCTTTCTTTTTTTTCTTTCTTTCATTTTTGAGATGCCTTCTAAAAGTGATTTGCTGTGTACACGCGGACTCTCGCTTTTGCTCTTCCTCCTTCTCTGCGTGTCTGCGTGCGTGCTTGCTTGGTTTCTTTTCTCATCTTTCGTTTTTCGTTTTTCTTTCCCTGGTGTATGTTTTGTTTTGTGTTTCTTTTCTTCTTTTCTCTCTTTTTTTTTTAAATGGTTCGGTCTGTGGCTTGTTTCCGTTCCGTGTTCCGTTCCCACTAGATCGAGGAGAAGGAGGAGAGAAACCCTTTTTTTTTTGCTAATCATGCTATTGATACTGCTGTAGGTTTGGTGTAGGTGGATTAAGGCAAGGGTGTGCGTGAGTGAGGTATTCTATTCTCTGAGGTACCCGGTTACCAAACCTCGCCGTTTCGGTGATACTAGGGTGTATTTACTCGGGTAGTTACTTGGATGCTCCAGGCTACCATTTTTGGTCATACTCGGGTAGTTACTCGAGTACTTCAGGATACCAATTTTGGTCATACTCGGGTAGTTACTCGAGTACTTCAGGGTACCAATTTTGGTCATACTCGGGTAGTTACTCGGGTATTCCAGGATACCAATTTTGGTCATACTCGGGTATTTTCTCGGGTAGTTACTTGGATGCTCCAAAGGACCAATTTTAGTAATACTCGGGCAGTTATTCGGGTAGGTATTTGGGTACTCCAGGGTGACAAATTTTGGCCGAAGTCGGTTAGTTACTCGGGTATTTACTCGGGTACTCCAGGTAACCAATTTTGGTCACTCGGGGAGTTACTTGGGTAGTTACTCGGATACTCCCGGGCACCAATTTTGGTCATACGCGAGTAAGCTACTCGGGTACTCCAGCGTACCAAGCCTGGTTTATTTAGTCGTACCCGAATATATGCCCGGGTAATTACTCGGGTACTCCAGGATACCAAACCTGGCTATTTTGGTCTTATTCGGGTAGTTATTCGGGTACTCCAGGGTACCAAACCTGGTTGTTTTGGTCATATACTCGGGTATACACCCGGGTACGCCTAGGTTTAATACCCTACTACGTATACCACCCTTGTTTCTATCCCCCCCCTTGCTTTTGAAGCGTCTTGCTCTTTCTTTTCTCTGTGGTCAGAAGAGATTATGAGTAGGTATGGTCGTATTTTTTGTCGTGTCTTGTCTATCCTCGAGTATCGAGCATGCGTGCGCAGCAAAGTATAGTACGTGGTGGTATGTACTCGCTACGATAAGGCGAATTGTTGTGTTGAATGAAGGGCGGAAGGGGGGGGGGGAAGTGTTTCGAGCATCGTAGGCGTTAGCGTTGGTGGTAGCGTTGGTGTTAGCGTTGGTGTTAGCGTTAGCGTTAGCGTTAGCGTTAGCGCTAGCGTTTAGCGTTGGCGTTGGCGTTGGCGTTGGCGTTAGCGTAAGCGTTAGCGTTGGAGTTAGCGCTGGCGCTAGCGCTGGTGATACCGGTAGCGTTAGCGTCGTCGTTGGTATAAGTGCATTGACGTTAATGTTGGTGTTTGCGTTGGTGTTAGCGTTGACATTGGCGTTGGTGTAAGCGTTAGCGTTGGCCTTAGCGTTGGGAATAACGGTAGCGTTAGCCTCATCGTTGGTGATATGTCAATGCATTGGCGTCAGCGCTAGCGTCGGCGTTGGTGTTAGCGTCAGCGTTTTCGTTGGCGTTGGGGTTGGTGTTCGCGCTAGCGTTGGTGTTAGCGTTAGCGTTAGCGTTAGCGTTGGTGTTGGCCTAAGCGCAACAGCGTTAGCGTTGGTGATAGCGCGTTCGCGTTGGCGTAAGCGTTACAACATTGGCGTTGGTGTTACTGCGTTCGCGTTGGTGTTTGGCGTCGGCGTTGGTGCTAGTGGCGTTGGCGTTGGTGTTACCGTTGACATTGATGTTACCGTTGGTGTTGCCGTTGGCGGTGCTCTTGTCGTTAATGTTGCCGTTCATGTAGTAACCGTTGGCGTTAACGTTACCGTTGATGCCACCGTTGATGTTACCGTTGATATCGTCACCGTTGCTGTTGACACTTGATGTTTTCCGTTTGCCCGTGGTCGTTGTCGGAAAAGCTGGTAGGTTGATCGGAGAGAGGAGGGGCGAAACACGTTTTGACTCCCCCCCCTCCCCCGACTTTTAGGAAAGAAGAGAGTTGGTTGGGATATGGCCTGCTGCTGCGCTGCCTTTTGCCGCGCCACGCGCGCGCTGTGTTTTTTTCGAACTCGAAATCGGAGTAAATCGAGTACCTGAGACGAGAAAGTCTCGTCGACTCAAAAAGGAACAAGCGTGTTGCTGTGTAGGGCGGCCTGGATGGGAGACAGGGTTGGTTGCATTTTTCACGAGGAGCGTATTAAAAGTGTACGCAGGAGGAGGTGGTTTAAATCTCGACGTCGTGTTTTGATTTAAGAAAAAAAAATGAAGTTAATTCTACGTACTGCTGTGTACCGGCAAGTAACGTTATCCATATATATCATTCGTATGCCTAAAAGAGTTTGTTATGTTCGTACATATAGTGCGGATGAACACGTGATGATACGTGGTGTTGTTGTTTGTTGTTTGTGATGTGATTGCGACGAGAGTTTTTATTGGGGCAACGAACGGTGACTGACTTTGGCTGTCGGTCGTGTTCCGTCGGTTTCGGATGCCCATCTAAAATATGTTAGGTAACTGGTGTACCCATTTTTAAGACTATTCCGCGAAAAGGCCAAACACGCTGTGTTACCTCTCTCTACTGCGATGGTCTCATCTTTTACTGCTGGCGATACTGATTCCAACTCGTTTTTTTCGTGACAAAGCCGTTTTGCCTGGTCTTCTTATCTCTACTACTATGGCCTTAAAAACGGATGGTCTTAAACCAGATGGTCTTAAATGTAGGTGTAGTATTTATTAATAGTGTTGGGGTATCCCATGGAAACCTTCGAAACATCGTACCGGGAGGCTTTTTGGCCTTCACCCCCTGACACCCCCGACGTGTGCTACGGTAGAGGTATATTTATAGCACTTTTCGGCTGATTTTTTTTTTGTTTCTGAATAGTCGGGCTCTTCAATCTGAAACCGTCCGGTTTTTCATTCTTGAGTTGGCATGTTTTTCATCCTACTATATATACTTAGATCATCATGGAATCTTCATCGTGTACGTATATATATATAGCACTTTTTGTTTTCCTTCAAGGTCAGTTTTTGGGTGGGAGGCATAAGAGAGCGCCTCAAGTGACCCATACCACCCTCAGCGAAAAAACATGGTGCACCTGCATGCAGGCTACCCGTTGCATGCGTCCCTCGTCGTGTTTTTTATGCAGATAGGTACTGCTGTAGAATAATCTGATATTATTGAACGAGAGGAGTTCGACTGTACTGTAGTAGTACCTGGTATCAAAATGTCGACATCGTATCGACTAGTTAGTGATGACGCCGTGCTACGATGATAGAGGTATTAATAGCACTTTTTGGCTGAAATCGTTTTTGGATGATATCATAGGGGCTCCTTAACCCAATTTCGTCGGACTTTCATCCTTATTATGTTGGAAAATTGTCCATTGTATACTTATAAGGCATGGTACGTATGGTTCATCGGGTATACTCGTATACCTGGTAGCATTTTTTTCCCCTTCAAAATCAGTTTTTGGGTGTGAGGTTATATATAGAGCTCCTCAAGTGACCACACCACCCTCAGAAGGCAAAACCTTATTAACATGGTGCAAACTCTATTGTACCGCAGCATGCGTCTACTGTTGTTGTAGTAGTTAAAATTTGTTTATCGGTACCGGATTCGAATCCAAGCAACGCTACGTATATATATATATCATATATAGATAGCGCTATTAATAGGAGACCGCGATTTGGCCCTTTGACTGGCTGCACCCTTACACGCTAATTTCCGCAGGCTTAGATATACCTAGAGTCTCTACGAATAGAACCAAAACCCCGAATGATGGTGTCTGTCTGCCTGTCTGTTGCCTGCCTGTCTGTCTGTCTGACCATCAGTCTGTTTGTCAGTCGCACGATAGGTTTTGTATGGCAGTTGCGAGGATGATTGTTAGTCGGTTTGTCTGACGGTCCTATCTTATGTATCACTGACTGGCATAAACGCTTACAAACATTTTTCTTTTACTTACGAAAAATGAAAGCACGTACGTAATAAACGTATGTTGTATTCTCCAGTCGAAGACTGGAGACTCTGAAACGGAAAATCAGTTCGTGAAGCCCATCGGCCTACATTAAAAATACCCTCTATAATGACAAGTAGTCTAGATCCCTATCAATAGCGTGTACCCCGGCATGTACACTAAAAATAGCGTAAGTTACACGCGCTAGGCGACACTAACAGCAGCATAATAACATCCCGCAGAACACACCTCGTGCCAAGCGTGACTACGGCCAAATCTGATAGAATCGGCGGGGCGTTTTCTTTGACGGTGGGGCAGCGAGCAGGGGTAGCGGAGACAGAGACAAGCCATCTACGCAAAAGTTCGTCTTCCAGCGTTGCGTGTGGCGCGAACGCCATAGATTGGTCAAATGCTGATCATCAGATAGATGTGGACGATTTTTTTCTTTCTTTCGTTTTTGGTGCTTACAGCAGCTAGCTGTAGACAGCAGTAGAGTCAAATTCATATATATATATCACAGGAGACAGCACGTTCACCCCTTGATAGACAGCAACTTTGCCTTGACATGCCTTGACTGACATAAACGTCTAGGGTTTTAGTGTGGAGCACTCGGCCCTACGCGCTTGACTTCTTCTACTTGTCAACAATGGAGTAGAACAGGACACCAACAGCACACAGCAGTAGTAATAAGAAACAGGAAAGCTGGCCCAGGCGGGGTTACTTTTTTTAGAGAGGTTCTACACTACAGTAACTTACTTCTTGTGTTGCTACCTCTTCTGACTTTTTCTTCTTCTACTTGCGGCCTCGAGTGTCGGCGGTCGCTCGCGATGTGACATATAGTCTTGAGCTAGACGCGGCCTCGAGTATCGGCCGGTGGTCGCTGGCGTATAGAGGCGGGCATATTCTTCGTACAAGAAGTGCGTCGTGTGACACACTCTCGGCTGCTGCCGCTCGTTCGCTGCTGCTGCATATTCTCGGTTCGACGAATCAGTAGACAGACGAATATATTGTTGACTGACAAGATGTCCAGACCTCTCGCTAGCTGCTGCATCGTACATGCGGTATGTATTGCAGCACTACTATGGCGTCCTCGTAAATACTGGGAAATCGCCGCGATGAGTCGATACTTCTTTGGGGAGTGATATATGTGCCCCCGGGGGCACATCTCTTAACGACGCCCCCGGGGGCCCTTTTAGCTTATTGCGCCCCCGGAATTGGGACTGATTACAAAGCACATCACCACGAGCGATTACGACGACCGTAGAGCAGCAGACCTGTCTGGGAATTGTCTACTGCATGTGCTGCTGCGGTGTGTGCTGTAGTTCCGCCGGTCATCGCGTTTCGCGCAATATACAGACGGCTTCGTGTTGTCGATACCCAGGATATTTCCAGGCATTGGTTCAGGGTGCAACATCAAGCTAAAAGTGCCTCTACATGATGCACGCGCCACGAGCGATGACGACGGCCGTAGGGCATTGTCTACGGCATGTGCTGCTGTGATGTATGCAGTAATGCCGCCAGGTATCGCTTCTCGCTCGATATACAGACGTGTTTGTGTTCTCTTATTCCCAGGCTATTTTTGGGGGCACATCAAGCGAAAAGTGCCTCCGCAAGCAGACTACAGTACAGACATGAAGCACGCTACTACGACCGAGTACAACGATCGTAGGGCACCAGACTTCTCTGGAACTTGTCTACGGTATGTGCTGCTGAGGCCTGTGCACGAGTTCCGCCGGCCATCGCTTCTCGCTCGATATACATACGTGTTCGTGTGCTCGATACCAAGGATATTCTCCAGGCCATTTTTGGGGGCGCACCACGCTAAAGGTGCCTTCGGAAATAGGCTGCATGAAGCAAGCCACCACGAGCGACCACGACGATCGTACGGCACCATACCTGTCTAGGAATTTCCTAGAGTATTTGCTGCTGCGGTGTGTACAGTAGTTCCGCCTGTCGCAGCTTTTCGCGCGATATACAGACGGGTTCGTGTTCCCGATACTTACGATGTTTTTTGGGGGCACATCAAGCTAAAAATGCCCCCGGAAACGGATTGCATGAAGCACGCCACCACAAGAGATCACGTCAACCGTAGGACACCACACTTGTCTGGATATTGTCTACGGCATGTACTGCTGCAGCGTGTGCAGTAGTTCCGCCGGTCGTAGCTTCTCGCTCGATATACAGACGGGTTCGTGATGTTCTCGATATTCAGGATATCTCCGAAAACAGACTACATACAGCAGTAGTAAAACTATACCAAGGGACTACCAAACTACTATGGGAAATACTATCATATGGCCTCTATTATACCTATCTATATATATTGATACGATCAGTACTGCAGTGCTGTAGTACGTAGTGGGCCCGTGTGAGGATTGTCTATGGCACCTGCTGCTGTGGTGTGTGTAGCAGATGGGTTGTGGAATTCTGGTAAATACATACATGTATTATTTGGGTGTTCTTTGTCCATCCATTTTCATTGGCGTTTTATAGACATTTTTTTCGGTTCTAAATGGGTTAAGGGCCAACTCTACGACGTAAAGTAGGTAGGTGCCATCCTGCACGGAAGCAACTCTAAGTTGCCCTTGGAAATATGATTAATTCGCATACTCGTAGACTTGTTCTGTCAATGTTGATCATTGGTAGTATTGACGCCAGACATCTATTTTGGTGTTCCGTTTATTTGCATTGGAGTTCGTGTATGCGTGTAAACTAAGTGACATTCAGCACGAATCCATTTGACTGGCAACCCTATTTAATGGGCATTGAATTCGTGCATACATACATGCCTGCTGCTGTTGTAAGATTTGTAAAGTTGGTGCCATTCCGCTCGGGAATATATTTGACATTTTATTTAAGACCCATTATTCAATTCGCGTACTCGTATGCCTGTGCTATTAATAGTAGTTGGTGGTCTCGAAATGTATTTCAATGTTCCGCTTCCTTCCATGTCCATTCGAGTACGAGTCTATGAAGTATGCACCATTCCGCACGGGAATATTATTTATTTCGCATAGACCTATCTGGGTAAGTTCGCCCCCCTTTGAACTCTGAATTGTACATCAAACAGTTAGTTACTGCGTTCGCGTCTTATTTAAGTATAGGACTTGCCACATATATACTTCGGTAGACTCTAACATCTTCCGTCAGCAGATCATCGTCTAAGTCTGAGTGTTCAACGCAGGAATAATCATAGAAAGTACTATAGAGCAAACATATACCTGGTATGGATATCGGGCGGGACGCAATGACCGGCGAAACTACTGCATACACCACATTAGCACATGCCGTATAGACAACACCCAAAAACGTCTGGTGCCGTACGGTCGTCGTCATCACTCGTGGTGGCGTGCTTCATGCAACCTATTTCCGGAGGCACCTTTAGCTTGATGCGCCCCCAAAAAAGGCCTGGAGAGATCCTCAGTATCGAGAACACGAACCCATACGTACGTCGAGCGAGAAGCTGCGACAGGCGGAACTACTGCACACACCGCAGCAGCAAATACCGTACGCAATTCCTAGACAGGTCTGGTGCCGTACGATCGTCGTTATCGCTCGTGGTGGCTTGCTTCATGCAGCCTATTTCCGAAGGCACCTTTAGCGTGGTGCGCCCCCAAAAATGGCCTGGAGAATATCCTTAGTATCGAGCTCACGAACACGTATGTATATCGAGCGAGAAGCGATGGCCGGCGGAACTCGTGCACAGGCCTCAGCAGCACATACCGTAGACAAGTTCCAGAGAAGTCTGGTGCCCTACGATCGTTGTACTCGGTCGTAGTAGCGTGCTTCATGTCTGTACTGTAGTCTGCTTGCGGAGGCACTTTTCGCTTGATGTGCCCCCAAAAATAGCCTGGGAATAAGAGAACACAAACACGTCTGTATATCGAGCGAGAAGCGATACCTGGCGGCATTACTGCATACATCACAGCAGCACATGCCGTAGACAATGCCCTACGGCCGTCGTCATCGCTCGTGGCGCGTGCATCATGTAGAGGCACTTTTAGCTTGATGTTGCACCCTGAACCAATGCCTGGAAATATCCTGGGTATCGACAACACGAAGCCGTCTGTATATTGCGCGAAACACGATGACCGGCGGAACTACAGCACACACCGCAGCAGCACATGCAGTAGACAATTCCCAGACAGGTCTGCTGTTCTACGGTGGTCGTAATCGTTCGTGGTGATGTGCTTTGTAATCAGTCCCAATTCCGGGGGCGCAACAAGCAAAAAGGGCCCCCGGGGGCGTCGTTAAGAGATGTGCCCCCGGGGGCACATTTATCACTCCCCTACTTCTTTTGTTCTTCCTTCGACTTTTTTCTTCATACACGATTTAAAGAAAAATATCAAACTAACCCTTTTTCAGTTCAACGAGAGAAAATAAAACTGCCACAAATCAAGCTTGTCGTCGACGCCAATATGGGTACGGACCCAGGTTCGACTTGAGTCTGTAGCACTTTCCTTTCCTGTTTGAATAGCGTCGAGGAGACGCCAGGTTGCTGGAGCATCCAGGCTTGACGGCAACCTGGATGGACGATACGAAGAGCGTGGCAAGGGGCACTGCCCTTGCCGCGCATTCAAGGACCTTGGGTGTCGTCAGGCATTACTTTTTTTGTGCACGGAACAACCTATGGGGCTGAAGAACACCGCAAGTAGTGTTACAATACGAACGACCACAGTAGTAGTACACATATATACATATATCTATGACCTCGGTGAATGGTGAAACCGGCGCAGGGCATATATATCCATATGCGGCGGTATGGCCGAGAGCCTGGCACCCACAACAGTACTGGGAGTATGATGAACAGTATGCAGAACCCCGAGTTTACTTGATTTCCTTGCCGTTCACGATGCTATTGTTTGTGTATACTAGTACGCACACCAGGTACATTCTTACCAGCACCTCTAACACCCTTACATTCACTAACACTCTTCTCTTTCACGGTAAATTGAGACTGGAGACAAGCCACGCGGATGATACTCACTCGAGTACTGCGATACAAACACACAATTCCCTGTACGTAGAGGGGTTTTGTCAGCAAAACATAAAGCGTTGTCCGTCTCTCCGTCTCTCCGTCTGTGTCTGTTTTCACCCCCCCCCCCCCGGTTCATTCAGTGTCTACAAGGCCACGCACATAAAACAGATCGAACCGGCTCTCCAAAACGGTTGACGCCCATACCGCACGCAGCGGAAAACGATACCCCTCACGGACAAATACCCTCACGGAGACGCTTGGCATGTGCCAAACCCGACTTCCTGGGGTGCTGTGTGACACTATTCATAGTTGTCGGACGAGCACCCGGCCTGCCCATGACCCACCCATGACCCAGCCGGAGGAGGCGGCGCCGACGGTTGTGTCGGAGGCATCCACACTGCTGTGTCCGAGACTTTTAGTTTGTCCTCTTGGGGCTGGCCATTACGTAGATATTTCATTTTTTTCGATTATTAGTACATACCACTCTGCCTCGAAATGTAAGCACGGTTTTATTGAATATTAGTGTACAAAATGTGCTTATATTTCGGTACGGAGTGGTAGGATGCAAGTCGACAAAAAAATGGGAAAACGAGTACCAGAACGAAATAAGTAGTAGTAGTAGTTGTACCTGCTCGTATGTATACGAATGTTGTTGCAACCGCCACCAGAGACGCTTCACACAGAGAGGAGCCCCCCCCCCCGGGGGGTGTACTCATGTGTGCACGGCCGTAGTCGTATATATGACCATAGACCCTCGCATCCCTACAATGCCGGGACGGAGCACGTGTCGGGTTTTCACCGACAGGCAGACATTGCTGGGGGGTACTCAGCTCACGGCGTGTGGAAAGGGGGGGGGGTGTACTCATGATCGTGCACGGCCGTAGTCGTATGACCATAGACCCTCGCATCCCTACAATGCCGGGACGGAGCACTGTTGGGTTTTCACCAACCAGGCAGACATTGCTTGCACCAAGCGCGAAGCGCCGTGAGGTATTGGGCGAGTCGCATGGAGGGTGAGACTGCATCCTGCTAAGAACCGCCTTGAGGCGGACTTGCATATGGACGACAGCCTCCACATGAATTGATTTAATTTCTGGTGTGGTCACTTCCAGAGACAGCAATGGGTATCACTATGTATCTGCCTCGGGATGCCTTACCATATACACACTACATGATACGATACATTCCCCTTGTGCGAGTATGAGGTTATCACCCCGCACAAATGATCTACTCAGACCGCCAGCTAAGGATAACCGCCAAAAAAAACAAAAAAAGGTACCCTGGTTGTCGAGCTCACGCAGTGAGAGGCGTGATTTACACGCGTCGTCGCCAACCGACGCCAACCAACCTACTATAATATATAATATATTTAATAGGGGGGGGGGGTTGGTTGTAGTTGTATGACCGAAGACCCTCGCATCCCTACAATTTCGGCGTACTCATTTGATTCTTGCCTTAAGTCATTTGACCATTGACCACGCATCCCTTTCGAGACGGAGCACCGTTCGGCGAGTCGCATGGAGGGGGGGGGGGGGTACTTCATTTTCATGCAGGGCCGTAGTCGTTTGACCATAGACCCTCGCATCCAGGGGCGTACTCATTTGTTACTTGCCTTACGATAGTCAATTGACCATTGACCCCGCATCCCGACCGAGACGGAGGGAAGGGGGAGGGGGGGAGTGCACTCATGTCGTGCACAACCGTAGTCGTATGATCATAGACTCTCGCACGCCTACAATGCCGGGAGGGGGGGGGGGGGNCCCCCCCCCCCCCTCCCGGCATTGTAGGCGTGCGAGAGTCTATGATCATACGACTACGGTTGTGCACGACATGAGTGCACTCCCCCCCTCCCCCTTCCCTCCGTCTCGGTCGGGATGCGGGGTCAATGGTCAATTGACTATCGTAAGGCAAGTAACAAATGAGTACGCCCCTGGATGCGAGGGTCTATGGTCAAACGACTACGGCCCTGCATGAAAATGAAGTACCCCCCCCCCCCCTCCATGCGACTCGCCGAACGGTGCTCCGTCTCGAAAGGGATGCGTGGTCAATGGTCAAATGACTTAAGGCAAGAATCAAATGAGTACGCCGAAATTGTAGGGATGCGAGGGTCTTCGGTCATACAACTACAACCAACCCCCCCCCCCTATTTAAATATATTTATATATTTATATAGGTTGAGTTGGCGTCGGTTGGCAACGACGCGTAAATTACGCCTCTCACTGCGTGAGCTGACAACCAGGGTACTTTTTTCTTGTCTTTTTTTGGCGGTTACCCGGCTGGCGGTCTTGTGTAGATCATTTGTGCGGGGTGTAACCTCATACTCTGCACAAGGGGAATTATCGTCATCATGTAGTGTGTATATGGTAAGGCACCACGAGGCAGATACATAGTATACCCATTGCTGTCTCTGGAAGTGCCACACCAGAAACTAAATCTAATTCATGTGGAGGCTGTCGGCCATATGCAAGTCCGCCTCACAGGCGGTTCTTAGCAGGATGCAGTTCACCCTCCATGCGACTCGCCCAATACCTCACGGCGCTTCGCGCTTGGTGCAAGCAATGTCTGCCTGGTTGGTGAAAACCCAACATGCTCCGTCCCGGCATTGTAGGGATGCGAGGGTCTATGGTCATATGACTACGGCCGTGCACGATATGAGTACACCCCCCCCCCTTTCTACCACCCGTGCAGAGTATCCAAGCAATGTCTGCCTGATTGGTGAAAACCCAACGTGCTCCGTCCCGGCATTGTAGGGATGCGAGGGTCTATGGTCTATATACGACTACGGCCGTGCACAACATGAGTACACCCCCCCCCCCCCCCCCCCCCCCCCTGGCGAGCGAGGTTGGAGCGAGGGACGGAGACAGCGGTACGGCCCAGGCTTCAGCTTTCAAGGCCGAAGAGACAAGCGAGTGCAGCGACGGTTTGGGCAGAACGGGAGAAGGAGAGTCGGCTTGGCAGATAGGAGACGAGGCCTGAATTTGCGATAGCGTGAGCGTCTACTCACACGACGCCCTCGGCAGGTTGCATGATCAACTACAAGAGGATGCAACTTGAAACTGCGCGTCGCCGGTGGTTCAACTTAGCTCGATCGAAGGACACGGTGATATTTGCTTTGTCTTTCGGTGACGCATGCTACGGTAGCCTGCATGCAGGTGCACCGTGACGTTTCTGAGGGTGGTATGGTCACTCGAGGATCTCACCCAAAAACTGAATTTGGAGAAAAATATCAAAAGCTACCCGACGAAACAATCCGCGGCCTTATGAAAAAAAACGAAACATAGTGCAACGCAAGAACGAAATTTCGACCGGATTTGGGTTAAGGAGCTCCGTTATTCAGGAACCATTTCAGCCAAAATGTGCTTCGTACCTCTATCGTAGCACGCGTGCGGGTCCGGAAATGGTCTCGTGCAAGTGCTCCTGACTAACGTTGCGCACGTGCCAGACCTCTTACCCCTGTCACATTTCCCCCCTGCCCACTGTGGTAAAAAACAGCCACAGTTTGGAAGGGCGCCCCTCGGGGGTTGTAGTCCGGCTCAAGTCAGAGCGTTTTCGATCGTGTTTCCGTTAAGTGGGACCCTGGACACCCTTTACGGCTACCGGATCGACAGAAGTAGTAGTGGGGAAAACCCCTGTGCTGTACTCGCCCCAGGGAAACTGCTCAGCAACCCCGCGATTAGCATCCACGGCTACCACTGCGCGGCTGTGGACACTCCCACGAGGTTCTACTCCGCAAGACCGCGGGGCAGCAAAGAACCGCCCTCGAGGGAAACCTGCTGGAATGCAGGGAGGTGCTCCATAGCGAAGGGGCTTCGCAAGAGCTTCGAGCAGTCCACACGCACACACACGAGCAGGTAAGAAGCTCGGGAGGGTGTTTGTGGATTCGCGTTAGCCCAAGGTGGTACAGTAGAGTCTCTCGGGTAGAAGCGGCACGCTCTCATCGTGCGCGACGAGTTTTCAAGCTGCACGTAATGGGTGTACTTTGCACGCCACAAGTCGGACGCCGCGGAGTTTCGAGCAGTTCCTCGCGGGTGCTCTCGCAGACAATGCGCCTTCGAAGGTGGCCATCGTCCGATCCGATGGAGGGTAGTGAACTCCGCTAGGGGGGGGGTTGGAGACCTGTCTAGATCACGAGGTAACAAGCAGGAACACTTCACGACGACCGACAGTCCCCAATTCAATGGGGTAGCCCAACGCGTGCTAGGCTGGATCGAGACGGCCGCAATGGCGGGCCGAATCCAGGCCCGCGTGCTTTATCGAGACAAGCACTTACCGGCAACTGATTCGTTGTGGGCTGACGCGTCGCACTGGGCGTGCGATGCTTTGAACCGCACAGCAACCACCGCCAACCCCGAGAGCAAGTCTCCATACGAGATGTGGTATGGTAACCCCCCCCCCCCAGTAGTACGTTCCCCTTTCCTCAAGCCTGGCTACTGCAAGGTGGAGAGAGAGAACAAGTCCCAAGCAAAAGCACAGGAATGTTTTCACCTCATCCCTGCTCCCAACTACCCCCGAGACTCTGTACGAGTGCCGACTAGACACCGTACCGTGCTGATCACGCGGAATATCACCCGGCAGCGCGTGTCACCTGCACCACCTGTACCTGCCCAGTCGGGTGACTCTCTGTCCATGGAAGAGGGGGGGGGTCCGAGACAGACTATGGAAGCACGTCGGATCGAGGTCGTGGGGTGTGTGGTGGATGAGCTGGACGACAGTCTGGCTCGCCTGAACGACCTCCAGTTGACGTGGGGGTTCGATTTTGAGGATTGTTTGGAGGAGCGCGCCCCGCAGGCACCTGCCGCTGGCGATGCCGGCGACGGGACAGCCGAGACGATGGGTTCGTCTCAAGGGGGCGCGGTGGACACCTCCCCGGCCCCGTTAGGGAGAGTCAAAGCAGCCGAGACTATGTTTTCGTCTCAAGGGGGCGCGGTGAACCCCTCCTCTGTCCCGGAACGGAGGGCCGTAAGCGACCCGGGCGAAGCATCAGCCTCAGACACCGACCAAGGGAACGGTGAAGATTCACCCGCGGTCCTGTCGAAGAGGGAAGTACACGAACTCAGCAGCTGGGGATGGCTCCCCGCGACAGTAATGGGCCGGACCCGGGGTTAGAGCCAACGCTTGGAGGGTGAACTTGCTGGACGCCAGCTAAGGATGAAACCTGAGGTCGCGGACGCGCTGCTTGCGGCAGTGTTTGAGTGGACGAAGTCTAGGAGTATGTTGAAGAGTGCATCCTGGATGACGGAGGACGCAATGGCCCTGATGGCTAGAGGACTTGCCGCGAAGAACAAAGGGGAGTTAAGCGTGCGCATACCGAGTGGTTTCCCAGAAACCGTAGAACCGCCCCCGCAGTCCGTAGTTGAGCGTTCCGAGCACAAAGCATCGTGGCAAGAGGCCATGAATATTGAGTTGGACGGTCACAAAACGATCGGTACGTACGAAGCCGCGACACTGCCACAAGGGCGGAAAACCTGTAGGTGCAAAGGGGGTTTTTACCTACAAGACAGACAAGGATATGGCCTGATAGTGAAGACAAAGGCTAGGCTTGTGACTAAGGGGTTCCGCCCGGTGCAGGATGTCGATTACGTTCAAACATTCGCACCAACTCCCTCGTCAGCGTTAGTTGAAATCCTGGCTGTCTTTTGTTGCCAATGAACACGGTTTGAAGATTTTCCATTCAGACGTCGCACAAGCTTTTAGTTCGCGCGAAACCCGTCTCGGAGATATGCATGAAACTACCCGGTGGGTGTGGTGACATGTCAGGCAAGATCGTTTGCCTGAACAGGTCGTTGTATGCACAAAAGCAAAGCGGACGGCAGTGGGCCGGGATACTGGTGGAGACTGAGACCGTGGTAGCGTACGGTATGGAGCAGTGCAGGACTGGTCCGTGTAGGTTTTGCATCGTTGTGGACGGCAAGGTAATAGCTGTTAATGTTGATGACGTCGTGATTGCAGGATTAATTAAAGTCCCCGTGAGCTGTCCCGTAGCATCTAAAATTTGCCAGGATCGGACGAGACATGCAGATATTTACATGCTGCGTTAAGTACGAAATTCCCCACGAACATGCTCGGCGAACTGACTTGGCACACTGGTTGCGCTTTTAAACGTGACTGGGAACTGGGGACATTGGAGCAAATGCAGAAGGCGTTTATTGAGAGCATGTTGAATTTTTATGGCGTGAACTCATCACCTGACGTTCCCGCGACCCGCGGTGTGGAACTAGGTCCAAGAGAGGAAAAGGCGAGCCTAGTGGAGACTGGCCGTACAGGGAGGAAGTAGGGAGTTCGATGCGGCTGTCGACCATGA
The DNA here is from genome assembly GCA_008828725.1 of Saccharina japonica. NCBI lineage: Eukaryota > Phaeophyceae > Laminariales > Laminariaceae > Saccharina > Saccharina japonica. The sequence continues at coordinate 326,422 of MEHQ01003648.1, forward strand.
CCAGGCCGGACATCTCCAACGCTGTGCGTCCTGTGGGGTGGTGTAGGATCTTACCCGACATTTTTGTTTCATACTACGTATGACGATGGCACAGAGCCTTGGAGTCGCCATGGTTACTTCACTGCGCCGCCATGGCGGCTCCATGGCGTCGACATGGCGACTCCACCGCGACTCCATGGCGTTTCCAGGGCGACTCCATGGCGACTCAATGGCGTTTCCATCGCGACTCCATGGCGATTCCATGGCGTGTCCATGCGACTTTATGGCGTTTCCATGGCGCCTCCATGGCGTTTCCATGGCGACTCTATGGTGTTATCACGGCGAGTCCGTGGCTACTCCATAGTGTGTCCATGGCGTTTTCGTGCCGACTCCATGACGACTCTATGGCGACCTCATGACGACTCCATGGCGCCATTATGATAGCGCCATGGCATTTCCGTGGCGCTCCCAACCCACCATGGCGGCTGCATGGACGATCGGGCTCCGTGGCCCAAATTCGTCAGACTCTCAGTCATTCTTGGTGCAATATTTATTCAGAGTAGACTTGGTTAACGGGATCGTTCCTCAGGTTTATAGCCCTTGTATTTCCCTCCAAATCGAAACAAATTGTCGGCGACTTACTATTAGTATGGAGCACCTCAAGTGCGGAGCTCAGAACATTCATGGTGCGATTCTATCGTATGATAGCATCCGTCGGAGGTGCTTATGGGTGATCAATGTTGAAGCTTATGCTACACACGATAAGAGAGGATGGCAAGGGCTATGAGAACCATAATAAATGCACGCCGTACCCTTTCCCTTGCTCGTACCCCAACAGCAGCAACTCCGGGATGCTGCTTCCGGCAGACACTGCAATCTTTGGATCGCAATACTGTTGTGGTGGTAGCTAACGATGACGTGTTGGTTGCCTCGGTGGTAGAAACTAACTTAACGCCTTGAATCAGTATACATTTGTTTCATCTCGCGCACTAACTGATGCTTGCTACGATAGAGGTGCACCATGTTTTTTCTGGAGCTCCTTACTTGAAGAGCTCTACACCCCACCCCAAACTGATTTTGGAGGAAAGTAAAAGTGCTATCCGATTGAAAATTCCATGGCCGAAGCAGACAACGAACAATATTGCAACAAAATTAATGATCAAAGTCCGACGAATTTGGGTTAAGGAGCTCGATCATTCAGAAATCATTTCAGCCAAAAAACGGTATATACCTCTATATCGTAGCACGCGTCAACTCAAAGGTCATTAACTCGTATATTTCACGCACCCCACCCACCCACCCACCCACCCAAACCCATCTTTTGGGTGGTATGTTCGACGTGTTCTTCCTTTGGGGGCGCCCCCCTAACTAACACCTACCGGTAGTTAGTACTCATACCCCAAATCGGCCATAACGCCCGACCCCAGACATTCCGTCCAGACAACGTCGGCATACTCTTTCGGCATTTGGGTCCTCCACTGGTTCACCATGTCGGCAGATTCCCTCTGGGTGGAGAAAGGGTGCTTCTCAGATTGCGCCTGGCTTGGACATCCCCCTCCCTGAGCACCCCCTCCCCTCCCGCCGCCGCCGCCGCCGCCATCACTTTCCCCGATTTCTCCTCCTGCCCTGTCCTTGCTGGTGGTGTTCTCGCTGATTTCCTGAAGTACGCGTCGGACTTCGTCTCCACTACTGCTGTTGTTCTTGATGTTGTTGTTGTTGTTGTTCACTGGCTGAACCATGCGGGGGACCTCTTTTTCTTCCTGATGCGTGATGATAAGCGACGAAGGAAAGGCGTCTTTAAGGGCGTCAACTCCCCGGAGATTGTTGCCACCACCACCACTACCACCACCACCACCACCACCACCACCACCACCACCACCACCACCACCACCACCACCACCACCACCACCACCACCACCACCACCACCACCACCACCACCGCCACCACCACCACCGCCACCACCATCGCTAGCGCCGCCTACCCCGTCTTCTACCACCCCACTATCGGTGTCGACCTTTGTGCTTCTTGTTGGCTGATGGAGCATGCGTGGGACTTCTTCTTCCTGATTGTTCGTGTTCGGCAACGAACGGTAAGCGTCTTTGCTGGCGTCAGCTCCGCGGAGACTGCCACCCCCCGCAGTCACCAAGCGGCGCGTCCCCCCGCCGTGTTCCGCCGGATGAGGGTCGTCGTCGCAGTTCGACATTTTTGTGTTGCTGTCGATCCAGCTTGAGATAGCTGCCGGGATTTCGCCGAGTCCGGACCAGCGGTACACGAGGTCCGCCTCCACCTTGGGGAGCGTGGCGAAATCTTCGTAACGGACCAGTCGGTACCTGTACGACCAACAACCATGATTATATTCGAAAAACATCGAAATCATGGGTTTATATGAGGTAAAGGTGCGAAGGCGTGCTACGGTGGGGGGCGGGGGTACTCATATCATGCCATTATAGTGCGGTAGGGGAGAGAGTAATGCCACGGTAGGGAAGATATTCGTGCCTGTACAATGCGGTGGGGCGGCGGCGGACGCAGGTGTACTCATGTTCATGCATGGCCGTAGTCACATGTTTTCATTAGTGTATGTCCTCTCGCATCCGTACAATGCCGGGGTGGAGCACGTTGACGACCAGGCAGGCATTGGTTGTTTGTACCAAGTGCGAAGTGAAACGTGAGGCGTTCGGCGAGTGTCACGAAGGGTGAGCTCCATCCTATACTGCGAACCGTTTGAGAAGCGGATTTTCTAGCTACTGGGGGGGGGGGGGTACCAAAGTTTGTTTGTCAGGTTCTTGGCATCAGTACATCTGTTCCTCACCGAAAGCTAGCCTCATTTTTATAAATGCTAAGAAGTACCAGCCAGTAGTGTAGGCCGGGTAGCCTGCACATATATACGTGCATAAGTCAACGCTCAGCACATGTCGTCGCTGCTTCGTAGCAGTATACTGTCGTAGTAGCGGCAGTGAGCACACGAGCGCTGCCGTGTTACAGCACATATACCTTATCGATAGCCTATCGCCATACATACAAGTGCGCCCAGGGTAAGACGTGATGCACAACAATAGTAAAAACAGGCCGTGGCAGTTTCGTAACACTTGAAACGGAACCTTCTTCTGGAACAGTGAACACGGTGGGACGAACTTTCTTCAAGATACGTTTTTTCGTAGTTGAAACGGAACATTATCGAACAGTGCGGTGGGATGAACTTTCTTCGAGATCAGAGCATCCTGAGCGTTGTTCCAAGCACACTGTTGCACAAAGACGAGAGGCCGTTATTAGGTCTAGACATCCACAGGATGTCAGCCCACAACTCTGTAGTAGCAGCTCTCTAGACGCTGTAGCATAGGATACAGCCCGCACGCTGTGTCGCTCTTCTCCCTGCTCCTCACAAGCACCCACACCACGTAGACTCTAGCAAGTACGAAAGTGGATTTTATTATTGTTCTCAGCCCTCGCTGGCCCCGTTACGTTTTTTTAATCGCGCGTAGGATAGGGGTGGCAATTTTCGGCCAAATGTTTTTTCCATCTTTTAAGACATGGTCCTTGACTAAGTTTTTGTTTTTCGTGTTTTTCATTGCATGCCTATGCGAATGCCATCGGGTTTCTAGGCGGCTTACTATTAGCATGGAGCTCCTCAAGCCAGAGGAACTAAGAAAACAACGTATCATACACAAATGAGGCGTGCATGTATGTATGCATATTATAGGAATAAGGGGATATATTTGGGCCGTTTTCAAAATGAGAAAAAAGCCTCCTTAGTCACATAACGTACTGGGTCCGGGCCCGAAAGCCCCCGCCCCCCCCCCCCCCCCCCCCCCCCCCCCCCCCCCCCCCCCCCCCCCCCCCCCCCCCCACCCCCCCCGCCCTTTGCCGAGCATAGTACGCCTCGCTCCTCACTAAAACCACTGCCACTCAATCAAGCCAACCCACACTCCGCTAACCTTCGACTTTTTTGTCTGTTTGTTTGTTTGGAGACAATTTACTTGCAAATACGGTTGTTAACGAATGAATGCAACCATTTAACATATGTACTATATATAAAGATATACATCACACACAGCAGCTTGCAAATATGAGTTTCGACGAAATCCTCAATCTTATTGTTTTTTAGTCAAAAAAATATTATTATTATGCTCGCCATTCGACAATGTATAGTGTTATTCCAAAAACGACTCAGGGAACAAAAGTGAAGAACTCTCCAGATCAAAAGCGTAGCAGTATCATGCGACAAGTCAAAACCGATGTGACGCAAATGGAAGGCTACCACATCCAACATCCTTCTAACTCAACGGCCCCAAAACGGCCACCCCCCCCCCCCCCATGCACTCCCGAACAAGCATTTACCAAAAACTCGCTGTCCATATCGTATTCCAATCATATCCTATCATATGCCTCATATCATATCATATCGCATATTGTACCTGATACCAGGAGGTGTCTGAGCAGAACTGCCTGTTGGGCGCAAACTCTTCTGAATATATACGTAATAATAAGCCAACCAACAATACACGCTTATTAAGCTCACCTGTCGTCGCTCTGCAGCGTCTCGTACACGGCCAGCTGCTGGCTGTAAGTCTCACAAATACTGCATCCGTCAGTTTTGGTTTCGGAAGAGGACGACGAGAGAGAGAGAGAGAGAGAGAGCGGCGGGACATCGCGAAAACTTCAGACATCGCGGGCAGATCACGTACGTACTACGTCCCCGTTAACCCATTCAGCCCTTAAGGACTACCCTCCCGCTGTGGTGACAAAAACACTCGGAATTAGTGTCAGATTTAGGGTTTATGGACAGTGCACTACTAACTACTAGACAATGTGGGGTTAACAACTGCACACCTCACTTATTTGTTTCGGGGGCGGGGGGGGGAAGGGTGTACTCATGTCGTGGACGGCCGTAGTCGAATGACGATAGGCCTTCGCGTCCCTACAATGCCGGGACAGAGCACGTTGGGCTTTTACCTACCAGGTTTTTCGGGTGGGGGTATACTTCATTTTCATGCATGGCCGTAGTCGTATGACCATAGACCCTCGCACCCCTGCAATGCCGGGACGGAGCATGTCGGGTTTTCACTGACCAGGCTTTTCGGGGGGGGGGGTGGGGGGTGTACTCATTGTCTGCATCGGCCGTAGTCGTATGACCATAGACCCTCGCATCCCTACAATGCCGGGACGGAGACGTTGGGTTTTCACCAACCAGGCAGACATTGCTTGCACCAAGCGCGAAGCGCCTGAGGTTTGGGCGAGTCGCAGGAGGGTGAGCTGCATCCTAACAAGAACCGCTCTGAAGGCGGACTTGATATGGATGACAGCTTCAATGAGTTAATCTTAATTTCCGGTGTGGCCACTTCCACTATGGGGAGGAGGGGGGGGGTGGGGGCTACTTGGAATTAAATGACTCATGCATGCAGCTTTGATACGGTAAATATGCACCATGGCATTGTATGTTTGTCCTTCTTGACGACGAGCCCCCCGCGACTTGAGGAGCTTCTAAATTCCCTCACCACAAAAACAACGGACTTCAGCCAAAAAAAGGTATAACTCTGTTATCTTATCGTAGCTCGCGTGTACAACCATGATTTTTGTTTGGAGAGGGAAGAATAAGTGCTACCCGATGATATACATGATGAACGACACCGGGGGTGGGGGGGGGTGGGGGGTTTGGGGGGGTGGGGGGGGGGGTGGCCTACAGTATGAACAACATTGCAACGCAAAATATTGAAATTCCGACGAGTTTGGGCTAAGGGCCCGTTTTAACGAAGAAGAAAAAAAATCAATTTGGAAAAAAAAAAAATTCAAATCCGCTTTTCATTGGTTAACACACGCACCAGCACCAAAGATTAGGATCTTTGGGAATAATATTTGGTGCTGGTGCGTGTGTTGACCAATGAAAAGCGAATTTGAATTTTATTTTTTCCTAATTGAACTTATTTTATATTCGTTAGTTCGGGCCCTAAAGAGCCTTTATTAAATAATAGTAGATCATTCAGAACCTACCTCAGCCAAAAAAAGGTATACTTCTATTATCTTATCGTAGCTCGCGTGTACAACCATTTAGGTGCAGATGGCAAAAGTCCAGCACGAGAGAGAGGAGTCAAGCCTGTTCGGAGATTGTTGATGCTATTGTCCAGCACGAGATAATAAGTCAAGCGTGTCCGGATGGTTGTTGATGCTGTTATTATTGCCCCCCTGCTCTCTCTCTCTCTCTCTCTCTCTCTCTCTCTCTCTCGTGTTTCGAGGCAACCCTCACGGGAGGTGTGGCGAAAACCAAACCTATCCTGGAGCCCCCTCCTAACCATTGTTGCAGCTACTGCACCCTCGCGTCGGAGACAACGCCCCCTTGAAAGTTTGAGCACGACATGTATGTGTTTGTAGCTCTCAGCATAAAGCCCGGGAATGGTCAGGGTTAACTGTGAAAAGGGTCAGAGTTCAGGTTGAGGATGGAAGAGTTTCATACCCATGGAGTTACCACAGTGCTTTCAACGCCTGGTCCAATCAAAACACTATAAAACATTATTAAATAACTGTTTTTACTAGTTTCACGGTAGGGGAGTATATCCTACATACCCCGTTTGGGGGTATTGGGGTATATAGTATATACCCCGAGACGGGGGTATATAGTATATAATGGGGGTATATACGATATACTCCCGTTTGGGGGTGTATCCCTCGTTTGGGGGTATATACTATATACCCCCGCTTCACTGGCACACTTTCGCCACTCGGGCAAATGGCTTATTAAATACGTCACTCAAAAGTGGGCATTGAAATAGCTGCATTGAAATAGCTGTCGTCAAGCAATCCCTTGGCGGTGTACATCGCGAATTAAGAGCTTCCATAAGTCCATTGCCATAAATAAATGTGGCCTTTTGATGAGGCTGATAGTTAAAATCATAAAAGCGACCCCCCCCCTCGTATACCGGCGCTTGGTGCTAGATAATGTGTGCCTGGTCGGTGAAAACCCGACATGCTCCGTGCCAGCATTGTAGGGATGCGAGGGTCTATGGCTATACGACTGCGGCCATGCATGAAAATGAGCAAGTACCTCCCCCCCCCCCACCATTGCATCGCTCGTGATGAGCCTTTTTCGTACGCCGCTCTCAAACGTCATCGAAACGGTTAGGGTTTGCTATCGAAAGGGGTTACTACTATAGTGTGTGATATTATTATACTTTTTATATACATAAATCGGGCTATCAAACCCACCATGATGGGTGTAATCGGGTAGTGGTCCGGAACCCATGGCCCAGTTAAACTACGAGTATTCGCCTTTTTTGGTTTTGTTTGACGCACTCGTTTTCGAGCACTTGATGACATCCCTCCCGTTCTAAAGCTACGCGTTAAATGGTTTAGGGTTTATGTGAGCCTTTCAGCTTTGATAGGCCAAACGTCGGCGAGGAGTCGGTGAAACCATTTTTATTGGTATACGTTTGTCAAGTGTTCAGGGGTGATAGATGATTGTGATAGATATACATGCCTATGTGAATGGTATGGTTGAAATAATAGCTGCAGATTGTCCGATGGCAACTGGAATAATACCATGTGAAAAAAAACTAGATGCAACTATAAAACACGTACTCGTACATAAACGGCTGGGTTCACCATATTAATGCAAAATGGGTTACTTACATACACGCCTATTAGGGTGGTTAAAAACTCCTATTATGATATATACATACGGGATGTACATCCTACATGAGGACATATAAAATCCGTAAGTACGCACGATCGAAGTATTACACTCAGCTAGCAAAGATGAGCTTCGATGGAATCCTCGAGCTCACAGCTGTTGTTTTTTTAATTTTTTTAATATACACACATACGTACGTGACCCAAACAATCAAAATGGGGGGGGTTGTTTTTTTCGCTCACTGGCTTGCAAGGACACGGTGAGCCCTTTTCTCCGCCTCCTCGCTGGAAAGGGACCCCCACCCGCCGAAGGAAGGGTCCCACCTCTTGGCTACCTTAAGGCCAAAGGTGCCCAGCTGAGACCGCACGACCGCACGAGGGTCGCGAACCAGATGCAGCAGCTTCAGCCCCGACGCTTCCAAGGCGGGGGCGCTGAGTTCGTCCCGGAACCGGATCGATTTTAGCACCACAGCCCTGTGGGTGTGTGGGCACCAAATTAGTCCGGGGGGCAAAGGGCAAGGGTAAGCTGTAGGAGGGGAGGGGAGGGGAGGGGATGGGGGGGGGGTGTACTTCATTTTCACGTATGACCGTAGTCGTATGGCCATATACCCTCGCATCCCTGTATACAATGCCGGGACGGGAGTATGTCGGGGTTTTCACCGACCAAGCAAACATTGCCATTAAATAGCGAGGCGCCGTAAGGTGTTCGGCGAGTCGCATGAAGGGTGAGCTGCATCCTACTGAGAACCGTACCCCCTCTAAATGACCCCCCCCCCCCTCTAAAAGGTACCCCCTCTACAAGGTACCTCCTCGTAAAGTTACCCCCTCTAAGTACCCCCTCTAAACGTTAACCCCTCTAAAATGTACCCCTCTAAACGTACCCCCCCCCCTATGATAAGTTGTTTTGAAAGCAATGCGCGTGTTCAACGGTCAAATGACTAAAGAGACGCATGCTACGGTAGAGGTGCACCATGTTTTTGCCTTATAAGGGTGGTCACTTGAGGAGCTCTACACCCCACCGACAAAAACTGATCTTGGACGGAAATAAAAGCGCCGCCCGACGCGTGCTACGGTAGAGGTAGCGCATTTTGGCCGAATCGTTTTCTGAACGATCGGGCTCCTTAACCCAAATTCGTCGGACTTTTCATTTTTTTGTGACGAATAATGCTTCAGAGTACACTTCGGTCATGAGATTTCGCATCCGGCAGTGCTTTTTATTTTCCTCCAAAACCATTGTTTTCGGTGAGGTATGACGCTCCTTAAGTGAGGAGCTCAGAAAAAACATGGTGCACCTCTATCGTAGCATGCGTCGCCCCGATAGACAATACCATGGCTGAAGTACACTTTGAACAATATTGCAACACGATATTGAAAGGTTTTGGTGAAGGAGCCCGACAATTCAGAAACAAAATCAGCCAAAATAAGGTATATACCTCTACCATGCACGCGTCCAAGGCAAGCAAAAAATGAGTACGCCTTATCCCCGCCCCCCCCCCCAAAGGCTACAGAGCCAAAATTTTATGCCACAGGCGTAAGATGAAGTAGAGGGATTGATGGGCTACAGAGCCAAATCGTGTTTGGAGTTGAACTAAGTAGGGGAGGGGATTACTAAAAAAAAAAAGATGGAATTAGACCTCGAAACATAGTTGAAAAGCAAGGGGATTTGGGAAATTAAAAAAATTTCCGCGACAGAGCCCAGTGACTAAAGTCACTGGGAAATGATACGTTGAGTTTTCACAGCATTTCGTCCTGGCCATCCTCCAGCCCATGGTCACTGGGGGCAGGGGCAGGCAGGAGGGACTCAATGACTATGGGAGCGGCGTGACTCGACCCCCGCCCAAAAGTGTACACGCTCACTTGCTCTTCTTGCACGCGTGCAGCGCCGCCGCGTGTGCGCGAACAAGCGCGTCGACGGTGGACTCGGCCGCTGCCTGATGGAGCTCCAGGAGCACCGGAGACCCCGCCCTCAGCGCGCCCCCGTCCCTTGCCAGCCTGTCAGCGTCTTGCAGCGTGAATTCGCACCGGCATATTCTGAAATACAAGAAATAAAAAAAGAAAAGAAAAGGTACACGATGGGTGGTAGTGGAAGTGGAGGGGAGGGCGGGTGTGCTGTTGGGGGGGGGGGGGTAAGTACTCGATATTCATGCATGGCCGTAGTTATACAGTGGGGGGAGGGCGTACCCATTTGTTGCTACCCTCAGTTATTTGACCATTGACCACGCGTCCCTTTCGAGACGGAGGGGGGGTACTCATTTGTTGCTGGCCTTAGGCATTCGACCATTATTGACCACGCATCCCTTTTGAGACGGAGTAGTACCGTTCCTACTTCTAACAGAGACACCTCCAACCGTTGGGCGCTCATTACATTGTTTCCCGTATATTACATAGAAACGTGTTGCTAATCTTATCCCCTGACTGCTTGGCCCCCATGTATCTCTTAGGACAGCGATGGTTTTCTCGGTACTATCTAGTGCACTAAAATTCTCCACGTCACATTCTTCCGTTTTCCTCATCCCCTCCTCAACACATCCCGCTCCTCCTTGTATTTTTCACATTATCCCACTCTGTGAGTTTTTACTCTCTATCGCTTTTCCACAAGGGCACATCTGTGCATCTACTTCCCCCTCCTCCCGGCTACTGGTACACCTCGTCCAGCCTAGGCCCCCTACACGAAATGACAGTTTAAGCGTTTTCGCGAAGTCCATTGAGCCGTTGGGGGGAGGGGGGGGGGGTAGATAGGCAGGTGAGCCCTACTCGTATCGGAAATGCTGGGGAATGCTGCGAGTGTACACTGCTGTGGTGGTACATAGCATGGATATTCGAATAGTGACCGCCTAATGTATGCAAGCTGTGTCTTCTCGTGATTCCTGAAGCGACTGTCCTGGTGTTGGTTGCGCGCACCGCTCTCGCTGCAGAGAGTAAGCTGGGATAGACTCCATCACCGAGCCATCTCTCGCCCTACTTGCAGGACGTATACTGTATACATGGTACGATTATGAAGTATGGATATCATTTTACTGCCTTTTATTCCGACCATCGAAAAGCGAAATATTTCCACGCCAAACAGAGTACAGAGAGAGTCAAAACAGTCGTACCATTACAGCTTCTTACCTCTGTGCGAGAGCGAAGCACCGCGCCCCCAACAACTCGCCGGCGTACGTGCCCACCACTCCCGTACCACGGGCCCGACATGGCTCGTACAAGTAGAGAACGTCCTGTTGTTGCATATATATATAGCACCGCACGCAGGCACGCACGTACGCACGTACGCAGGGATGTGAGCCCGCCTGCAAGCAATGCTACGTACGGTGCGCCCCGACGCATGCAACGGTAGCCTGCACGCAGGTGCACCATGTTTTTGCCTTATAAGGGTGGTCACTTGAGGAGGGCTCTAAACCTCACCCACCCGCAAACTGTTTTTAGACAAAAAAACAGAAGTAGTAGTAAAAGGGCCCATATTAACGAGTACAAAATGAACTCAATTTGGAAAAAATAAAATTCACATACGCTTTTCATTGGTCAACACACGCACCAGCACCAAATATTAGGATCTTGGGGTATAATCTTGGGTGGTGGTGCGGGTTCTGACCAATGAAAAACGGATTTGATTTTTTTTTTCCAAATTGATTTTTTTTTCTTCGTTAAAACGGGCCCTAAGGGCCCATATTAACGAATATGAAATAAATTCAATTTGGAAAAAAAAAAAATCAAATTCGCGTTCCATTGGTCAACACACGCACCAGCATCAAAGATTATACCCGAAGATCCTATCTTTGGTGCTGGTGCGCAATAAAATTCAAATTCGCTTTTCATTGAAGGGCCCATATTAACGAGTATGAAATTAATTTGGAAAAAATAAAATTCAAATTCGCTTTTCATTGGTCAACACGCGCACCAGCACCAAATATTAGGATCTTGGGGGTGGTGTTGCGTGTGTAGACCAATGAAAAGCGTTTTTTTTTTTTTTTTTTTCCATTTTTTTTTTCTTCGTTAATATGGGCCCTAAGTGCTATGATACCAGATTAATAATGCCATCCAAGGTATTATTATTATCTTTGCCATCCGACAATGTGCAGCATGAGCTTCAACGTTGATCACTCAAAACATTCCCGAAATAAGAGAAAACCACGGAAACCAAGGAAACCTATCTATGCGCAAAGTCTAACATCCTTCTATGTCTACTTCCCACCAAGATTTATGAGCTTCGACGTTGATCACTCAAAACACTCCCGAAAGTAGAAAACCACGGAAACCAAGGAAACCTATCTATTATGCGCAAAGTCTAACATCCTTCTATATGTCTACTTCCCGCCAAGATCTATCCACAATAATAATACTCCATTTATTTGTCATAGCAGGCGTCCATCTGGGATCCTACCGTAGTAGCATTTCGGTCTATTAGACACCCACCACTGAACAACGGGCGGCGAGTGCTAGGACAGAGGCACTGCTGTACCTTATTTTGGCTGAAATGGTTTCTGAAATGATCGGGGCTCCTTAACCCCCTTAAGAACTGGTCCCACGATTTTGGGGACAAACTACTTGAAATTAGTGTGGGATAAGTTTTTGCAGTTCTGAAAGGGATATAACCCAAAATTGTCGAAAGTTTACTCTTCTTGTGTCGCACTGTTTTTTTTTGTTTGTGGTATGCTTACTATAGGCCATGCATGAGGTAGCAAATTTTGGCTGTCTGTTTGTTTGTTTGTATGTTTGTTTGTTTGTTTGTTTGTTTGTTTGTTTGTTTGTTTTTATTTCTGAATGACCTTAACCCTTTAGGAACTGCAGTCCCGATGTGGGGACAAACCACTTGGAATTAGACTGAAATATTGTTTTCTGTACAGTGCAGCACTAAAAGGGTTAACCCAAAAAACCGTCGGAATTTTCTAATTCTTGGGTTGCCTATTTTTCGTTTTTTTATAAGTAAGGCCGCGGGATTGTTGATCGGGTACGCAGCACTTTTGTTTCCTTCCGAAAACAGTGTGCAGGCTACTGCAGGTATAGAGCTCCTATACTATAATCAAGTGACCATACCCCCCTCAGAAAATGGCCTGAATGCAGGTGCACCTCTACCGTAGTACGAGCATGCGCCCTTAAAAGAGGTATATATACCACTCTGATGCCGAAATATAAGGACCATTTCAATTGAATGTTAAAATACAAAAGGTCCTTATATTCCGCATCAGAGTGGTATATAATACCTTATTTTGGCTGAAACGTTTTCGGAACGACAGGGCTCCTTAACCCATATTTCACTCTTCTTGTTTGTGATGCAATATGCTTCGTTATATACTTGTTTGTTGATGATCGAGAGTCAGGCTCGCCCCATATGCAGGAGGAGGAGGAGGAGCAGTTGGCACAAAACTTTGCGCAGAGGGCGGGTGTGTGTCGTCAATTTCAACTTTGCACGTCTGCCCAGACCAACCAGATATATATATATATTTATATATATCCCGAACCCTAACCTAAACCCTAGCCCTTCGGGGGGCTCGAGGTCGGCAGGGGCAGCGGCGCGGCTCCGCCTCGTGTTATGGAGGCGTTTTTCCAAAACAAAAACCGGGTGGCCGAAAGACCACAGCTTCGCCCAATCATATCCACATCCTGCACAAAATTTTGTGCCAACCCCGCTCCTTCCTGCATATAGGGGCAGTAGTAGTGGACGAAGCTTGACAGGATAGTGGATATTCCTGCGTAAGCTATTTAGGCACTCTGATTGGCTAAGGGTATACCATACGCGGCTCAATCAACTTGGAGTCTTTCCCAGCCACAGTAGCACCCCGAGTCAACCTAGAGTCTTTCCAAGCATAGCATCTAAGCCGGCCGAACCAACCTGGAGAGTCTTACCAAGCATAGCATATCCCAGCACTGACCACTGGTGGACACACTTTGATGGTTAATATTTTGCGAAGGTTTTGTGCGTGGCGCCTAAAGCCGACCCTCCGACCCGAGCCCGAACCCTAACCCTAACCCTATGCCAGTGAGTGGTCTGTGCTGGGATGCTGCTTAGTAGGACTCTAGGGTGACTCGGCCGACTTGGATGCTGTGCTTGGAAAGGCTCTAGGTTGACTCTGGATGCTGTGGCTGGGAACGACCCCAAGTTAATTGAGTCGCGTGCAATATACCCTTACGTAGGCAACCGGAGTGCCTAAATAGCTACCTTAGGAAGATTCACTATCAAGCTTCGCCCACTACTGCCTCTAGGGCGAGCCATCGAGTCACGGGTTTCCAAAATAAGAGGCAGTTATTCACCGTATCCTTTGTTGTGCTGAAACTACTGCGCAGAACGATTGTATACTATGTTTCACGCGTCACCAAATGCAGAGTACATCATAGTTATAGCGCGCAGAGAGGTTGCTCTGCACGCGGGTCCCAGTGACACTTACTTTGCCACGATTGATATCATCGTGATCGTTTGATGCGGTCCTACAGCAGTAGTATACGAGTACGTACTATCAATGCTATTGTGTAGTTCGAGTACCCTGAATAAAATATATTACCTGTAGTACTTTCCACGATCAACGGCCACAGCGTGAACGGTCTGAAGCCCCGACCCAATCCCCGCCGCCCCGCCTGTCTGTGAAGTTTTGTGATACCCCCCCCCCCCCCCCCCCGTGCCCCAACTTCTTGCTTCCTGGCGGTCCCTAAGCTGGATGGAGCTTAGACCGCGACAGGACACCCTCTTCAAAATGGCGGCCTGCTGTGTAGTCACAGAGATAATTACAGTAGTAGGGGTTCCTTCACCACCTAGGTTAGGGTGTATTTATTATACCTCTTTCCTTGCGGTGGGTCCTCCATCCGTCCCCCGCACAACGTTGTTGCCTTCTACTCCGAGGCGTCCAAAGCCTTTTAATTCCACCGCTAAAGTGGCGGCTTTCGTGGCTCGGTTCATCGAAGGATACATACAATACATCAGTATTATACACCTACCTACTACTGGTACGTATATACTGTCTGTACCCGCAGTTTTTTTGGGAGTTCTGTACCCCTGTGTCACAATATATACCCGGAACTTCTGTGGGTTCTGTAACATTTTCAGATCCCTACCCGGAGCTTCTGTTAGTTATTTAGGACTCCCATACGTACACGTACCCTAAATTTACAAACCCTCGTACAAAACACCAGCTTGTAATAATATCATATGTACGCTTGATGTACGTACTCTTAGCTACTTCTACGAGTACCTGGTACTTGGTATTTTCCACTCTGCACGTAAATGTAAAGATCCTTCGTCTTTGCATTGATGCTTGAATGATTCTTACAGTACGAGTAGATATTTCCGTCCATCTATACACCACAACCTCTTCTGAGTTCCATACAAGTAATACTACAATCAGGCTTTCTTAGTTTATTATTAATCAGTCAGCGCTGACCGCTTCGGGTTCGTATAGCTTAGCTCAAGCCGGGAGAAGGAACAGGAGCAGGGAGTAGATTTCGCGTGCAGAGATCTCTTATTTTTTGTTTGTTGTGCGGTTTTCTTATTTCGAAGTGCTTATGATGAGTGATCAATGTTGAAGCTTAACCATGCTACTGTCTGTAGCTCGTACACATTGTCGGATGGAAAGAAGGATCATAATACTAGCTCAGTGGTATATTATATATTAAAAATTTAAAAAAACAACAGCTGTGAGCTCGAGTTATATATATACCAGGTATCTCACAACAGAGAGCGTATACTATTAATAGTGCTATACCTGGTATATAGTACGAGGATACGTACTTTTGTATACGAGTCTCTATCGCGTACGAGTGCTGTTTACTGTAGTAGTTCATCCGGTACAATAGTAGTAATGAACGCATATAATATACATCCCCACCTCGTTTTGTCGGAAAATCTCTCCGAGCATCGTCGAGCCTGATCTCGCTTGTGCCGCGATCACAATCCCCACCGGGTAGGATGTTGATGCAGTAGCAGTAGCAGTAGCAGTAGCAGTACCAGCAGCAGCAGCAGCAAGCGCAGCAGCAGCAGCAGGAGCAGCAGTAGTAGCAGTTATTGCTGTTAAGTTCCTAGCTGCGGGAGGAGAATAAGAAGGACCGCCACCATCACCCTGCCGCATCAGCACGGGGGGAGGGGGAGTGCCGGTCGCTGCTATGATGGTAACCGAGGACAAGACCAACAGCCGCGCACCCAGAAGACACAGGGCCGACAGCCTACTACTCGTAGCAGCTGCAGCAGCAGCAGCAGTAGATGTCTTCATCACTGTTGTTGTGGCCCAACAACGAAACTAGCGCAGGCGTCCAGGGGTTGGCGGTGCAAGAGGCCAACCACCAAATACTATTATTGCTGCCGCTGCCGCTGCCGTCCTTCCCTCCTTCCTTCCTCCCTCCCTCCCTCCCTCCCTCCCTCCGCTCTTCTTGTTGGCATGAAGGTGTGAACCGTAATCACACTTACTTACATGTAACAATTTCCCGTCGAAAAATCGTATATTGTTAGTGTGTGAACAGGCAGTAGTCTCCTCCTTCTCCGTGCGGGATTCAAATCGACAGATACTAATAATAATGTAAAAGGTGGATTGTTGCAGGATGGGCGGTGTCCAAAAAGCAATAGCAACAACTACAACAACAAACAGTTTCCCCTTGATGGTCTAAGACTGTTAAAGCGCCGCTCGCTGCGGTTCTGTTGTTGGTGTTTGTCTGTGGGTTTATCATTATTTGTATGCACGGGGTGCTTGCGATAGCGGTGTGTAGTATAACTTGTCGACCGTTTTGTATCACAGACAGACAACACCATCAAGTTGTGGGCTTTCACCCACCAAGAAGAGCAGTAGGAGGAAGCAACGAATAATAAGGCGTGACAATGATGTTGTGTTTCTCTCTGTTTTTACTGCGATAGTTACACAACTACTTACATTATTGCTACTATTAATACTGTTCTCACTCTGCGCAAGATACATATTCCAGGTATATCTTAA
>MEHQ01003648.1:347924-575418 GCA_008828725.1 Saccharina japonica
TCGGATCTCACGACCACCATGAAAGCCTTTATGAAGGGAATCGAATTTCCTCATGTCAGAACCTGATAAACACTCTTCCACTAGGTTCCTAGGGTCCCCAGAGATTGATAAGAACTTCGGACTACTAGGCACGTACGACCCAATGCGAAGACCAAAGACCTCGTGGTTCTGAAGGGGCAGGGGGGGAGAGTGCGGTAAGGCTTAGATTGGGTGGGTAATTGGTTAACCTTATCGCCAACGCTAACGCTGTTGTGCTTAGGCCAACACCAACGCTAACGCTAACGCTGACTCTAACGCTAACGCTAACGGTAACGGTAACGCTAACGCCAACGCTAACACCAACGCTAACGCTAATACCAACGCTAGCGCTAACGCCAATGCATTGACATGTCACCAACCATGACGCTAACGCTATCGCTTTCCCCAACGCTATAACGCCAACGCTAGTCCAACGCTAACGATTACGCTAACGCTAACGCTTACACCAACGCCAATGTCAACGCTAACACCAACGCAAACACCAACGCTAACGCCAATGCACTACAGGGATCATCATTTAATATTTCCCGAAATTTCTAGGAAAAACAATGGTGGTCGTGCTTTTCCAGTGGCAAAAACAAAAATGAAAAGAACCGTCAATCAAGAGCTGTATTTTCAGCTGCAAAAGCGTCCGGGAGCCGCGATTTTCAAGCAAACACTTACCTTGCCGACGCGACACCTACCCTGGGGGGGCTTTGCCGCAACTCCCGTCTCGAGTGAACCCTCGTGGTCAAACACGGTGGTTGGATCTAGCATCGAGGCTTGTGTCTCCGAGCTGCTGCAAATCTGCAAATCGCTCGTCCTAAGTACGCCCTGAAACAAAGTTAATGGGGCTCGAGCCAGCATCTCAGCCCAACGAAGCCAGGGGTGGCAGGCACCCCACGACGCGCAGGGCCATTGTAACGTCGGCCGTTTTAAAGTTCGATGCTTGCATCGCTCGCGAGTTCAATCTGCTAGTACTCGCACGGCGCTGGTACTGCTGCGAAAAAATCGTAAGTTACGAGTACTCGTACCAAAATATCACCAATAATATCGTTTTGCGGATCAAGGAAACTTATGCAGATTCTGCTGCTTGTAGGCGCTGCTCGTGCTTGACCTAGGGAAGAGGGTTGCAAGAGACATTGGGCGTGGCTGTTGTCCTCTACTAGAGGATTCGAGGAGAGCAATTGGCGACGCAAATGGTCTCGCTCTTCAGAGGTAGGGCTGCCCTCCGTGCAGATTCGCCAAGAGAGAGATGTACCCCGGAAATCTCAACAGAGCAGATCAAGGACCGACTTCGAACAGCAGCTCGTTCTCCTTCGACAAGGCACCCCATGACCAGCTTCAGCCTCTCAAGTGGTCCCTCTGACCTCGGGAGACGGCCTCAAGTCGTCGCAGCCAAAAATAAGCCCCCATCAGCGAGGTTTCAGCCTCTGACCTACGAGGATGATGTAGATGAAAACCGACGCGCCGTGACTCCACTCACTTCTGATGCGAACGAGTACGAGCAGATTGACCTCGCGAGCGATGCAAGCATCGAAATTTGAAACGGCCGACGTTGCAATGGCCCTGTGCGTCGTGGAGTGCCTGCCAACCATAGTTTCGTTGGGCTGAGATGCTGGCTCGAGCCCCATTAACTTTGTTTCAGGGCGTACTTAGGACGAGCGATTTGCAGATTCGCAGCAGCTCGGAGACACAAGCCTCGTTGGTAGATCCAACCACCGTGCTTTGACCACGAGGGATCACTCGAGACGGGAGTTGCGGCAAAGCCCCCCCAGGGTAGGTGTCGTGTTGGCAAGGTAAGTGTTTGCTTGAAAATCGCGGCTCCCGGACGCTTTTGCAGCTAAAAATACAGCTCTCGATTGATGGCTCTTTTCATTTTTGTTTTTTCCACTGGAAAAGCACGACCACGATTTGTTTTCCTAGAACTTTCGGGACATTTGCAAATGAAGATCCCTGTAATACCAACGACGACGCTAACGCTACCGATATCACCTGCGCTAGCGCCAACGCTAACTCCAACGCTAACGCTAGCGCTAGCGCCAACGCTAACTCCAGCGCTAACGCTAACGCTAACGCTAACGCTAACGCTAACGCTAACGCTAACGCTGACGCTGGCGCTGACGCTGACGCTGACGCTGACGCTGACGCTGACGCTGACGCTGACGCTGACGCTGACGCTGACGCTGACGCTGACGCTGACGCTGATGCTAACACCAACGCTACCACCATCAACTCTAACGCACACGATGCTCGAAATATCCCCCCCCCCCCCTTCCGCCCTTCATTCGGCACAACAATTCGCCTTATCGTAGCGAGTACCACGTACTATACTTTGCTGCGCACGCATGCTCGATACTCGAGGACAGACAAGACACGACAAAAAACACGACCATACCTACTCATAATCTCTTCTGACACCAGAGAAAATAAAGAGCAAGACGCTTCAAAGCAAGCGGGGGATAGAAACAAGGATGGTATACGTAGTAGGGTATTAAATCTAGGCGTACCCGGGTATAAACCCGAGTATATGACCAAAACAACCAGGTTTGGTACCCTGGAGTACACGAGCAACTACTCGGATATTACCAAAACAGCCAGGTTTGGTACCCTGGAGTACCCGAGTAATTACCCGGGCGTATATCCGGGTGTGGCCAAATAAACCAGGCTTGGTACGCTGGACGCTGGAGTACCCGAGTAGCTACTCGCGTATGGCCAAAATTGGTGCCCGGGAGTATCCGAGTAACTACCCAAGTAACTCCCCGAGTGACCAAAATTGGTTACCTGGAGTACCCGAGTAAATATCCGAGTAACTAACCGCGTTTGGCCAAAATTGGTCACCCTGGAGTACCCGAGTAACTACCCGGATAACTACCCGAGTACGACTTAAATTGGTACCCTGGAGCATCCAAGTAACTATAAGAGCAAACACCCGAGTATGACCAAAATTGGTATCCTGGAATACTCGAGTAACTACCCGAGTAGGACCAAAACTGGTACCCTGAAGTACTTGTGTAACTACCCGAGGATGACCAAAATTGGTACCCTGGAGCACCCAAGTAACTACCCCAGTAAATACACCCGAGTATCACCAAAACAGCGAGGTTTGGTAACCGGGTACTTCAGAGAATGTAATATCTCACTTACTC
The DNA here is from genome assembly GCA_008828725.1 of Saccharina japonica. Lineage (NCBI taxonomy): Eukaryota > Phaeophyceae > Laminariales > Laminariaceae > Saccharina > Saccharina japonica. Next base: position 351,092 of record MEHQ01003648.1, read on the forward strand.
ACAGCCTTGCCAGAATTCACCTACACCAAACCTACAGCAGTATCAATAGCATGATTAGCAAAATGAAAGAAAAGGGCTTCTTCCTTTTTCTCCTCGATCTAGTGGGAACGGAAAACGGAACGGAAACAAGCCATAGACCGAACCATTTAAAAAACAACAAAGAGAGAGAGAAAATCAGAAAAGAAACACAAAACAAAACAAAACAAAACACACACAGGGAGAGAAAAACGAAAAACGAAAGATAATAAAAGAAATCAAGCAAGCACACACGCAGACACGCACGCAGAGAAGGAGGAAGAGCAAAAGCGAGAGTCCGCGTGTACACAGCAAATCACTTTTAGAAGGCATCTCAAAAATGAAAGAAAAAAAGAAGAAAAAAGGAAAGAAATGAAAATCTGAGAGGAGCCCAGGCCAGCGGTGCACAGCAAAAAGGCACTACGAGCAAAAAAGGGCGAAACCTCGAAGCATTACGAAGCCTCAAAATGTTTCGGACGCCAAATCAATCAATCAATCAATCAAAACTTAGATCAAATCGCTATATGGCAAGGGGCCCGAACGTCGGCCGGACAGGTACCATTATAGTTAGGGTATATCTTCTCCGGGCTATTACAAGAAAATAGCGGACGAATCTTCCGAACGATGTTCCAAAATACCCGCCGTAATACACGCGCTTCGTCCTCAAAGTTTTCCCGCTTAACACGTACGGTTAACGTACGCACCTTTGTTACGGCAATATCACTACATCTTCACGATTGGGAACACCACCCACACCGTCCCCCCCCCTCACCCACCTCTCTCACCCAACTACCCCCCTCCTTGCCCCACCCGCACATCCGCACACCCGCTGAAGAGAAAACAAAGGATGGGCACTCATCGAAACCATCCTCGTTTTGGCGTCCGCCTTTCTTAATCGAAACCCCAATTGAAAAAAACAAAAAAATGCACGCTACACATCGGCACAATAACAGTAATTACGTTTCTCGTCCATCTGAAAAACAACACAATTAATAGCGTTGCCTCTGTTGGTGATAACCGCTAGCCATACGTTCGTCATAAGTCGCACCCATGTCTGATGTGTCTGATCGTGCGAATACATACGTGTGATTTGTGTAACTGGAATATGCGGTGGAACTTTGGTCTCCCCGGGTAGGTTTTGGTAAGAGTATCATCTGGGACGGGGGGGTGGATGCCCCCTCCGTTCACTTCATCTTTACGGTGGTTTCTAATATACACCTTGGGACAACATCTTCTCTTTTTTTTTTTTTTTTTTCCATCCCATTTATTATCTTCGCCCTTCCTTTCTCTCTCCTTCCTAGTCGTAACTCAGATCCGGGGTCACAAAGTAGGCTCTTCTCCCTCCTCCCCCACTACGGTTCTTGCCTTGCATTTTTATCGCGAGAAGATTTCAGCACTTTCTTCCCTCGTCGACTTGCGTCGGATTCCACCTACCCACGCCACGAAGGCGCTCTCAGCAATTGGTTCCTCTCGCCTCATGGCAACCTCCGGAGTGTTCTCCAACTGCACCTCGTAGCCGAGACAACCCCTTGCACGACTTGATCGATTATGCTAGCACGATTGATATATCAAAGGTTACTCGTGTAAGGTAGGCAAGATGGACCCGTCGATCATGGCGGACCTTCCTGAGGAAACTCGGAAGGCGATCGAAGCCTGCTTGGCAGCAGAAGTACTGAAAGCCCAGCAAGAAGCCCGTGCCGTCAGCCGCGAGGAAGAAGCCAAGAAAGACCGAGAACGAACGCACGCCCAGGAGAACGAGTCCAGGAGCAGCGCCGTCAGGTCACCAGAGCAATTCCCGCAGAACTACGCACGAGCACAGCATCAGGGGTGGGCTGGAGGCCCGCCGTCAGGCACGTTTCGTATTAGCAGCAGCAGTAGTCCTAAAGCGTTTGATGGAATTTTTAGGAACGGGGAGGAGGTACAGCAGAGGGTTATGGTGTTTGAGGGTCAGATGATAGCACTTTTTGGGGAGGAGGGTTGCCTAGAAGCCATCAGTACGGATGTTCCTATTAAAAATGGGATTGGCGAGGGCCAACAGTGAGGCCCTCAATAGAGAGTTTGGGGCGGAGGCGGTAGCCAGGGCACGCGTAGCATGGAGGATACTGATCAACCAGATTACATACATGCCCATACTGAACCTAATTTTGGCAGCTGGTAGCCCAAGTGAGGGATGGAAAATCTTCACGAATTTTTATGCCCCTCAGTCTGCTGCCGAGAAGGCCAGGCTAACTCAACCATGGTACAGCCTGAGAACGAAGGAGAACGAACCCCCCAACGAGTACTTTGCGAGAGGTGCTCGTAGTGTTCTTAGACGCCGGCTTGCTTTCCATGGGGTGGTATTCTCTGATGTAGATGCTAACCAACATTTTGCCCCCAACCTCTCATCCGCCTTCGGAGTGCAAAAGAGCATTTTGCTCTCGAACGCAGAGTTGACTTGCAAAGTCCTTGAAGATGTGGTGCTCAGCGCTCATGACGAGATGGAGATGGCGAGGGAGGAGGAGAAGAGGACTGGGACGGGACACGCCCTCGTTGCTCCCGACTGGTCTGGCCGGGGCAACGGGGGTGTTCAACATGGCGGGAGAGGAGGACGTGGCGGACGAGGCAGGAGCAGGAGAAACGATAACAGGGGCGGACAGCAGCAGCAACAGCAACAGCAGCAGCAGCAGCAGCAGCAACATCGGCCTCACCAGCAGCAACATCAGCAGCAGCAACATCAGCCGCAGCCGCAGCAGCAGCAGCTACAGCAGCAGCAACAGTGGCAACAGCAGCACGTCAGCGGTCGCGGTGGTGGCGGTTGGAGCGGAGCACCACAGCCGTGGGGCCCTGGAGGAAGAGGGCCCGGCGGCAGGGGAGGCAGAGGAAGGTATGTGGGCGGTCGTGGGCAAGCGGTCGGGGGTAGGGGGAGAGGCTTGCCATCATACCCCCCTCCCCCCGGCGGCTACGACTACTCCCGATACCCACCGAACCCCCCCCGCCCGTTTGGTAATCAGCCGCCGGTGCATGGGGCGGACCCTCGCAAGCGATGTCAGAACTGCAACGAGTGGGGGCACGTGCATCAGTATTGCGCGTGGCGAGTGGATACTCCAGGTCACCCTCATCCCCCCGGAACCGCGCCACCACCCCCCGGGCGTACCGCCCCAGGCGGGGCCCCCCACTTCTCGTCTGCAGCACCTGGTCGGCAGCAGCCGCACACTCGTACGGTCAAGCAAACGTTGCCGCCGCCGCCGCCGCCGCCGCCGCCGCCGCCGCCGCCGCCACCGCCGCCACCGCCGCCGGCTATGGTGACGCCTATGATGAGACCTATGGTCTTGACACTTCCGCCGCCGCCGCCGTCACCGCCGCCGGCAGCTACTACGACGACAACTACGGTGACTACTACTACTACGAGGAAGAGCAGCAGCAGTACCAACCATCTCCCTCGCAGCAGTACCAGCCACCACCTTCGCAGCAGTATCAGCCACCACCTTCGCAGCAGTACCAGGCACCGCCACCACCGCCGCCGCACCAGCAGCAGAGCGCGCCCTATACCTACGAACAACATCAACCGCCGCCCCCGCCGCCGTCCCACCAACATCATAACCTCCCCGGCCATGCCCCGTCCTCTTCCTCTTCGCCTTCTCCCGGAGCATCTTCATCTCCCCAGAGCGCTCTGCATCTACTCATGGCACGTTCAGTGCCACAAGGCGAGTTGGGTTACAGTTTAGATGGTGTAGGAGTTGGGTTGGGGCTTGCTAGTCAGTCTCTCAGTGAGACAGTCGGGGGGCGTGGGGTAGGTCCAGCAGGTAGTGAGTTTTGGGTTTCGGATAACGGGGCCACTAACCACAGTACCAGCAGCTCTCGCAACATGTATGACTGGGTAGAGATCCCTCGTGGTAAATAGAAGGTTTTGATCGGTGATGGTAAGGCGATGCGAGTGCTTGGCGTAGGTAGCCTCAATCTGATATGAACGTCAAGTTAAATGACGTGTATGTGACGGAGGGTATCGGATTCAACCTATTTTCCCTTCATGATGCACAAGCGAGACAATCCATCACCCTTGACAAGGATGGCGCACACTTGTTCGATAACCGTCTGACTTTCCCTCGTGACGCGACTGAGTCAAGTTTGTATGCGACTCGCATGGACCCGACCCCAACTACAGGACTTACCGCTGTTTCTGCTTTGACTGGTGTTGCCTCCCCCATCCTTCCTGAACATGTTGTGCATGATTCCTCTCTTGCCCCCCCCTCGAACCCCCAACCCCCCTCAAGTGTAAGCTCTGCCCGGTGTTTGGTTCCCACCCCCTTCCCCCCCTTAGTATAGGAGGGGTAGTTTCTGCGGACAATGATTTCCCGCCCGCCTCTAAAGGCGTAGTACCTACGGATGATGGTCCCCACCCCCTTTCCCCCCTTAGTATAGGAGGGGTAGTCTCTGCGGACAATGGTTTCTCGCCCGCCTCTAAAGGCGTAGTACCTACGGATAATGATTCCCACCCCCTTTCCCCTTTTAGTATAGGAGGGGTAGTCACTGCGGATAATGGTTTCCCGCCCGCCTCTAGAGGCGTAGTGCCTGCGGACATTGGTTTCCCGCCCACGGCTTCAGGTGAAGTTAGTGTAGTACCATCGGCGCAGCTCCCGACGGAGCCGCCCACTGTTTCGTCTCTAGGAAACGAGCACGGAGTGGTAGGGATTAGTCCCCTTGTCGCTGCCCCCGGCACGCAAGAGACAAACATGAGCGTTTTTTCGGACGTTAGACTAATGGGTGGATACGATGACACTGTGTGCACGCAATTTTTCCCTAACCCCCTCAACGTTGCGGCAGCGCAAGCCCTTGCAGAGTTAGATCGGAATGATTTTTACGTTGGGAACGTAGGCATGACTGCTGCAGCCGTGCTTGCTCCGGGTAGGCGTCCGTTTACTGTTGGGAAACCTACCGAGAGTGTTGATATTAACCACTTTCACTCTCCTCCGGCCACCTGAATGAACGTTTGTTGAGGGAAACGGCTCGGCAGCATGGTATCACCTTGACGGGAGTGCTACAGCCATGTGGTGGATGTTTGGAGGCCAAGGGTGTGCGAGCTGAGGTGCCGCGGAGGACAACATCGCGCTCGAGGAGGCCCATGGAGACGGTGCACATTGACCTGGCCGGCCCCTACGAGGCGTCTATGGACGGGTCCGTTTACCTGATCATGTTCGTCGACAGCGCCTCGAGGTGGATGCGGCCATACGGAATGAAGAAGAAATCGGAGACCACCGCGTACGTGAAGAAGTTCGTCGCCGACATGAGCCACGTGGGGCCGCCGCTCTGCTTCCGCGCGGACAACGGTGGCGAGTTCACCGGCCGCAGCTACACCGAATTCTGCGACTCCGCTGGGATCCGCCGCGAGCGGTCAGCCCCGGGCAAGCCTAAACAGAACGCGGTTGTCAAGAGTGCGATTTCGCGCGCTATGAAGGGGGGCCATGCGGCTCGTCGTGAGATTCGGCGACTTTTCCCAGCGTTGACTTCAGCCGCACCCCCCACCTCGGCGCCAGCGGTAACCGCCTGTGGCTGGAGGCTGTGCTTTGGGCTGCCGACTGTTTTAACCGCTCCGCGACCAAGGCTAACATTGGTTGGCGATCACCGTACGAGGTGTTCTTCTCGCGGCTTCCGGACCTGCAGGTGGTACCGTTCTTTGAGGAAGGCACGATGCGGGTGGACCGCAGCACGAAATCCGACGTCCAATCGGTGCCGTGCTACTACCTGAACAATGGCTATAATCACCCCTCGTCCGCCGTAAAGGTGATCAGGGCCTCGACGGGGGGCGTATGCTACACCAGTGACGTGGTGTGGACGGTTCACCGTGCTCCCGTGCTGCCATTGCCGGCACCGGCTGGCGCGGGGGGATTAGTGGACGCCACCGCGCCGGCAACGCAGGGTTTCAGCATCAGCTACATGCAGTCACCGCCGCCGCCACTACCGATCCAGTCACCGCCGCCGCCACTGCCGATTCAGTCACCGCCACCGCCGCTTCAGCCCCCGTCACCGCCGTCACCACCACCGCCTGAGCACTCACCGTCGCCCCTCGCCGACGTTTTGCCACGGTCGCACACGGAGCCGCAGCGGATATCCGGGCGAACCCGTTCGAAGACGGTCCAATTCTCAGACACGCCGGCGGTTCAACTCTCAGCCACACCGGAGGAGTCGCCTCCGAACCGTGATCAGGGTTTTAACCATAGCATCGGACTCCTATCGATGATGGGCAAGACGGAGCTGCTGTCGATGTTGACTACGCGGGGAGCCGTCGACGCCGGGCGCCGCAAGGAGCCGCCGGGTGTTGGGGGTCGCGGGCAGCCGTCACCCACTGTTGGGGACCGAGAGGGGACACCGCCTGCCGGGGGGCGCGGGAAGATACCATGTGCCTTGGCCGCACTGCTTGCCACTCGGGAGGACATCGACGCCACCCTGGGCGACCAGCGGCCGCCCCACAAGCCCCCGGATTTGCCGCACTGCTACGCCTCTGACCTCAAGGTCCCACGGAGCCACAGGGAAGCCATGCGGTCGGAGCACGCTCATCTTTGGGAGGACTCGATGGGGCGGGAGTTTTACGGATTGCTGGATGCGGGGACTTTTGTGCCGGGGTAGCAATCAGTGGACAACTACATTAATGCAATGTGGGTTTTTGATTGGAAAGCTGATGAGTACGGCTGGCCTACGAAAACTAAGGCGAGGCTTGTAGCGCGAGGGGATGAACAGAGAGCGAATATTGATTTCGGAGAATTGTTTGCACCTGTTGCTGTTTCCAGTGTTCGTTTGTTGACAGCGATGGCGTGTCAACCGGATTTTGACTTGTGCCATTTTGATATTGAACAGGCGTTCGTGCAATCTGATCTCGAGGAAAACGTATACATGCGTTTGCCTCCGGGTTGCGTTGGGTTGTCAGGGAAGATAGTAAGGCTGAACAAGAGCTTGTACGGCTTGAAGCAGGCATCGAGACAATGGCATGCGCATCTTACTAGGTGTTTGCTGTCGTTGGGTTTTATTCAGTGCCTGGCTGATGCGTGCGTGTTTCGTTTGATAGAGGAGGGGAGTATTGTGATGACTATAGTGGTGCACGTGGATGACATATTTGCGGTAGGGAGGAAAGCCAGGTGTGATCAGTTTGGCAAGGACTTGGACCCAATGGTTCCGGTCAAGAACCTGGGAGAGTTGCGGTGGTATTCGGGGTGTTTTTATGAGAGGGATTGGGACAAGGGAGTTTTGAAGATTTCCCAGCAAACATTCGCTGAACAGTTGGCGGATGAGTACGGGATAGAGTTTGGGAAGAGTGTTCCGCTTTCTGTTGGCACGAGGCTTGCGGAGTTTGACGAGAGCGAAGCACCAGCGAACTGGCCGTTTCGTGAGTTGGTAGGTTCACTGATGTGGCTTTCAACCCAGACTCGGCCAGATATCTCCAACGCAGTAAGGGCGGTGGCTAGATACTGCGCTGCGCCTAGGTTAGTCCACTGGAAGGCAGCACTTTGTATTTTAGGGTATGTGAGACGGACTAGTTCTTTTGGGATTACCTTTCAGAAAGGTACGGTAGGGGGCCTGAGCTTGCAGGTATTTGCTGACGCAGACTACGCAAGTGTGGCGGCTGACAGGAGGTCAGTTTCAGGGGGGTTGGTGATGTGTGGGGGTGCTTGCGTGTCTTGGTTTTCTAGGACACAGAAATGCGTCACACTCTCTACGACGGAGGCAGAGTACGTGGCGCTTACAGACATCGTTAAGGAAGTGTTGTTTTTGAGGCAGGTTTGGCGTTTCATGTTGCCTGATGTCGGCATGCCCTGCATTCCGGTGTTCGAGGATAACCAGGGTGCGGTTCAGCTTGCGCAGAACCCTATCACCAATTCCAACTCTAAGCACATTGACGTACGGCACCATTTCCTCAGGGAACTGGTAGGGAGGAAAGAGATATCGATCATCCACGTACCATCCCCTTTCCAGCATGCGGATTTCTTAACCAAAGCGATACCGCGGGACTCTTTTGAGTTTCACGGTAGTCTGGCAATGAACATGTGGTGAGTTTGGATTTTTCGACACTGATTTGGGGTTTTTCGTATTTGAGTTTGGATTTTACGACACTGATTTTGGGTTTTTCGTATTTGAGTTTGGATTTTTCGACACTGATTTTGGGTTTTTCGTATTTGAGTTTGGATTTTTCGACACTGATTTTGGGTTTTTCGTATTTGAGTTTGGATTTTTCGACACTGATTTTGGGTTTTTCGTATTTGAGTTTGGATGTTTCGACACTGATTTTGGGTTTTTCGGATTTGAGTTTCGTTTTTTCGACACTAGTTTTTGGATTTTTGGAGTTGATTTTGTTTTGGTTTTGGAGTTGATTTTGGTTTTTTTCGGAGTTGAGTTTGAGTTTTTCGGCACGGATTTTTTATTTTTGTCGAATTAGAGTATGTGTTTTTCGGTACGGGTTTGGATTGAGTTTTTGGATTTTGGACAAGCTTGGTGCTTACAGCAGGGAGGCAGATGTTTGGTCATATAGTGGATTTTTGGATATTCTGTGTTTGGAGTCATATAGCACCACAGCAGTACTGTTGTGGTGTCACGACAAGAGGATTCATGTGTTTGATGATTGTGGACCTAAGTACGATATATAGACATTATTATCATGACAGTGTGCTGCGACTAGGGAGGCTGTTGGTCACAACCGTTGGTTATACGTTCGTCATAAGTCGCACCCATGTCTGATGTGTCTGATCGTGCGAATACGTACGTGTGATTTGTGTAACTGGAATATGCGGCGGGATTTTGGTATTCCCGGATAGGTTTAGGGGTAAATAGCATCTGGATACTGGGCCGAAGGGATGGAGTACAAGACAAACTGGGCGAGGGACCCCAAAACCACTTAACACTCAACACGCAGAAGCAAAACTGCTCTCGCGGTTCAGTTCTTCTCCGAGGTAGAAAAACAAAAATCATCGTCGATCTCAACGCGGTTCAATAGGGAAAACAATGCGTAATGCGCAGAAGAACGCGGTGCGGCTGTAGTCGGGTCGCCGAGACGAGTACCCTCGTCAACGATCAGCACCTCGGCGTCAGAGGACTCTGGTGACCGTTCATTGCTGCCGATTCCGCCTACATCCCCGCCATCATCGGCACTGCCGTCAGGAAGCTCAACGGCCTCGGCGCTGCTGGTCATTGTCCTTTGCCCTGCTGTTGTGCTGCTGTGATGCTGCGATGGCTACTGGTGTGCGCTGTGCCTGTGTGCTGACATATAGGGGTCTGCATACAGATACAGAGGCGTTATATATGGTAGGGGATAGGGGACACAATAACCGACCGGAAATAACCGGTCCGGTTATGTCCAGTCGGTTATTTGAAATAGGGCCTGAAATAGCCGAATAAACGGTTTCGAAATGTCCGGTTTTAGGTTACGAAGACGGGATCGCGGTTTCTGGTTAAGAACCCGTAGTTCGGTCCCGGTGCTAACATATCAGTGTTTGATAGTATTAAGAGCTGTGTACTTGGTTTATTAATATACTTTTCTCTTTTTTATCCATCCCATTCGGTATCTTCGCCCTTCTCTTCTCGCTCCCTCTTTATGAATACTCGTAACCCAGATCCGGGGTCACTAAGTAGGCTCTTCTCCCTCCCCACTACTACTGCGGTATGATACGTGCCTTGCATTTTCGTTGCGAGAAGATTTCATTCAGCAGTTTTGCTTCCCTCGTCGACTCTCCTCGTCGAATTGTGCTTTTTAGGGCCCGTTTTAACGAAGGAGAAAATTTCAAATCGAATCGATTAGAAATCGATTTGTTTTTATGAAGAGAATTGATATCGATTCGATTTGTTGGGAAAATACGGCTTTGGGTTCTGTCGGGTAGTAAGTAAAACCACGGATGCTCCAAATGTTCTCGAAATGTGAATCAGATCGGAACAACGCGACATCCCACACAACGCCCGGCTGACAAGTATACCGAGGAGGGCAGCTGAGATCGACGGCGTGCATCGTCACGTGCACGCCGTCTACAGCCTCTGCCTACTTTTTTGAAGGCGCAGGCTAGGAAACTATCACTCTCAGCTTCTCTTGGGTGGAGGGAGGAAGCTTTTAAACCTCACGTACCGGACAGCGACAACGATGCAGCTGTCGAAGTCTTGAGTTTTCCCTCCTTTTTTGGGGTCGATCGCTTGGTCCTTGTATGGTTCTCGTCGGGCTTGGCCGATCGAACTGGTGGAAAAATTCAACGATGATCATCATGGGAGTCAACGGGACGAGAATACCCATATGTTGGATGGGACGGGACGGGTATTCTCGTCCCATCCCATCGTGAAATAAATATCTCCCGTCCACGACCTCCCATACCATCCCATCATGTTTTTCCTACCCCATTTAGTCCCAATATGGCCGAAGTAGTAGTATCCTCCCGTCCTCCTGTCCCCATCTTGCTTCCCATCCCATATTTCGGATACTTTCTCCCGCCCCACTACTTCCCATCCCGTTGGCAGGATACTTTCTCCAGTCCCACTTGCTTCCCGTTTCACTATCCCCGCACGCACTCGCACTCCCATAACCGTTCATTGTGGGCATGCTCCCACAGTGTCAGTTCCCATCTTCCTCCCATTTGCACTTTCCGCCCAACCTCCCGAATCTCCCGTTTGTGCTTCCCACTTACTACGTGCAGTTTCAGGGCAAGTTGTGTGTGAATCTTGGATTCGATTTTTGATTCCTGTGGTACGCTGCCGCTGTCCATTTCGCCCCCCCTACTTTTTGAAGAGAGCGAGCGTACTACACACCAGGGCATATTACTTACGAAGTGGTTCGGCGTCTGTTGCGCGCAGCCAATTGCGATTTATGCGCGAACATACGCCTCAAAACCAAGTAAAAAGCCTTTTAATTTATTTTTGGCTACTCTTACGTAGTACTACGTACGGCGAAAATAAAAAATTGCCTAAAACATATTAAACGCCTATGATACGACGCATTCGTACGGCCAATACATACTGTTGCACAAGGTGCCTGGCTTTCATCTGTTCGTATGGCCAATAGATACTGTAGCAAAAGGTGTCTGGCTTTCGTCTAATGTATGGCGAATAGGACAAAGAGGCCTAACGTATGTTAACTAACGGCAAATTGGACAAAAGGTGCTTGAAAAAAAAAACGCAACTACGGCGAATTATGCAAAAACAAACTTAAAAACAAAAAAAATCGCCTACGTCGTACGGCGATTTTGAAAAAAAGACCCCCAGAACTTGTTCTCACCTCCGACGAGAAATAAACACGCAACACAACAAAAATTAAACCTGCGGGGAAAAATTTTGCGCGCCCAAAGTTAACCCCTTAAGAACTTGTCCCACGAATATGGGGACAAACCACTTGGAATTAGTGCGGGACATTTTTTTGCAGTTCTGAATATGGGTTGAAGCTGCATGTTGCGCTGCGCGCAACCAGCCTCGCGGCGACTGTTTGTTGCGCAAAAACGGTTGTGTTGACCCAAATGTTGCGCCCGCGGTGCCACAGCGCAACACCTGTTATAATTGATGACACCTAATTGATGCCCTGCTTCACACACGCTGCTAATGGCGGATCGACCCATGACGACTCGGCTGCTGAGTCTTTGGTACAGCCAAAAGTGGTTCATTGACGATCGGTGGTATACCGTAGATGACACTGTATACCACACCCCCTCGGACGAATTTCAACGCTGAGTTGCTCGACGACCGGTCGAGCGCTAACAACCCCGAGCGACCCGTATATGGAAAGATCTCGACGAGATGCTCCGAAAGCCGCCTTTTTCGTTGTCTGTGTCCCCCCCTGGTTATGGAGAAAACTGGCTTTGAAATCCACCCCAGGGGGTGTGATATACACTGCCGCTATATACGGTATACTCCCGTGAATACGATGGGTGCAGGCGTTGGGAGAAATAACCAGACGTCAGAGATTTGGAAGCATTGCGTGGAGTTCGGGCCATCGTGTTTGGACGCAATGTATCCTCTTCATCATCACCAGAAAATGCAATTTCTCTTTTTTGTGTGGATTTTATTGCGAGCGCTTCGTCATCTGACACCTCTGCTGCATGTGCCGGTGTACACGTACACGGCGGTAGACACTGCTATTGATAGTTCGTAACGAGGCTTGGGGGGGGGTGGGGTGTACGTCCCCTTGAGCATGTATGTATTATATGTCCCGTTGACAACGTCCCACAAATCGCCATTGGGTTTCCCGTCGTCTTTCCCATCGCCAATCAATGGTAAGTTTCCCATTGTTTCCCGTCCCACTATAAAACGTGATGGTCACATCATCCCACTATAAAACGTGATGGTCCCATCATCCCACTACAAAACGTGATGATAGTCCCCTCCCATCCCGCTTAAAATATCGATGCCATATTCCATTCCCATCCCGTCCCCATCAATAAAAAAACTCCCCTCTTCTCGTCCCGTTCCCACCCCACCTAGAAAGCATGTGCAAATTTCCCGTCCAGTTCCCGTCCCGTTCCCGTCCCGTCTAGAACGTATATATATGCTCCGTTGCCATTCCGTCACAACGGGAGCAGAAAAAGTGACGATAGGCTCCCATCCCATTGACAACGGGAGCCCAAACATTTTCGGCCTGCGGCGGGCCAAACACTCTCCCATCCCGTCCCGCGCCGGGCCACGTTGTGCTATGGTCTGTGGCCGTGGGCGTGGCTGTTGTCCCGGTCGTCACTCGTTGAGGTTAACGATGCATCGCCTCGTTGGTGGATGTCGAGAACAGCCCACGCAGCGACGGATCGCCTCGGGGACGTTCACCGAGTGGGAACATGTAACAGCCGATTTTCCTAATTGAGAATTGCCTTTCCGATGAGAATGAAAATCGATTTTCGTACTTTGTTATTGTTTAAGAGTTGTATTTCGCTCGCGATCAAAATTTGACCTAGAAAATATGTTCCTCGATGGCAGGTATTGATCCACGAATTTGTTTTTGAAATCAACCTTGACAGGATCGAAAAATCGAGGATTTAAGGGAAGTTGCATTTATGAGCGAGGTACCTCGCCCATAAATCCAGATTTTTTTATATCTTCGATATCTTGAGACTGCAGATGTCGGTTTCGTTTTTCTTTTTTGTCATCGACGGGTGTCACAACTGACAATAGTTTACAGTGAAACAAATACATGTATGTGAGGGAAGTACATCTCTTACAATTCAAAAAACAATCTTTCGTGGGCATGGGAAGACGTTTCATTGGGATCGAGGAGCACGTAGCAGTGAGGTGCCCCTGCTACGATGAAGTCAACGTGGACACCCGCCACGTACGCATCTGTCCCAGGGCAGGTGCGCAAGTGAACCAACACCAGCCGCTCGTCCACGCGATGTCCCGCACGTTGAAGCGTCTGGGAATTCAACACCAAGTAGAGAGCGGCGAACCGTTCACTGTAGACCGAAATCTGCGGATGGACATTGTAGTCAGGAGAGGAGGTCTCCGGGACGCTCCAAACAGGGAGTACAGGGAGAAGTCCATCCTGCTGGATGTCACCCACGCTGACCCTCAAGCGCAGGTACACCTGTGAGGAGGCAGTGCTGATCACGATGGATCAGCTGCCTCTACCTCCGAGGCGCGCAAGCGCCAACACAACGCTCGTCCGGGACATGTGTCCTTCGACGAACGGAGTCACAAACTTACCACTTTAGCGGTGGAAAGCTTTGGGCGTCTCGGGGTAGAGGGCAGCACTTTCATCGACCATCTGGCTGCTAGTGTTGTTGGGGGGGAGGGACGGTGGGTCGATGGCTAGGAAAGGGGTGGTGAAAGAACGCCTGTTGCAAATCGTCTCGGTGACCACACAGGTCGCCATTTCCAGGAAGGTTTCACGCTTCAAACTTCAGCTCAGGGGCCGCCAGGAAGTGAGGAGGAGCAGGGGGAGGGGGGATGACAGACCCACACCGATGGCGTGGGGATGGAGCTTGGATGCGGCTTAGGACTTAAGAATTGAACGTAAAGAGTGCATATTGGGAAGAAGGAGGGAGCAAGGACAACACATGGAGTATTGTGGATAAATCTTGGCGGGAAACAGACATAGAAGGGTGTTAGACTGCACGAATAGGTTTCCTTGGTTTCCGTGGTTTCCTGCTTTTGGGAATTTTATGAGTGATCAACGCTGAAGATCATGCTGCACATTGTCGGATGGCAAAGATAATAATAATAATAATATTTTCGATTTTCTTTCTCATCGGAAAGGCAATTCTCAATTAGGAAAACCGGCTGTTATGTCATGCATGTGAACTTCAATCGATTCGAATCAATTTGCAAAACACATATATATCATATTATACGTACATATTATATACATACGACGTATCATACATATATATAATATAAAAAGTACCAGTATTTTGGGACTTTTTTGCAATTCGATCGGATCGACCTTCCCTCGCCCAAAAGTGATAGATTATATAAGGTACGATATAATATTGTATTTTTTTGTAGAGAGAGAATGGCGTTTGTATTAACTTCTCAGTAGCGTGGTCTAGCCCCCCCCCCGCCCCCTACTGGAAAGTGCCGAAGACCAGTTTGTGCTGTGCAGCGAAACGAGTACACGTTGGAGCTGAGTAGCAGACTGCACGAGCACAAGGCACTACCGTAGGCTGGCAGGCTAGTAGCTAGCGCTGTTGTTGTTTTTCTTCCTGCGCGAGGAACGCGGGGGCGATCAGAACGTAATCAGGTAGGCACGATTTCGGGAAAACTGACTGCGGTACAGTTCTTCCACAGGAGAGACGCAGGTATCGAGCTTCCTATAAGCTCATCCTTGATCAAGCGGGCCCTGCGGGGCATGGCAAACTCGCACATTGTGGCCGGCACTCCGCGCCGGGTTCGCCTTCCCATTTCATGGGACGTTCTGTTAGCTGGTAGGTGCTTGATTCCATCATGGGGGGTCGGGGGTCGCGTGTTATGGATGTGTCTTGCGTTGGGGTATTTCCTAGCGGCGAGGTCAGATGAAATCTTCGCGAGCGACGCGGGGATCGCGCATCCAATACACTGTCTTCCACGTCGAGACGTGGCCTTCTTTTCGGGACCGCAGCAACTGACATTTTTGCAGCGACACCGAGCTACTCACGTCGAGTTTCGGTTTAGAGGGCATAAGGGCGACCGAGCCCAGAAGGGGAGCATTATTGTACGTACACGGGAAGAGGTCACCGGTCCACATTCTGGCGTGGGCACAGGCGGCGGCGCGGTTGCGTTGATGGTGGAATTGATGTCGTTGGGCATCACTTTGCCCGAAAGCGCACCGTTGTCATCGTACACGTGTGGCAGTGCTGTGAGAGTATGGCGATACGGGCAAGCCCTACGAGCATTGCGCCAGGTCGTGGTACAATCCGGGGGCGAACCTAGCGATTTCGCCCTTCATTCTCTGCGTATCGGGGCGGCCACCAAGCTGGCGGCCGGAGGGGATGTACCAGATCGAGTAATCCAGAGGGAAGGTCGTTGGGCCAGGGATTCCAACACCTTCAAGATATATACTCACGGCAACGCTGCTGTAGACTCCCGTAAGGTTTAAAAAAAGCTAGCAAAAGTAGCCAAGGCTGTTCCGAGACAGCCTGGGCAAGGGACGGTGTGGAACCAAACATAACAGCCTGGAGGTAACCTCGGAAATGGAGCAGGTCAATGGTAGGCACCATTGGGAATCTCGGCCACATCCGAGGCTGGATATGTTTTGGGCTCCGGCCATCCGTTTGCGAAGGGAAACTCGAGAAGTAGAGGTACTGGTAAGGCTCAGATATCTACGCGGCAGGCCGCGGGATGACCTGTCCTGCCAGTGAGTTTCCCTTCCAGGTCACAGAGAATAATAATACATGGCAATTCGAAAGAGATACAAAAAAATGTACAAATAAATGCCTTCTCGGTGTTTCAGTTTTGTACTATTAAATATTCAGATGAAACTTCAATTCGATTCATAAACAAAAACGATTTGAAACGATTCTTTGATAAAAACAGACCTTTGCCCACGCTCTAGACAGCAGTGCAGTACAGCAGTTCGTGTGATTTAAAAATAAAATCTCCATACGTAATACATACGGAGACTCGAACCCTCGACCTCAAACTTAGCAGCAGCCGTTTTGGTGGCTGTGAAGTGGACCACCGGGGCGCTCGTACTGCTGCTGTAATCGCAATACACAGAGAAAAAACGAAATCATCATTTGTCACGTATTTTACTGTTATTCTGTTCTCCTTCCATTGGTGGTGTGTGTGGTGAGCCTCGGCTTGCTGTGTGTCTTATATACTTTTTTCCCTCCTTCGATAAAATTAATTATTGGTAAAATGCCAAAATAAGGTATACCTGATCGATTTGAGCCAAAATTAGGTATAATATACTAAACAAAGCACGCACGCCACGAACTGTGTTTTTCAGGACTTTTTGGCTGTGAGAAATAATAAAACATACTTTTGAATTTGCGCCTGAACAGCAGAATGATAGCGAATAATATGTGTGTGTCCTCCAAACTCTTGATAAATATCAATATTATTGTACTTCGTATGTTATTTTCAGTACGGGTATTCTTATCTATCGTATGATATGCTTTCATTTATTTCGTGATCACGCACACTCCTCCTACGACGTGTATTTCCGTATTGTTGTACCAGGTATGTATATAGCGTATCCAAACGGAGACTATGCTACTGCGGACACCAAACCAAGCACTCCGGACCTCACCGCTCGTCATCGAAGCAGCGGGCCAGAGGTATAAACAGACAACGCAGTTTTTGTACCTTGGCGGTCTTATCGTCGCAAACGCGGACATTATGCCAGAGATCAAACGACGCATCCGACTCGCATGGGCATGCTACAATCGGTTCAAGCGGGAGCTGTACGATATGGAGGATGCCCCGTTCACTCTAAAGGTGCGCATGCTAAAGGCCGAGGTGATGGAGACACTGCTGTACGGGTGTGTGACGTGGACCCTTGGCCAGGAGCACTTCGCTGAGCTCCGAACGGCACACCACAAATTCCTCCTACGGCTCATTGGTTTCCAGCGCCGACAACGCACCGACCATCTCATGTCGTACGCCAAGGCTCTCAAGAAGGCACAATGCGAGAGCGTTGAGACGACCATCCGCAAACGACGCCTCCTCTTTGCGGGGGGCGTACAGCGCACGACCAATGAGCGGCTGACCAGGCGGGTGATGTTTGGGACGATCGCCGGTGGGACGAACCCGGGGCCTGGCCGACCAGAAAAGAACTGGGCACAATGTCTAGCAGATGACCTCAGGGTTTTTCGAGCGACAGAGGGCTCCACAGAAAGCTCCCCTTTACTGTTCGGAGCAGAGACGGTACTATGGCCGAGGGCGGCAAAAAAGAGGGTTGTGTGGTATCGGGGGGTTGGCGAGGCGGCGGACCATTTCATGGCGAGGTGGCACAGGGCCGAAGCGGAGAGGAGCTGGCTACGGCATACAGCTGAGGACGCCAAGAGAGGCGACCAGGAGAGGGGGGGCGGCCGTACTGATACAGCTGTCGACGAATGCAGAAACGAAATGATAGATCGTGTGGCCAGATATCGGCTCGACTAGTCCTTGAATTCTATTATTTGTTTCCGTTGATGTGTTCACTGGGGGGGGCGCGGCAGAGGTAGTATCGACTCTTGACACCGTTTTGTTTTTAGAGTGGGAATGAGATGGCAGAAGGTGTGACATGGTCCCCGTATCAGTTTTTATAGCAGAGACGGGAACTTGTTGTTACCATCGCCTTGAGCTTGCCTTGAGAACTATTTTTCTCTTTTCCTCTCTCGTGTCTTCTTTCTTGCTTTTTTTGCCTTGTTTCTCCCTTTGTTTCCACCCTATGCCGGTGTCTCTCTCTTTTTTCGTGTTGCCTCGCCCGTGCAGCAGTTATCTGTTCCTCTTGGGCACGTGTGCTTTTCGTCTAGGGGCGCTTCTGTCTCCCTGCGTCATTTGTATTCTGTTTCATTTCAGAAATTGTTTTTTTGTTCTTATTTTTTGGTTCGGCTCGTGTCGCTGTGTTCTCGTACCCGGTACGTTACGCATCTCACTTGCTTTACCCATTAATTTGCGTTTATTTTGTTTTGGGTTTTCTCTGTTTCACAGTCTGTGACCACAGAATTTGTATCTCTCTAGGATTGGGAATCAGGACAGGCACTGGGTGTACTGATGTGGTTGTTGAGTAGAAAGAACGGGTTTAATGTGAAGACAACAACAACAACTCGTGAGACCAGCCCTTGCTTCGAAAACGGTCACAAATAACGTCATCATCTTCGAAGCTTCCGCCGATTTAGGACACAACGCCTGCATCGTCGGCGTACAGCATACCCATATTGCTCTCCTCGTAACACGTGCTAGTGGTCCTCCCTCACTCCGTCGCCCGAGGTCCTCCTCGAGAGTGGAACCAGGTCCCTCAAGATGTCTGGGTCCTCATTGAAGGCGTATCAGATACGGCGTGTATCACAGCAGCGAAGGAAGACATTGAAACAAAAGCGTGACAGCAACATCCTTGCCGGCAGTCCCTGAGTGACATCGAACCATTCAGAGTGCTCACCGTCATCCGTACGCACAGCGAGCTCGCATGCCTTCGTGAATTGGCGATAACCGTCAACATCTTCTCTGGTATGCCGAAGCGTGCGAGCACAACCCACAACAACTCTCGTCGACGGAGTCTAAAGCCTTCTTGAAGGTCAATGAAGCACATATACAGCGAGGATTTGTTGGCTCGTCCGAGTTCTTGCAGTCGACGCACGACGAATAGCATGTCGACTGTTGATCGTGCTGGGCCGAAAGCGCGCACTGTTCCTCGGGAGCTATCCCTTCGGCCCTGCAGTAATTGCTGAGACGTGACGCGAGCCATTTTCAGCAATACTTTGCCTGATGGGCAACAAGCGAAATCCTCCTCGGAAGTTTGTTGCAATCGGATCGATCCTTATTTTTATGAAGGACCTTAATGGTCGCATCTTTCCATTGCTGGGGGACGTCACCGTTCTCCACACATTGACAAGCAAGTTGTGTAGGTACCGGATGAATTCGGGTGGTCCAGTTTCACAAGCTCGGCGGAAGCGGAATCTGGTCGACCGCCTTTCCAGTTGGCATACCCCGGACTACCGCGTCATGTCATCCATGGTCGGTTCATCTCCAAGCGATGGTGCCAACGGTAGCTGTGGGAAATAGGGCGCTGATGGTTGGGTCAAGAGTAGGCGATTTCGCGCGGTCAAAAGAGTGCCGAAAAAACCGCGCCCAACTTCCAAGATTGCGCACCTTGTCCCTTAGTAGCGTGCCATCCTCGTCCATGATGAACTGTTCGCTTCTCGCTTTTCGACCGTCCAACCCCACCGTGCCCTTCAGGTGCTTGTAGAAGCCCCGTTGATCGTTGGCAGCCAGGAGTCTCTCTGTTTCAGCGAGATACTCTTCGAAGTAGGCATGTAATCCTGCGTCAATCACCCCTCGCAGATTCGCGCACGCCGTCCTCAGCGTCTTCCACGCAGTTTTGTCCTTCTGAATACGCATGGATCGTCGGGCGTCATCCCTCGCATCCCATGCTATTTTGAAGGCGGCTGCGGTTTGAGCGTTCTCGCACCACCCGAGTTTGTGTGTGCGACGTGGCGGGGGTGGTACTTCTTTCGCTACTGCATCAAGAATTATGTCGGCAACTGATTCGGCCATTTCAGATATGCTGTTCGGTTGCGGGGGTAGGAAAGGAAGCTTGCCAGGTGCACCTGACAATTTCATGCCAAAATCAGGTACGATGTGAGGCTGACCAATGACAGGTGTCCTAGCGTGTGATTTGTACTTGGTTTTAGTGTAGTACCTGTTTTTGGCATCAACGTGACCATGTGTACCTTATTTTGGCTAAAAACCCGTAATTCATTATACCCCCCCATACCACGAACAACCTACCTAAAACATATATACCAGGTATACACTACGTAGGGAATAAAAGGCTCTCCCACCCCCACGGCGGTAGGGTTCTTATAAAAGGGTCGACAAGCTATACCCCACACATTGTCATCGCAAGCACCCCTTACTTACGTAGGATACTCCCAGACAGACACCAGCAACCGCAGAGGCACTTTACAAGTATCACGACGGTAGGTCAGCAAGGGGAGCTGTTGTTGTTGTTCTTGCTGCTGTTCGGTCGTCTTCCATCCATCAACCCACGTATCGTTTTTGCAGTATGAATACGAGGTATTAATACGTATCATAGTACGAGGTCTGCACAATGTGGGACGTGCGTTTTTGTCCTAGCGGGGATGCTTCTTAAACGTCCCCTGTTTTTGCCGTAATTACCCGTAAGCACGCAAAAAACCCATTTTGCCGAAAAACGCGTAAGGATAAGCATCTCCAGCCGTAATCCGACATCATTGTATGTGATAGTATCTGGCCGATTTCAATCCCGAAACGAGCAGGGGGAGGACAACTAAGAATATTAATATGTACCTGGTAGGTATTAATATTAATAGTAAGATTCCCTCGTTTCTCGGGAAATTGATACAAATTGAGACTATTTAATACGACATACGTCATTAATACTACTACTGCCTGTAATTCGTAATACGATTCTCTCGGGAAATTGTTGCATTTCGTTTTTGAAGCAGTAATACTTACACTACTACTGCTCTACACCTTCATGCCAAAAAAGATCGAGGGACGCAAGGAAGGGAGCAACAGCTTCTCGTGGCTACGACGTAGCCTCTTGCACCAGCAGCCCCTACTGGACACCTGCGCTTGTTTTTTGTGTGTTTGGTCACAGCGGCAGCAGTAGTGATGAAGACATCTACTACTACTACTACTGCTGCTGCTACTACTACTACGAGTAGTAGGTTGTCGGCCCTGTTTCTTCTGAGCGCGGGGTTGTTATTATTGTCCTTGATAGCCATCGTAGCGTCGACCGGCAATTCCACCGAGCTGACGCAGCAGGGCAATTATATCGGTCCTTCTTCCCCCATAGCTAGGAACGTTGCTGCTACTCCTGCTGCTGCTGCTGCTGATGCTACTGCTACTACCGCTGCATCAGCCTCCTACCCGATGGGGATTGTGATCGCGGCACAGGCGAGGTCAGGCTCGACGATGCTTGGAGAGATTTTCCGGCAAAACGAGGTGGGGGTGTACCGCATGTACGACAGTCAGTAGTAGTAAACATAATTTCGTATGGTGGAATCAACTGCAAAAAAAGGTGGAAAATGATAAATGATCCCTTCAATTAATATTTCATGAGCGCCAACGAATTGAGTTGATCTGAACTGTGTGTGCGGGTGTGTGTGTAAGAAAGCTACCAGCAGCATGTTAGGGCTTTCGAATGAGCCTATCTATTTATTATGTTTACGTGTGGACCGCCCGTGGTGGAATTTTTGCCATGTGGTGCCAGAAGGCACCTCAAGGGGCAAACACATCGACGCGTCTCGACAACTACGTACGGCGAGCCCACGGAAAAAGTGGCAGACATCGAGAGCGCTACTTTATCAGGCCGATTTTATTTGTGTCAAACCCCGAACACTTTGCCTGACGATAAATGCGGAAAAAAATGACACACATATATATTATATAGCAGCTGTTATATACCTGGTATACGAGTACGAACAACAGTAGTCGTTATGTTTGAAATTTTGATCCACATCCTGCATAACCGTACATTGTTATTTGGGCAATTACTGCCAAAATCAGGTATACCTGATCCATTTGAGCCAACATCAGGTACATATTAAAATCAAGTAAAAAACGCACGCGACGAACGGTGTTTTTCAGGACTTTTTGGCTGTGAGAAATAATCAAACATACTGTTTGAATTTGCGCCTGAACAGCAGAATGATAGCGAATGAATGTGTGTGTCCTCCGAACTCTTGATAAATGTTGAATGTTATTTTCAGTACGGGTATCAATATCTGTCGTATGCTTTCATTGATTTCTTCGTGATCACACTCATTCCTACGGCGGGTTCCGAGCTAAAACTGAATATCCTCTCCTGGCGTAATTTTTTTTAATATAAATAAATGAAAAATCGACTTCTTCGTGTATCGTTCCAAAACGCTCAAAAGCGCTGTTCAAAAAGAGGAAAAAAAAAACAAGTCAACCTTCGCCCCGAACTTTTTTTTTCGCCGCATTCCCGAACTTGTTTTTTTTTCGGGACCTCGCGTCAATCGACTCCGCTTGGTCGATTTAGGGGGGGTAGAGCCACTCAGAAACTTGCTCCGACAAAAACTGGTGCAAGGATCCGCATTTCAAATTTCTCGGAAATCTTCAAAATGCTAGCGAAAGCCCAGCCTTTGTACACCTATAAATCGATTGCATTGCCGAACTAGGATATTCTGAAGATATATTCGTTACCCCCGACCCAAAATTACCCTAGATTGAATGTTTCTAGAGCATCAATCAACATGTGGAACACATTCCCGGGGAGGGGATATTAGAAAGCCATCCCCGCATTTTTTGCATATTCTTCTCCCTCTTTCGCTAAAAAATTAATTAATTATCCCCTCGAGTACCACCACAGGTGTTGCTGCATCACGATAGCATCGATCACGAGCAAAAATCTGACATTGGATTCGAGATCCCCACCCCAAAATTACTCCCAGCGGAACGCGTTGGGTCGATCGAAGCTGTTTCAGAGGGGGGGGGGGGTTCCGGGCCATCCCCTATTATTGCGTTTTCGCTTCAACCCTTTAGGGAGCCTGTTCAATCCACTGAAACCCGGGCACCAACTAACGCGTTCGCTCTCAAACTCCGCAAACGGTGTACTAGGGGCCTCATTGGCTCGTGTATAAACTTTGGGGGGTTGGGGGTAGGTTGGTAACAACATTCCACAACCCCCCACGAAAATATTCAGCTTTAGCTCGGAACCCGCCCTACGACGTGTATTTCCGTATTCTTGTACCAGGTATCATACGTATGTATATAGTCGTAGCCACATTGATAGCATACGAACAAAATATCGAGTTAATTTGAGACTGAACTGCTCACTTTCCGTACCGTGTCAGCAAGCAGCAGTGCGTAATTCCTGGTATATTACAACAGGTCCATTGTGCTGTATGCGCGCGTATGATACGTTCTGTAGTCGTTGTGGCGGGTCGTATATATATGTATATGTACCTAGTGTGGTGATGTCTTCGTGTCGGGCGCATAGGAGACTGTACGTATGGCCTCTGATTGGCTCAAAATTCGCCAAAATCAGTTGAAAGCTAAACAAAGTAGACAAATCCAGGTGTACCTGACCATTTCATGCCAAAATCAGGTATGATGTGAGGCTGGCCAATGAGAGGTGTCCTAGCGTGTGATTTGTACGTACTTGGTTTTAGTGTAGTACCTGGTACCTGTTTTTGGCACCAAAGTGACCAGGTGTACCTGATTTTGACTAAAGCCCTTTTAAATACTCATACTGGCTGCTGCTGTACTTCCATTTTCGCTTTTTCGTTTTTTTTCGTTTTTTTTTGCTCTTTTACGCAGCAGCTGGATTGCAGGGTAGGTCGTGCCTGTCGTATGTATATTAAAAATAAATTAAAAAAAAACAACAGCTGTGAGCTCGAGGATTTCGTCGAAGCTCATCTTTGCTATATATGGCATTGCATTGTCTGCTGGGCTTATACTGCTTTGCCACGTAATTCCTCTGAATGTGTCGTAGTTTTGGGACCACGGAGGAACTGGTACTGGTGGTATATATGATGTAAATGTATAATATCTCTCTACGCGTAGGATGAAGAATCGGCACGGACACTGACTGGGTGTGTGTGGTGTGCTGGATGTCGACGGGTAGAAGGGACGCGGTTTAAAGCGAAGAGCACGCACACACTTGCAAGGCGAGAAGGCCGTTATCATCGGAGACACCCCCTCCCAAACTTTTGGAGGCATTCTGTCACGGATTTGTGGAATTTAACTGTCTGGCATTTTGCTGCCCGCTGACGTTTCTCAAATAAATATGGAAATTATTTCACAAATAGTCGGTAGTACTCACAGCTGACGCATTTTGTAATTTTTTCACTCCCTGGACAATTCCTATTTCAATAGTCTGTTGTGTCTATAATTATTAGTGCGCTTGCCATCCGACAAAAATGTGTATTGTTGTTCCAAAAACGACTCAGGGAACAAAAGTGAAGAACTCTCCAGATCAAACGCGTAGCAGTATCATGCGACAAATCGAAACCGATGTGACGCAAATGGAAGGCTACCACATCCAACATCCTTCTATCTCATCCACCAAAAAACGACCAACCTCC
This sequence comes from Saccharina japonica, assembly GCA_008828725.1. NCBI lineage: Eukaryota > Phaeophyceae > Laminariales > Laminariaceae > Saccharina > Saccharina japonica. The sequence continues at coordinate 375,235 of MEHQ01003648.1, forward strand.
CCCCCCCATGCACTCCCGAACAAGCATTTACCATAAACCCGCTGTCCATAAATGGCTGGTTTATAACTGCTACGCGCATGTTTCGACGCGCAGAAGGCCGTGCGGTGTTCCTGGTCTACACTGCTATAGGTCGTACCTAGGAGAGAGTCTCTGCCGTCTTGCTCTCTTTGTAACTCTTCTACCTTCTCCAACCCTTCCCTCCAAATACTACAACAACAACAACAACTACTACTACTACTACTACTACTACTTCCCTTACCCCTGACCCTGCCACCCCAACCGCAAGGGCCCAGTCCTCCCCCCAAAGCACTCCCGAGGAAGCATCTACCAAAAACCCGCTGTCCATTGTTTTTGGGTGTTGTAGTCTATTAATTGGAATTGCCGAACCAAATGATTTTGATTGCAGTATATTAATTTGAATTGTCCGGGTAATTTATTTTGGATGCTGCCTACTAATTGGAATTGTCCAGACAATTGATTTTGGGTGCTGTCAATTAATTGGAATTGCCTGCACAATTATTTGGACCATTCCTATTACAATAGTCTATTGTGGCTACAACTGATTTCGGATGCTGTCTATTAATTGGATTTGCCCAACCAAATGATTTCAATTGTAGTATACTAATTGCGACTGATTTTGGGTGCTGCCTACTAATTGGAATTGTGCCTACAATTGATTTCGGGTGCTGGCTGTTAATTGGAATTGCCGAGACCTTGATCAAATGCTCTTTATTAAATGCAATTGTCCAACTAGATGATTTCGAGTGATTTCTATTAATTGGAATTGCCCAGTCAAAGTATTCCGAGTGAGATCTATCAGTTGGATTTGTATACGTGAAGCCAATCTGTTTCGAGTGTTGTCTACCAATTGAAACTGTCCAACCAAATGATTTCAAGTACGGTCTATTAATTGGAATTGTCGAGGTCAGAAAAAAAGATCGAACACTAACAATTAGAAGGTCAGGACAAAGCCTATTGACTATTGAACCAACCAACAATTTAATTTGGAAAGTCAGCACAGAAACCTATTGACCAAACCGCTCCTATTGATAGGCAAGACCTGAAACTATTGTTGAAACAATTCAATTGGAAGGTCAGGGCAGAAACCTGTTGATCCGACCATTCCTATTAACAGAAAGGAACAGAAAGAAATTATTGAAACAATTTCAATTGGAAGGTGAGAGCAGAAACGGTTTGATTGAACCATTCCAATTGTTAGACAAGACCAGAAATAATTGCTGAAACAATATCTATTAGAAGGCCAGGACACAAACCTATTGGCCGAACCATTGCTATTAATAGATGCACCACGAAAGCAGCATCTCGACCAATTCCATTTAAATGGACTTCCGGAAGATCTACTGTAAAAGCAATAGTCCATTGCGGGTAGGTCCCATATCCTATTGAAGAAGTAATAGAGTATTGGAGTCTCCGGAGCGAACAAGTTGCAGGAGACAATTCCAGTTAATGAACAGAGTTCGAGGCTCATAACCTAATAAGGATTAGCGTTCAGCGCGTGTACCAGCTCGTAGCTAGTGTGTACGCTGTAGGCTCGCTTGCCCATGGCCAGCCAAGACACGGCCTAAAATTGAGGTAAGCGCGAAGCTCACGGTGAGGTGAGCCTGTGTACGAAAAGCTTCAGATAGAAGAGAAGAAAACGAGGGCGATTCCAAGCCTTAGATGATTATGTCCAGCAGACAGAGCTCGTGAGGAACATGTTGTTGTAGACGAGAGCTGAAGAAGAGTGAGAGAGTGTGCGGGTGATGCACGTGAACTCGTAGCTCGATCCCAAAGCAAACAAGAACACCCCAAATTGTATATCCAAAGCTATCATGACCCTGGGCTATTTCCCCGAAAACTCTACCGGTCTCCCAGGGTACTTACTGTATTCGATCGAATCATGACAGTCGCGTTAAAATATCCGCCGCGTACGTACGTACGATACTTCTATGATACTCATAACAGAGATTAGTTTGGCTACTACACAACAACCTCTGGTGTGCACCTGTTTGTACTTGACTCACTGCCCTGTCTTACGAGTAGCTACGCTGTACTATGATGCTGCTCTTTGTCTATGATATGAGTACGGCAGATGTGCTATACGCTACCAGAGAGTACTCGGTATGTGTACGAGTGCACACAACTTTTAACGACCTGCCAATACGTACTGGTACTGCTATCATATGAAAACCGTGATACGGAACAGATCACTACTCCTAGATGGGTACTGCCTACTGGTGGTGTAGTACGAGCTACGTTTTAGCAGATGACCCTATGCTATCCAGCAGCGACTAGATGATACCGACTACTGCTATTATACGTGTCATAACTGATACCCTCCACGTGGGTAACGTGGAGATAAGAGAGCGACAGCACGACTAAGCCGCCAAGGGTCTCCTACTCCCTTCAGGCTTGTGTAATAGGCCAAGACCCGCCGTTTGTCTTTAAGGTTCTCCAACGGGTATTTCCTTCTATTCTGGTAGATCTTTCGTCGGTACATGTGTGACGGCCGTTCTACGGATATTTCTCAAAACCTGTCCTCCACAGTACCCCCCATTTTGTATGCGCTACACACATATCTTGTAAGAAGGATGAATTGTGGCGATCAAGTTCAGTCAGGGGATGATACTTAATATGGACGCCAATATGGAGCCCCTTCTCTCGTAGGGTTCCGAGTGAAGTGGTAGCTTTGACCCGATACCGAGGGATGCAGTTTTCTTCCATAGATTTAGATAAAGAAAGGAGAGAGCCGTTCACGTGGGTAGCGTGGAGATAAGAGAGCAAGAGTACGAGTAAGCCGACAAGGGTCTCCTCGCCCCTTCAGTCTCAGGTATCAGACGAAGACCCGCAGTTCGTCGGTAAGATTCCTCGACAGGCATTTGCTTCTGGCAGGTCTTCCGTCGGCACATGTGTGACAGTCATTCTACGGATATTTCCCAAAACGTGTCCTGCACAGTACTTCCCTCTTCATGCGCTACAAATTTATCTAGCTAAGGATGAATTGTGGCAATCAAATACTATTGCTGCTGCTGCTGCTGCAACCAAAACCTAACTACTACTACGGTATTGTTTCGGTAAATGTAAGGACCCTTTACAAAAATTGGTTTTTAAGATTAGGGGGGTATTTTGTTTCCAGGTAGAAATGCTACGTACGTAAAAACAAACAACAGAAAACTATCCGCAACAACACGGCTGCTGCTCTTGTTTCGAGAGAGCATATCGCAGGTCGCCTTCCTTCTGTTGTCTGCAAGTGGTGGTGGCGGAGGGCGGCCCCAGCTAGGCGTTGGTGTGTAATCATTGCAAACTACATGCCAACCATACAACTGAAGAGTTGTTCAGTCGTCCGCCCCCAGCGAAAGGGGCATGTCATATGCTGGGTGTTCTGACGTGCGGGTAACCGTTTATTGTCACATCAAATGATAGGAAAAAACAAAATCCCTATAGCGCAATCAATTACTACTGCTGCCGCAGTCAACGAAAATGCTTTCTTCATTAAAAAAAGAAAGATTCGGAAGCGGCAAGGATAATACGGACCAATCTCGACAAGATAATAGATATGTGTACGTACGTATCCCAATAATGCGGCATAGGGATTTTGAGCCTCGCCGCAAGCCAAGTGCCGACGTACGTGTATACTGTTTGTGCTGCTCTTTGGCGACGCGAGAGGCAGAGTGTACTACTGTGCAGTAGGTTCAGCGCATCAAACGATACTGTGAACAAAGAGGCCTCTTCTTCTGTTGGAAACCCTGTGACTCGATGGCTCGCCCTACTATGAGCAGGAGCGGTCGGCACAAAAACATGTGCAGGATGCGGGTCTGATCGGTCGTGGCGGGTCCTTCGGCCGCGCCGAGCTATGTTTTAAACGCCTCCAAAACACGCGGCGGAGCCGGGCGGCTTCCCCTGCCGACCTCGAGCCCTCCAAAGGGTAGGGGTTAGGGTTCGGGTCAGGGTTCGGGATAGTGCTGGGGTCGGGTTGGTCTGGGCAGACAGACGTGCACAAACCCTGCACAAAGTGTTGTGCCGACTGCTCCTGCACATGGGGCGAGCCTGACCCGGCGGAACACCCTTGAAAGGAACGACGCCCCACACGCCTCGGCGCTACAAAACGTTCCCGCTGCGGCCCGGCCCGCGGCCTTTAGGCATGTACGTACATTATGTTGGTGTTATATATGGGCTGCGCTTGTCGGATGGCAAGGATAATGTTTTTAGTAATTAGGGCAGTCCTCTGATATGGATCGTGTTGTTGGTGTAAATATTGATGGTTGTGGTGCTACGAAGTATATGCCTCTTGCATAACTAAGACACGCTCACGTCGCTGGTGTTGTTTGTACTGCTACGAATAGTACCACCGGTGTTGCAAAGGATATATATATATATATGGCATCTTGCTTGGGGCAATCCATTGGCATATATACACAGGTCTGCTACTGATACATCTAGGCAGCATGTCCTTACTCAAACCGTGGTGACATGTAACCGACGTGTAGAGATTCTTGGGAACGTGACCGACTATGATCTCCATCTGCTACCGAGCCGAGGGTGCAGCGATGCTGGTCCCGGACTCCTGCTGGTAGGTGAAGTAGTGCTGCAGATGGCTCGTTTCCTCGTGACGACATCATCATAGATAGATAGATCCCGTCTGAACGCGAGGTCGTAACTGGCGAGGAAGACGCCCGCCCGTAAGAAACGTGTATTTTGGCACCGAGGCCCAATTTCTTATTGTGTTGCCACCACTGGCCACAGGCTGCGCTTACTATCCATACTGTGGTGTAGTCACTATGATACACACAAGGGATTTCGTATGGCCTCCGACCCTAAACTCCGTTCCTTTTCCACTCAATTGCTTTTTCTCCAGTATCGAGAGAAAACGAACCTCAATTTATTACGAGAATCAAAATCTTAGAAGCGGGCGTGATGCGTGCTACGTACACGGTATAGGGATAGCACCATACTTTTCCGATAATTTTCTGAGGCTCATTCACTTTTTTTCTATCAGAGTATAGGAGCCGACAATTCCCACCGACTTCACGATAAATGCTAAAATGTTCAACCTCGATGCGCAATCGCGCGGACAATACAGGCATATGCTACCACCGAACATCCCATCATAATTACCCATTGTATCGAACGACATTACTTACCGCTCTGAAGTACGGAAAATCATCAGCGACCCAGCCCTTGAGGTTGAGGTTTCGCAAATACACGACGACCAACAAAAAAGTACGTACGACAATCTTCGCATTTTAGTCTACCCGCACGCGAGCGGTGTAACACCAACCAATACCTGCAAGCAGGCAATCGCCTCCACTCCGCAGTTGGCCACGGATCCAGATTCGAAAGTCAACCAGTGAAACGCAGTTGTAGGCGCAAAAGTGGAATCTCGGGCGCATGCTACGATAGAGGTAACATTTGTTGAGCTGAAACGTTGTTTTTAACGATCGGGCTCCCCAACTCATTTTTGTTTTTTTTCGGAATGACACATTCTTGTCGTGTTGCAATAATATGGTTTCGTTTTATACTTACAGTGAATAGGCCATGGGATTGGTTCATCGGGGATATAGCACCCCCCCCCCCCCTCGGCGCTCCGTCTCGAAAGGGATGCGTGTGGTCAATGGTCAAATGACTACGGCAAGCAACAAATGAGTACGCCCCTCCTGAGTGGGCTTTTGAGTGAAGTATAGACATCCTCAAGTGACCAACGACGCATGCTACGATAGAGGTGCACCATATTGTTTCTGAGCTCTTCACTTAAAAGGAGTGTCATACCTCACCGAAAAAAATGATTTTGGAGGAAAATAAAAGTGCTGCCGGATGAGAAATCTCATGACCGAAGTATGAAATACCTCTGAAACATGATTCGTCACAAAAATGAAAGTCTGACGAATTTGGGTTAAGGAGCCCGATCGTTCAGGAAACGGTTCAGCCAAAAAGTGCTACCTCTATCGTAGCACGCGTCTCACGTCACATGTTTTTGCCTTCTAAGGGTGTTTACTTGAAGAAGTCTATGCCTCACCCCACCCTGATTCTGGGGGACAGTAAAAGTGCATTCCGATGAAAGATCCCCATGGTCGAAGCCATACAATGAGCAATAAATAGTGCAACCAAAATACTGACCCAAAATCCTCCGATTTGGGTTCAGTAAAAAAAGGAGCCTCGACCATTTCAAAACCAATTTCAACCTGAAAGACGAACGCTACTACGATAGATAGAGTAGGTGCACCGTGATGTTTCTGAGCTCCTCGCTTGAGGAGATCCATATACCCCCTCCCCAAAACCGATTTTGCAAAGAAACCAAACGGGGCTACCCGACCAACAATCCCATATGAGCTACTGCTGTAGGTATACTACGGAAAATATAGCAACAGAAGAATGAAAAGTCCGACCAATTTGGGTTTAAGGAGCCCGAATCATTCAGAAAAAAAAAACAGCAAAAAGTGCTACGAACGTACCTTTATCACAGCATGCGTCGGTCCCAAAAAAGTGATATCTCTATCTTAGCACGCGCCCGACCACCCCCAGATGGGTAAGCAAACATTCGACGAGAGTTGACGAGGGAAGAAGGTGCTGAAAAAATCTTCTCGCGATAAAAATGCAAAGCAAGAACCGTAGTGCGGGGGGGGGAGGGAGAGGAGCCTACTTTGTGACCCCGGATCTGAGCTACGACTAATACTGGGTGGGCTAATGTAGTAAATAGGACCTATGGTATACAGCAAAAACCTACACCGTTACCTATTTTTACTAAACAATATTTGGTCCTATTTACTAGTGTTTACTATGGTCCACCGAAATAGCACTGCGAGTATGTACTATTACGGAGGACCATAGTAAACACTAGTAAATAGAACCAAATAGTGTTAGTACAAACTGGTAAATATATAGGTTTTTGTGTGTACCGTAGGTCCTATTTACTACATTAGCCCACCCCGTGATGGGGAGGGAGAAAGACGGAAGTAAGTGCGAAGATGATAATAAATGGGATGAAAAAAAAAAAAAAACATAACAAAAGAAGTGCACTTCTACCGTGTAGCATGCGTCCCTCTTGCAAAAAAACGTCCGCTGAACAACGGGCGCACCGGACTCATCCTGACGGGTAGGAGGGGCGCAGCAGAATTTTCTGAGCTTCTCACATATATCACCCCAAAAACATGAACTTCAGAAACATTCGTTCGCGCAACCCGACCAAACCTTCCAATGCGGTGGTGGTCCAATAACAAACGTGCCAGTAAAATAAGAGTAGTAACCGGTGGTTACTCGCGTGAGGAGCTCAGCTGGTCAGAAAATATTGAGCCAAAACGTGGCACCCCTACTGCTGCCTGTGGGATGCGCCACCGTAGCATTGATGCGTGCTACGATAGAGATAACACTTTTTGGCTGAAATTGTTTTTTGAATAATCGAGCTCCTTACACCCAACATCGGCGGACTACTGTCGTTATTAGTTTTTGCAGTGTTGTTCCTTTGTATGCTTCGGAAACGGGACTGATAATCGGATAGCACTTTTAGTTTCCTCCAAAAATCTAATCGAGCTCCTTTAACCCAAACTCGCGGCGGACTGTCGTTATTAGTTTTTGCAGTATTGTGTTCCTTTGTATGCTTCGGAAACGGGACTGGTAATCGGATAGCACTTTTAGTTTCCTCCAAAAATCTAATCGAGCTCCTTACACCCAACATCGGCGGACTACTGTCGTTATTAGTTTTTGCAGTGTTGTTCCTTTGTATGCTCCGGAAACGGGACTGGTAATCGGATAGCACTTTTAGTTTCCTCCAAAAATCTAATCGAGCTCCTTACACCCAACATCGGCGGACTGTCGTTATTAGTTTTTGCAGTATTGTTCCTTTGTATGCTTCGGAAACGGGACTGGTAATCGGATACGAGCGCTTTTAGTTTCCTCCCTTAATGATCGGTTCGGGGTGAGATGTAGAGCTCCTCAAGTAACCACCCTTCCAAGGCAACACATGGTGCACCTCTATCGTAGCATGCGTCCATTGCTTGGAAGCGGACTTACACCCCTGCCTGCGTGCGTGCGTGCGTGCGTGTGTGCGGTGCTATATATATATATATCTATGCAAACAGGATGTGTTCTACTTGTACGAACCATGTCGAGCCAATGGCGAGGGGATGGTGGGTACGTACGACGAAGCCCTGTGGGGGGAGCAGTGCTTCGCTCTCGCACAGAGGTGAGCGGCTATACGACTGTTTTTGACTCTGTACTTCGTGTGGTGGAATGTTTCGCTTCTCGGTGGTCGGAATAAGACAATATAATGATGTATCCGTACTTCATACCAGGTACCAGGTATACAATATGCGTCCTGCAAGTAGGGCGAGGGATGGCTCGGTGGAGTCTATCCCAGCTTCTTCCCTGCAGCGGGAGCGGTGCGCGCAACCAACACCAGGCCAGTAGTCGCTTCAGGGATCACGAGAAGACCGCTTGCATGCACTGGGCGACCCCTATTTGTAGATTCATGATATGTACCCCCACAGTTTACACTGGCAGCCATTCCCAGCGTTTCCATTAGGGCTCACCTACTTGTCCCCTCACCCCCCAACCCCCCCCCCACTCCTCCGCCCTCCTCCCCCACCTCCCTTCACCTCTCCTTCCCCCACCCCACACCCGTCCCACCCCCTGCACCACCCTCTCCCACTCCCACTCCCACTCCCACTCACCCCCATCCATCATTTTTATCTTATTTGTGGCATTTGCTTAATATTTCAGGATATGCCGATGCGAATTCACGCTGGAAGACTCTGACAGGCTGGCAACGGACAGGGTGGCGTTGGAGGCCGGGTCGCCAGTGCTCCTGGAGCTCAACCGAGCAGCAGCCGAGTCCACCGTCGACGCGCTTGATCGGGCACACGCGGCCGTGATGGACACGTGCAAGAAGAGCAAGTGAGAGCACGGGCAGGGGGGGCATGCTACGGCAGAGGCGTCGTAATGCCATTTACATATTTTCATTTATTATGAGGCTCGTTCCTCGCTTTAGGGAACCCATGCTAGTTCTAAGTAAAGCAAACTGATTTTGGAGGGAACTAAAAGCGCTGTCGTATAACACCCGATGAATTAATTGTCCCCATGGCCGAGGTACACAACTCGACAAATATTTCTGTCACCAAGAAATAAATTTCGACGATTTCGGGTTAACCCTTTTAGAACTGCAGTCCCGTTATGGGGACAAACCACTCTAATTCTAAGTAATGTGTCCCCAAAACGGGACTCCAGTTCTAAAAGGGGTAAGGAGCCTCGTCGTATTTAAAACCCGTCTCAACCAAAAAGTTACCGTTTCCTCTGACGTAGCTCGTGTCGCGGACGGGCGGACGAGTCACGCCACTCTAGAGGGGGTACATTTTAGCAACTTTTGGTGGGGGATGGGGGGGGGGGGGGCCGTACCGTTTAGAGGGGGTAACGTTTTAGAGGTTGTACCTTCTACACGTAGATGGGGTATCTTTTAGAGGGGGCACTTTGTAGAGGGAGTAGTTTTTCAATGTTCGTCATGTGGCCTGCAACGGGAGCTCCACACCTCATGTTAAAAAGTCGGTTTTAAGCAACAATGCACACACCCGACAGACGCCAAATCCTCATAGAAAATATCTACAAACGGTACCTTCTTGAAATTCCAGACATATTTAGGATATGTGTGACCTACACAGGTGGGTTGGAGCCGGATATTTCTGCATCTGGTCTATCGCAAGTTGCCTGCGTCAGATCTGCACTACGTACAGATATCTTGCACAAAATATCTTGTTATCAGAACGGCAGGCTAGGATCCAGATGCTCCACAGTAGTAGACCGTTTAGCCCGTCGGGTGTGTGAAATTGTGTGTGCGCGCAAGCAAACCCGACAGAGATGTTGTGTCTCTGGGTAGTAAAAGCACGCACCCTCGTAGGCGCGTGCCACGTTAGAGGTAGAGAGGTATACCTTATTCTGGCTAAAACGTTTTCTGAATGACGGGAGGTGCTCCTTAACCCTTTTAGGGCTGCAGTCCCCTTATGGGGATAAATCACTTGGGTTTAGAGCCAAATATATGGTTCTGTGCACTGGAGTACTGAAAGGGGTTAACCCAAATTTTGTCGTATTTGCATCCCTGTGTTGCAACGTTGTCCATTGTACAGTTAGGCCATGGCATTGCGCATCGGGTATATAGCACTTTTAGTCTCGCCTCCAAAACCGGTTTTTAGGTGAGATATAGAGCTCCTTAAGTGACCACCCTTATAAGGCAGAAAAAAACATGGTGCACCTCTGACCTTAAGATAGCATGCGTCCGTACCGGTACAAGCAATAGGGTTGAGGGATTGGGTTAGAGGGTCAGGAGGGGGACGCCGTCAGGCCTGTTGTTTCTGGCCGATTTAAAACCCCCCATCTTGTCTCACCGAGGGTTTACGGTCGAGCCACGGTTTCTTCAGCACACTGTAGGAATGTTTTGACTCCCATTTTTGTCTCTAGTGTGATGTCGCCTATTTCGGGGGGGGGATAGTAAATAGGACCACACCTTGTTAGTAAAACTAGGCATATATGTAGGTTTTTGTGTGAACCGTCAGGTCCTATTTACTACGGTCCCCCGTATTGGTTGTACTACAGAAGCCCGGCCCCGAGCGTAAACCTCAGCACGATGTTGTGCAGCGCGAGTCCGGCCGTCGTTCGTGTGGATCTCTCCTCGATGGACCGCGTCTTCCAATGAACGCGTGATGCATTGCTTTCTTGAACGAGGGTCACAACCTATCGGGGACACGCACCGCGATCCCTGACGACACACGTCTCCCCACAAACCTCTTCCTTCCACCGCTTCCCACACCTTACCCTTGCCCTTTTGCCCCCCCCCCCCCTGACTGATTTTATGCCCACACCCACAGGGCTGTGGTGCTAAAATCGATCCGAGTTCGGGACGGTATCAGCGCCCCCGTCTTGGAAGCGTTGGGGCTGAAGCTGGTGCAACTGGTTCGCGACCCTCGCGCGGTTGTGCGCTCTGAGCTGGAGACCCTGGGCCTCCATCTAGCGAAGGATAGGGACCCTTCGATCGACGGCTGGCGGTCCCTTTCCAAAAAGGAGGTTAAGAAAAGGGCCCACCTTGTCCTTGCGAACGAGTGAGCGAGAACAAAAACAAGAAACAAGAAACAAGAAACAAGAAAAACTCACACACACGCACATTTTTATTGTCTGGGGTCACGTATATAGGTGTTTTTTAACAACCCTGAACTCACCATGTAAGCACCCCCCTTAACACAGACAACCCGAACCATTTATTCGTACACGTTTTACGTACGTACTGTAGTTGTATCGACGTTTTGTAACGCCATCATTGTGGTGGGTTTGATGACCCAATTGCTGTATACAATCACATCATAAAGAAGACGCACGCTACGATAGAGGTGCACCATGTTTTTTTCTGAGCTCCTCACTTGAGGAGCGTCATACCTCACCGAATAAATGATTTTTGAGAAAAATAAAAGTGCTGCCGGATGCGAACTCTTATGACCGAAATATACGCTCAAACATAATTCGTCACAAAAATGAATGTCGGAAGAATTTGGGTTAAGGAGCCTCGAATAGATCGTTCAGAAAACGATTCAGCCAAAATAAGGTATACCTCCTCTACCGTAGCACGCGTCAGAAACCCCTTTCGGTATGTATTAAACGCTAACCATTTCGATGATGTTTGAGCGGCGGACGAAGAGGGCTGAGCAGGTTCTCGCGAACCAGTGAAAACAGTTAATTGACAGCGTTTAGATTGCATCATCAGGGGTTCGAAACCCTCCACATGATGAGTAACCCCATGCATCTGCGACCCTTTCCATACTTAACCTAAACGCTACCCCTACGTATTCATAGTTCAGACCCCTTCTTCTATCGGCTTTATGCTGAGAGCTGCACAAAATGGTGTATTCAAGTTTCAAGTGGTTTGTCTCCGACGCGGGGGGGGGGCAGTAAGACGCGTGCTACGGTAGAGGTAGCACTTTTTGGCTGAATCGTTTTCCGAACGATCGGGCTCCTTAACCCAAATTCGTCGGACTTTCATTTTTGTGACGAAATAATATTTCAGATTATACGTCGGCCATGATATTTCTCATCCGGCAGCACTCTTATTTCCCTCCAAAATAATTTTTTTTCGGTGAGGTATGACGCACTCCTTACGTGAGGAGCTCAGAAAAAACATGTTGCACCTCCATCGTAGCATGCGTCGTACGTAGCTGCAAAACTGGTTAAAAGGGGGGCCCCACAATAGCTTTGGTTTTCGCCACACCTCCCGCGAGGGTTGCCTCGAGAAACACGCGGCCGAAGCACATGTATGTGTGTGTATCGCATGCAGCAGCGTGGCATGGAACGAGCGGCGCAATAACAATAAGCCGCGGCAGCGAGAAAGCACTATGATACATACAAGTAGAGACCAGGGCGTCTCAATGGCTTGAATAACCTCAAAATATGCTTGCTGACTTCTCTCGCGCTGGACTTTCGTTATTTGCCACCTATGATATAAGAACAAATGTACGGCGGTGTGTTGTTCGATATACTATGCGACGTGCAGCGGCAGTTAGGGCCCCGGGCCATCCCTGTACTACCGCAATACGTAATATCGACCGGTCGGGAGATTTCACAGCTGACGTGTTTCTTAGTTTGTTATCAACACGTGGGTTTCGTTCGAAGTTGTACATCCCCGGAAAATGTTACAGTATCACGATCTACAAAGATAGTCTACGGTAGATCCTCCGACGTTTTTTTTATTATGTTATGAGATGTTGAGCAACTGCCATGTGTCGCACGTGCAACACACATTCCACTCGTCAACGATGTGCACAACAAGAGCCGTGTCATACGCAGGTCGGACGGATCATACGGATCATACAGAACATACAGATCATCCAGACCACACAGATCATACAGATCATACAGATCGTACAGATCATACAAATCAAAGTTGACATATATATTATACAAATCATACAGATCATGCAGACCATACAAATAACACAGACCACACAGATCGTACAGATCCCACCCGGCAAGTAAGTACGATCGATCTCTATACGTACGCACATCGTCTTGCAGATCATCATACTGGTCATGGCTGAATCTATCGTATACCGGAAATGCGCAAAGACAACCCCTTCCAGACAAAAAGTGCATGCATGATGCGTGCTACGATAGAGACAAGAGCACTTTTCGGCCGAAACGGTTTCTGAATGATCGAGCTTCTTAACCCAACATCGGCGGACTTTGATCATTATGTTGTTGCAATCTTGTTCCTTGTTTGCTTCGGCCATGACGTTGTCAATCGGATAGTAGCACTTTTAGTTTCCTCCCTTGATGCCCTTAATGATCACTTTGGGGTGAGGTGTAGTAGAAGCTCTTCAAGTAACCACCCTTTCAAGGCAAAAACATGGTGCACCTCTATCGTAGCATGCGTCGCCATGCATGCTGCGGTACAGGCGCACCATGTTGCAGAGTGAGGCTTTCTGAGGGATCCCGACTCATCCCACGGTAGGTAGGTACTGTTAGGGGTATCGGTTTGTTTTCGCCTGCTGAGGCAAACATTTTGTGGCCTTAAGACACGCTCCTCAAGCGAGTAACTACCGGTTAGCATGATACATTTGCTCGTATACAGTACAGGACACCTAAATAGTAAGAAACACCTAATAAGAAGTAGGCTAATAAAAAAAGCCAGGCGGGCATTTTTGGAGGAAAATAGGAAATTCGAGAATCGTTACCTTGCGTGCAATACGTGCAGAAATCGCCCAATATCATGTAAGAAATCCAGCCTGTGGGCGATTTTTCCCGTTTCTTATTGTATAGGTGTCGTGCACTGTATTTTGTTTTAGGTAGTTTCCGGGTTGGGCGAACAGACGACGCCTTCCAAGTCATGATTCGGGTGGCTTTTCTAATATGAATAGTATTGAGCTCCTCATGTGACGAATTTCAGAGAATAAGCCCCCACCCCTAGTATGAGGCGGCACTGCTCTTCCACGCTCACTTGAGGAGCTCTAAAGACGCGTGCTACGATTTTAGAGTCATCCCACGGTAGGGTCGCAGCAGAATTTTCTGGGCTCCTCACATAAGGAGCTCAATATCTCACCCGAAACATGACTTCAGAAACATTCACTCGCGCAACCCGACCAAACCGTCCAATGCGGTAGTAGTCCTCAAACAAATATACCAGTGAAATATGAATGGCATCCGGTGGTTACTCACGTGAGGAGCACAACCGGTCAGAACATATTGAGCCTAAAAGTGGCACCCCTACCGTGGGATTGCTCGATATATAGGTAGTACTTTTCGGCTGAAATGGTTTTCGAACGATCGGTACCCTTAGGACGCATGCTACGATAGAGGTGCACCATGCTTTTTTCTGAGCTCCTCACTTAACCCTTTTAGAACTGCAGTCCCGTTTCGGGGACAAACCACTCTAATTCTAAGTAATTTGTCCCCAAAACGGGACTCCAGTCCTAAAAGGGTTAAGGCGCTCCATATGCCTCTCACCGAAAAAAAATAATTTTGGAGGAAAATAAAAAGTTCTGCCCGCATTGAGAAAATCTCATGACCGAAGTACGTAGTATACTCTGAAACATATTTCGTCACAAAAATGAGAAAATTCCGACGAATTTGGGTTAAGGAGCCCGCTCGTTCAGAAAACGATTCAGCCAAAATAAGGTATACCTCCTCTACCGTAGCACGCATCCTTAAACCAAAATCGTCGGAATTTTAGTCTTGTATTGCAACATTTTTAACTGTAGACTTAGGCCCATGGGGTTGTCCATCGGGGAGAGTCAGCAGAATTTTCTGGGCGCAGAAGAATTTTCTGGGCTCCTCACATAAGGAGCTCAATACCACACCCGAAACGTGACTTCGGAAACATTCGCTCGCGCAACCCGACCAAACCTTCCAATGCAGTACGTACTGTAGTCCAAAAACAAATATACCAGTAAAATAATAATTGTATCCGGTGGTTACTCACGTGAGAAGCACAACCGGTCAGAAAATATTGAGCCTGAACGTGGTACCCCTACCGTGGGATTGCTCGGCGAGCACTTTCAGTCTCCTCCTAAGACTAATGCTACGATAGAGGTGCACCGTGATTTTTCCTCACCCAAAAACCGATTTAGGAGGAAACCAAAAGTGCTACTCGACCAACAATCCCACGAGCTAGGTATACCATCGAGATGATGGCAACACAAGAATGAAAAAACGACGAATTTGGGTTAAGGAGCCCAATCATTCAGAAACAAAAACAGAAAAAAAGTGCTACCTCTATCGTGGCACGCGTCCCGAAAACCTTTTTTCCGGTGACGTACGGAGCTCTTCAAGTGAGGAGCTCAGAAAAAATCATGGAGCACCTCTACCGCGTGGCATGCGTCTAAAACTGATAGTAAAGTCACCCCCAAAAACTGCATTTCTTTTGAAGGAAAGCCAAGAGGGTGCACCCGACGACCGAAACTACCGCCCGCCGTGGCCTAACTGTGTACAACGGAAAACGTCGCAAGACGCATGCTGCGATAGAGATGCACCATGTTTTTTTTCTGAGCCCACTTAAGGAGCGTCATATACCTCACCGACAAAAAAAAACACATTTCGGAGGAAAATAAAAGCGCTTCTGGATGAGAAATCTCATGACCGAAGAAATACCTCTGAGACATTATTCGTCACAAAAATGAGAAAATTCCGACGAATTTACGTTAAGGAGCCCGATCGTTCAGAAACCGATTCAGCCAAAAAGTGCTACTCGTACCTCTACCGTAGCACGCGTCGCAACACAAAACAAAGGAAAATGCGGACATGAGTGTTGTTAGGTTGAGAACCCCCCCCCCCCCCCCTCCCGTCACCCCCCTGTATTACATAAATACGCATGCTACGATAGAGGTGCACCATGATTTTTCTGAGCTACTCACTTGAGGAGCGTCATACCTCACCGAAAACAAAATTGGAAGAAAATAAATGTGCTGCCGGATGCGAAATCTCATGATCGAAGTGTAGTTACAAACATTATTCGTCAAAAAAAAATGAAAGTCCGACGAATTTGGGTTATAAGGAGCTCGATCGTTCCGAAAACGATTCAGCCAAAAAGTGCTACCTCTACCGTAGCACTAGTCTAAAGGTTGGGTTGGCGTCGTTTGGCAACGACACTGTAAAGCATGCCGCTCACTACATGAGCTACAGTAGATAACGAGGGTGTCGTTTTTTTTTTTTTTTTTTTGTATTTGTTTTTGGCGGTCGGTCACAGCTGGCGGTCGAGTTATAGATCATTTGCGCGGGGTGGGGAGCCTTTGCTCCGCGCAAGGAGAATGATCCGTATCACGTACTGGTAGTGTTTATAATAAAGCACCCACGAGGCAGTTACATGGTGCTCCTATTGCTGGCTCAGGAAATGGCCATACCGGAAAATATATTAACTCATTGAAGCTGTCATCCATATGCAAGTCCGCCTCACACGCGGTTCTTAGCAGGATGCAGCTCGCCCTTCGTGCGACTCGCCGAACACCTCACGGCGCTTCGCGCTTTTGGTGCTAGCCATGTCTGTCTGGTCGGTGAAAACCCGACATGCTCCGTCCCGGCATTGTAGGGATGCGAGGGTCTATGGTCATACGACTACGTCCATGCATGAAAACGAAGTACACCCCTGTCTTTCAGCAAATGTTTCTGCCAGAACGTCCTCTATATATCTCGTACAAAATCGCACGTACGTACATATATATGTACGTGCATTCAAAATCCCAAGGTGATATTATTTGTCTTGCGGACCACGCACGTAGAAAGTGCAACTGCTACGCACGGGGGGGGGGGGCATCGTAAATGGGACTTAGCGCGCCCACAAAAACCTATATATTCCTATATATTTACCTAGTTCTACAAACAATATTTGGTGGTATTTACTATATGCCCCTCGTAATAACTGCCTACCCGAGGATGGTCGAATTTTGTTTTTTCGACATCTCACAGATTTTTTTGTTCGTTAGGGGGGGGGGGGGTTACTAAAACCAAGTGAAAAAAGGAAAATAAGGGTATTTTTTTCCCCATTTTCTTATTTCATCATGTGATCACAACGGTTGCAACGGTTTTCTATTCCGACCTCTGGGGGTGTGGTGTGTCGTTTTCTTTTTTTTTTCTGGACGCCCCTGGCCTACCTGCCGAGCGAGTTCGTCCTGTCTACCTCGTATATGGAAACATCTTGACGGGCTCTTTCCAGAGCTGCTACACTGCGTGCGTACCGTATATGACACTACTGCTGTATACCAACACCCCCTCGGACGAATTTCAACGCTGGTTTGCTCGACGACCGGTCGAGCGCTAACAACCCCGAGCGACCCGTATATGGAAAGATGTCGACGAGATGCTCCGAAAGCCGCCTTTTTCGTTGTCTGTGCCCCCCCCCTGGTTATGGAGAAAGTTGGCATTGAAAATTCACCCCAGGGGGTGCGATATACACTGTCCTATACGCGGTACTGCTGTGCTTCCGTTCTTGTTTGGTAGAAAAACGCCTCGGAAATCCGTCCTCTGCCGTTCTTGTTTGGTAAACAACAACGCCTCGGTAACCAAAACAAGGTGTGTGTATGTGTTGTTGTCTTGGTTGAACACGGTACACGGTACCACTGCCCTGGCGAAGTGTAAACGATGATGGGTTTATTAACCCTATATAGTGTTCTCGTAACCCCTTACGAAGAACTGGTCCCAACCTATTTGGGGACAAACTACTTGGAATTAGTGTGTTATTGTTTGTTTCAGTTATGAATGGATTAAGGCCATTCTTATCGAGCAACTTTTTTTTCCAAAAAAATCCAATAATATTAGAGGTATTGTTTTTCCAAGGAAAGTAAAGAAAGAAAAAAAGGAAACATTTCCGAAGTTTGTACATTCTTCAGAGGGCAAACAAAACGTTTGGAAGGCTTCGCATTCCACTACGAATCTGGGGGGGGGGGGGGAGGGGGGGTGTGTGCTCATATCGTGCACGGCCGTAGTCATATGACCATAGACCCTCGCATCCCTACAATGCCGGGACGGAGCACGTTGGGTTTTCACCAACCAGGCAGACATTGCTTGCACCAAGCGCGAAGCGCCGTGAGGTATTGGGCGAGTCGCATGGAGGGTGAGCTGCATCCTGCTAAGAACCGCCTCTGAGGCGGACTTGCATATGGACGACAGCCTCCAATGAATTGTGGCCACTTCCAGAGACAGCAATGGGTATTACTATGTATCTGCCTCATAGATGCCTTACCATATCACACTACGTGATACAATCATCCCCCTTGTGCGGAGTTGAGCTTATCAACCACGCACAAATGATCTAACCAGACCGCCAGCCTGGGTGACGCCAAAAAAAAAACGGTACCCTGGTTGTCTAGCTCACGCAGTGAGAGGCATGTTTTACAGCGTCGTCGCCAAGCGACGCCAACCCAACCTATAACTAATATATAATGTATTTATAGGGGGGGGGGGGGTTGTACTCATGTCGTGCACGGCGTAGTGCGTATGAGCCTCGAAACCTAGTCGAGATTGTCAAGAGCAGAGGAACTTCATAGGAAAAGGCGAAACTAATATTTGATTTTTTGGAAATGAATGCCCCTGATAAGAATGGCCCTTAGTAACTGCATGCACTGCTGTTACATACACACACATATAAAGCTGACTGCTAATTCCCCAAGTTACTTTTGTCCCCCAGGTGGTGGGAGTGCAAACCTTAAAGGCATTGAACCGGGTTTAGCTATCTTAGGCCGTGCTTATTTCGCCGACTTGTCGTTTTTATCCCATACTTTTCGTAGGCGCGTGTGTCTGCGATATATAATAGAGGTATACAGCACTTTTCGGCTGAATACGTGTTGTGGATAACGCCCCCCCGCCCCCCCCCCCGCTATAGGCGGCGAAACAGGAAGGGGATAAGATTAGCAAAAAGTTTATTTGTAATAAATGGAAACAACGTAATGAGCGCCCAAGTGTTGGAGGTGTCTCTATTAGGAGTAGGAACGGTGCTCCGTCTCGAAAGGGATGCGTGGTCAATGGTCAAATGACTAAGGCAAGCAACAAATGAGTACGCCCCCCCCCCCCAGAGGGTTTATGGTCATACGACTACGGCCGTGCGTGAAAATGAAGTACCCCCCCCACCCTATATTAACACAAAAACGTCGGAATTTCATTATTGTGATATGTAAGATATTGCTCGTTGTATACTCTTAATAATATGATCATCGGGTATTTTCAGCAGCGCTTTTGTACTTCCCTCCAAAATCAGTTTTTGATTTGGGGGTATTAGTATAGAGCTACTCAAGTGACAACACCCTCAGAACAAAAAGGTGCCACCTTTACCGTATCGCGTGTCACGAAAATTCCAAGCAGATCCCGCCCCCGCCCCCCCAAGGTGCTCCGTCTCGAAAGGGATGCGTGGTCAATGGTCAAATGACTGAGGCAAGCAACAAATGAGTACGCCCGCCCCCCCCCCCAAAACAAAATAAAAATTATAATCAATAAGTGGGGTGCAGTTACGAGTTGTTAACCTTTTTAGTAGTGCACTGTCCAAAAACCTAAATATGACACTAATTCCAAGTGTTTTGTCCCCGCCACGGGACTGCAGCCCAATAAAGGCCTGATAACGGGGACGTACGTAATCTGCCCGATGTGTGACTTATCTGCGATGTCCCGCCGCTCTCTCGTCGCCCCCCCCCCCCCCCCCCCCCTCGAAACCAATCGACGCAGTGTTTGTGGCATTTACAGCCAGCAGCTGGCTATATCCAAGGCGCTGAGCGACGACAGGTAAGCTTAATAAGGTCATCGTTGGTTGGCTTTTCACGTGCATACATACCCTTTCAGAAGGTTTTGCGCAGGCAGCTAGCTCTCTCTGCTCGTACACCTGGCCCCGCAGGTATAACATGCGGTAAGATATGGTACGAGGAATAGGATATGGAGGCGTGCTACAATAGAGATACGAGCACATTTTGGCTGATTTGTTTTTTTCTGGCTGACACCCTCGGACTCGTCCCACGGTAGAGGGGGGCAGCACAATTTTCTGAGCTCCTGACATGAGGAGCTCAATATCTCACGCGAAACATGACTGACTTCGGAAACATTCGTTCGCGCAACCCGACCATAGAACTTTCAATGCGGAAGTCCAAAAACAAACTTACCAGTAAAAAAGTAAAATAGTATCCGGTGGTTACCCACGTGAGGAGCTCAACCGGTCAGAACATTTGGAGCCAAAAAGTGGTACCCCTACCGTGGGATTTCTCGGCGGGGGCTCCTTACCTTATCACCCACAATTGTGGGAGTTCCATTACTGTGTTGCGTTATTTTTTGTCGGGTGGCAAGGAATTGCTCATCGGGTGGCACTTTGGTTTTCCTCCAGAAGCAAGCAGAATTTCGGGTGAGTTGTAGGGCTCCTCAAGTGACCATACCACCCTCAGAAAATGGCCTGTATACAGGTGCACCTTTACCGTGTACCGTGCGTCTGTGATAGGATACGATATTATATGGCATGGTATGATGTATACCATATATATATACTTCTAGCGTATTGTAAAACAGTTGTATTTCATTCGTTAACTGCATGACACTACTGCAACAAACGACACGGCTTACCGTATGTCGGACATTGCACGGTTGGCGGGGGAGGTGGTGTGTCACGCTTGGAATCCGGATGGAGCTCCATCCTGCTATATAAACGCATGATTTCAATGTGTGTGTGTGGTTCCGAAATTATCATGGCTGTTGGTCGTACAGGTACCTACTGGTCCGTTACGAAGATTTCGCCACGCTCCCCAAGGTGGAGACGGAGCTCGTGTACCGCTGGTCCGGACTCGGCAAAACACCCGAGCATGTCTCAAGCTGGCTCGACGAAAACACAAAAATGTCGAACTGCGACCCTCCGGAAGAACACGGCGCGACGCGCCACTTGGCGATTGCGGGGGGCAGCGGTCTCCGCGGAGCCGGCGCCGGTAAATACGCTTACCGTTCGTTGCCGAACACGGACAATCAAGAAAAAGCGGTCCCACCGCGCATGCTTCAGCCAACGAGAAACACGAAGAAGGTCGACAACGATAATAGTGGGGGGGTAGAAGGCGGCATAGGCGGCGGCGGCGGCGGCGGCGGCGGCGGTGGTGGTGAAAATGGCCTCAATCTCCGCGGATTTGACGCCCTCAAGGACGCCTTTCCTTCGTCGCTTATCACCCATCAGGAAGAAAAAGAGGCCCCCCGCATGGTCCAGTCAGTGAACAACAACAACAACAACATCAAGAACAACAGCAGTGGTGGAGACGAAGGCCAACGTGTACTTAGGAACAACAGCAAGAACACGAGGAATGACAGGAGGGGGAGGGGGGGGGTCAGGGCAAAGAACGGCGGCGGCGGCGGCGACAAGAAGGGGGTTGCTCAAGGGGGGGGATGTTTAAGCCAGGCGCAATCTCTGGAGCACCCTTTCAGTACCCAGAGGGAGTCTGCCGACATGGTGAACCAGTGGAGGACCCAAATGCCGAAAGAGTATGCCGACATTGTCTGGGAAGAGTGCATGGGGTCGGGCGTTATTACCGATTTGGGGTATGAGTACTAACTACCGGTAGGCGTTCATCAGGGGCCCGCGGGATGCGTGCTACGATAGAGATTGCACTTTTTTTTGGCTGAAATTTTTTCTGGATGATCGAGCTCCTTAACCCAAAATCGGCGAACTTTGACCATTTTTTTTGTTGCCATTTTGTTCCTTTCGTATGCCTCTCGTAGGCCGTGGAATTGTTGATCGGATAGCACTTTTACTTTCCTCCCTTAATGATCAGTTTGGGGTGAGGTGTAGAGCTCTTCAAGTAACCACCCTTTCAAGGCAAAAACATGGTGCACCTCTATCGTAGCATGCGTCGTTGGGGGGGGGCGGGGGGGGGGGGGGGCCCTCAAAGGGAAAAGCCTGTCGAATATACCACCCCAAAGAGATGGGTTTGGGTGGAGATGGGTGGGTGGGGAGCGTGAAATATACCGAAATAATAACTTTTTGAGTTAGTGTGAGAATACGTACATGTACACCACTCTGTTCCGAAATATAAGCACATGTTATACATTCATATTGAATAAAAATGGTGCTTATATTTATGGACAGAGTGGTACTGATTTTTCAAGACGTAAGAATGAGTTTCTACCACCGAGGCAACGCGGCACTAGTAGGCACCACAGCAGTATTGCAATTAAATTGCAGTATCTACCGCAAGCAGCATCCCGGGGTTTGCTGGGGTACGGGTAATAAGAGGGTGCGGGGGGTTGTTATCGTTATCATTATCCTTACCCTCCGACGGTGTGTAGCATAAGCTTCAACATTGATCCCCCATAAGCACCTCCTCTGCCGAAGGAAAGAAAGAAACAAAGAAAACCACGCAGGAAACAGCAAGCAGAGCCCCCCCCCCCTCCTCTGGAAAAAAGTTACTATTGAATACACTCCTCTTCTGCACTAACCTACTTCCGGCCTGAGCTTTTATCTACATCCGAAGTGCGGCATAGGACAGAGGGGGGGGGGTGTAACGTAAAACACGCAAGATAGCGCATTGCACTGTGTATGGTAAATGCTTATACGTAGTCCGCAATGGTCCCTCGAGTAGTGCTGGTTGATGACCGTACGTAGTAGTACCGGTAATTTTGGATGGCACATGTTTGTTTTTTCCGTACCAAAGCCTATAGTCTATATATATATAATATATATATCTATATTCCCCAATCCGGAACACAACAGTAGTGTCGGTTGCCACAGCAGCAGTGACGTTTTTTTTCAGGCTGGCACAATGATGTTGTGTGGGCTTGGGGGGGGGGGGGGGGGGGGGGGAGTACTCATTTCATGCATGGCCGTAGTCGTATGACCATAGACCCTCGCATCCCTACAACGCCGGGACGGAGAATGTCGGGTTTTCCTCGACCAGGCAGCCGTTGCTAGCACGAAGCGCGAAGCACCGTGAGGTGTTCGGCGAGTCGCATGAAGGGTGGGCTGCATCCCGCCAAGAACCGCTTGTGAAGCGGACTTGAATATGGATGACAGCTTCAATGAGTGGGGCTGAGGGGGGGGGGTATAGCGCGCCTATACGTAGACACGTACGCGTAGTACGTGCTACTTGTACGATAGAGGTACACCGTTTTTTTTTTCTGAGGGTCCTCTCGCGCTCTATCCGTATTATTTATTGCTGCTCAGTATAATAGTGATGGTGATGGTATGGGCTCGGAAGGCCGGTAGTTACCTCAGTATAGGTAATTGGTCCGTTTTCGTATAACTTGGATGGCATTCGTATTCGGGGTAGTTACAAGATCGGGAGGGTCATACGGCCATACGTGAAGCCCGTTCGAGCCAGATGTCACATGATGGTGATGGTCGATGGTGTCCAAACGGATATCCACGACTTTCCCGGGTTAAGTGTGCCCCGCGGGGAACCGTGGCTCTACCGTGCGCCACCCGACGCCCCTCGACACCGCACCCGCGCCACGCCCGCCCCAACGCGTCAGTCAGCCCTCGGTGACGCCGCCGAAAGAACGGGCTCCGCGCGACGCCGAACTCGGCGAGCGAGCGGGGGGGGCGGGGGAAGGCGCCCTCCCGCGGGGCTTCTTCTTCTTTGTTTCCCCGGGAACGGAGCGGATCGTAAAAAAAAAATGGAAATCCCACAACACGCGGTTTTGAATCAACGCATCTATCTATATGCTGCCCTACGTACTGTTGTGCTGCTGTAGTACATGGGTGGGTGGGTGGATTGGCGAGTGGGTTCGTGGATGTGGATGGTTGGCGTGTTTTTCGGGGGGTGGGGGGTTCTGCTGCGTACACGAACTGGGAACACATCTCTACTACACCCGCAGTACTGCTGCTGTAGTGCTGTTGTCCGTTCTGCTGCACATCTACTGCCTATTGCGCTGCACATCTACTGCTTGATGTACGTACTACTACTACTACTGTAGTACTGCTGGCGTACACCGTGGATGTGTCGATCGCTTGGTGCATGGGAGGGCGGATGGAGGTGGGTGTCTCCGTCGGTTGGTACGTGGGAGGCTGCTTTCGTGCCTGTGGGTGGTGGCCCCGTCCTTTTTATTTTGTTTTTTGTTATTGGTTTTGTCTACTACAAGGGCGTCGGTTGGTACGTGGGAGGCTGCTTTCGTGCCTGTGGGTGGTGGCCGCGTCCTTTTTATTGTTTTTTGTCATTGGTTTTGTCTGCTACAAGGGCCCCGCATGGATGCCGGCATAGTGCTACAAGGGCTCCGCATCGATGCCGGCATTTGTTTTCTATCCGCTACACCGGCCGCGCTCTGGCAAAAGCTCGGAGTACCCTACAGTAGTACTAATAGTACAGTACGCGACAGATGTTAAGAATTTGATAATTAAGAGTTAGAGGCTGAGATCTTGCGAAATTAAAAAAATTACAGCTAAGCATTTGTGCTGAACTCGGGGAGAAAATAAGAATTAGAACTTGGGGAATTACAAGGGGTCGGCAGATAAGAATTTGCCACATTGCACTGCAGCCCAGAATAATCAGAAACTGTCGAGACGCCCTCCAAGGCCAGATCAGGCTC
Source organism: Saccharina japonica (assembly GCA_008828725.1). Lineage (NCBI taxonomy): Eukaryota > Phaeophyceae > Laminariales > Laminariaceae > Saccharina > Saccharina japonica. Next base: position 399,712 of record MEHQ01003648.1, read on the forward strand.
CCAACCAAGCTGCCTTTTCTGTCCAAAATCGACTTTACAGGCGATGTTTTTTCGAGATAGTTTTGCAGCGTTTTGCAATTGTTTCGCCAAAACAAATCCCGCCCCCTCTGCATGCAAATTCCAAACAATCCAACACCATTTGTTTCTTCCCGCCCCCCCCGCGATGCGGATGTAATCAGCTCGGCGTGCAAGCTGCTTGTACATGCTGTCGCTTATATCATACAACAAAGGACAGTACAGTGCTGCAGACCGTTGGAGTAGAGGATATTATATACGAACTATGAAACGTGGAGTGTTAGTGAGACTGGGCATGGGGTGTGGTTTGGTGGTCTGATCTATCACTCACAAGCGTCAGGAGCGGGCGAAAGGTGTGTACGACTACCACCGTGTGCAACTTGAAGCCGACCAAAACGCGCGTAGCATGTAGCTACATACAGCACGAAAATCAGCGCGGCGGTGGATGCGTTGGTTTTGCTAGAGCTAAACGAGGCAGAGAAGACGCTGGGCTTCAGTCGGTGAAGGCGGGCAGAACAGCCAGCTCGGAGGTTCAGAAGCAGGCGGGGAAAGACCGCGGCAGTCAGTAGCAGGGAAGGGAGAATGTTAAGGCCCACCGTGCATAACGTAGATATCGTGTTGATTGGGTTTGTTTTCTGGCTGCAGCAGTACCAAGTGCTACTACTATCTACCGTTGGAGTGAGGGAGACGTTGGAGGTGGGCAACGTGAGCTTCGATTCCTGCTGTCTCCTGAAGAGCTGCGTTTATACATGAACATGACACATGATACATTTGATGCATACGGTACTGCCGTGGTGTTGTGACTGATGAGTGATGGATGCCATGTCGTGACACATATTGATGTATGTAAATGATATGCCTGGTGCCAGGTATCTGGTAGATCTTGATAACAACCGGTCAAGAAAAAACGGTCGTACGCACACGCCTTTGCAAAAATAAGCCTTTGATTTTAAGAGTCTCGGCGTTTGGCCCCCTTTCGCGAAATAAGAATGTGGATATAGACGCGTGCTACGATAGAGATAGCACTTTTTGGCTAAAATGGTTTCTAAATGATAGGGTTCCTTAACCCAAAAGCGTTGGACTTTCATTTTCATTCTCATGTTGCGATATTGTTCAGTGCATATTTTAGTCATGGTATTGTTAATCGGAAATCGCTTTTTTATATTTTCCTCCAAAATCCGTTTTTGACTTACTATTAGTATAGAGCTCCTCAAGTGACCACCCTCAGAAAGTTCATGGTGCACCTGCATGCAGGCTATCGTAGCATGCATCTAATAGACGCATGCTACGATAGAGCTGCACCATGAACTTTCTGAGCTCCGCACTTAAGGAGCCCCATACTTCACCGAAAATGCTTTTTTTTGGAGGAAAATACAAACTTTCACCCGACGAACAATCTACTGAACTCAGTATATCATGAATAAATATTAATATAGCACCAAGATTGAGTTAAGGAGCGCGATCAGCCAGAAAAACGTGTAAGCCAAAACGCTACACCTCTTATCGTAGCAGGCGTGTATAAACCTTTCTGCTGAAATCAGAGAGAAAGTAAGACACGAACCTCAGCCAAAATAGGAGATTTCTTATCATCTGTCGCGTACAGTTGTAGGACAAAAAACTGATTTTGAAGGAAAAATAAAAGTGCGTAAAACTCGATGAACAATCGATTCCATGGCCTACGTAGGTATACGCAAAAGGTATATTGCAATATATATATATATATGTGTGTGTGTGTTAAGGAACACACTGTAATATTATTGTATAAAAGCTGCTCGTCTGTCTGTCTGTCTGTCTGTCTGTCTGTCTGTCTGTCTGTCTGTCTGTCTGTCTGTCTGTCTGTCTGTCTGTCTGCCTGTCCGTCTGTCTGTCTGTCTGTCTGCTTGTCTGCCTGTAACTGAGTAGCGCTATCCAGAGCGGAGCAGCCCCACCTTGCCCCATGGGGAGGAAGGCTGAGTGCGACAACGCCACAACCCGCAGAACGCCGGATCCCACGCCGCGCCGAGCCGTGGCCGTTGCGCAATCCCGACGCAGTTCTGGCAGCCATCTAGCCAGCCTACCTGCTGACTTACAATTTTAAATTACTATTCTGGCGGCTGATTGGTTGCTCAATTCCATGCCCAGTACGTCGTAGCTCCTGACTCTTTCTCGAACATCGGTGCTGAAAAAAGGTGCTGAAGTTCCGCCACACCCGTGGAGGATGGGGTCCCATCTCCGGATCAAAAATATCTCTATACCTCTGCAACTCCAACCAACCGGGGACCAAAACGGCGATTTCCCGGATCGACACTACCCCGAACGGTATGGAAACCCCACCCCCATTAGTTGATCACTGATTGGCTGAGGCTCAGGGAGCCAGCGGCACCCGGGGATGATAATATCCCATCCCTGGGTCATAAATACTCCCATACATATACAACTCCAGCGACCCGGAGACGAAAATGGACATCTTCCGGGTCGATACCGCCCCCAAAGGTGTGGAAACCCCAAACCCACGGGCTACTTTATGGTTGCCTGGCCCTCATGGAGCCAGCACATATGGCGAGCATTGCCCCTCGGCGCGACGGCGACGTCCCGCCGCACCCGGGTATGATATGATCCCATCCCCGAATCAGAGATCCTCCCATAGATGTACAACTCCGACAACCCGACGACGCAAACGAATAGCCACCAGGCCGATACCGCCCCGCAAGGTGTGGAAACCCCAACACCACTGGCTGATAGATGTTTTGGCTGGGGCGCCGGGGCTCATAGAGCCAGCGCGCAGCGAGAATTGCCTCTCGAGGCAACGGCGAGGTCCCGCCGCATCCGGGTATGATAACGTCCCATCCCCGGATCAGACATCCTTGCAAGGTGTGGAAACCCCAACCCCACTGGCTGATTGCTGATTTGGCTGGGGCTCATAGAGCCAACGCGCGTTAAGAGTTGCCCCTCGGGGAAACAGCGAGGTCCCGCCGCGCCCGGGGATGATAGTGTTCCGTCTCCGGATCGGAAATCCTTCCATACATCTACAAATCCAACAACCTGTGGACAAAAACAGACACCCCCCGGATCGATACCGCCCCGCAAGGTGTGAAAACCCCAACCCCACTAGCTGATTGCTGATTTAGCTTGAGCTCATAAAGCCAACGCGCAGCGAGAGTTGCCCCTCGGGGCAACGGCGAGGTCTCGCCGCATCCGGGGATGATAACGTCTCTTCCTCGGATCATAAATATTTCCATACATATGTAACTCCAACAACCCGGGGACAAAAACGGACATCCACCGGGTCGATACCGCCATACAAGGTGTGGAAGCCCCAACCTCACTGGCTGATTGCTGATTTGGCTGGGGCTCATAAAGCCAACGCGCAGAGAGAGTTCCCCTCGGGGCAACGGCGGGGTCCCGCCACGCCCGGGGATGATAACGTCCCGTCCCCGGATCATACATCCTTCCATACACCTACAAATACAACAACCTGGGGACAAAATTAGACACTCCCCGGATCGATACCGCCCCGCAAGGTGTAGAAACCCCAACCCCGCTGGCTGATTTCTACGGTTGCCTGGCAACGGCGAAATCCCGCTCCACCCGGAGACGATAGGAACCCATCCCCGGATCAGACATCCTTCCATAAATATTCAAATCCAACAACCCGGGGATTAACACGAACATCTCCCGGGTCGATATCGCCCCGCAAGGTGTGGAAACCCCACCTCCACTAGTTGATTTCTGATTTCGCTGGGGCTAATAGAGCCAGCACGCGGTGAGAGTTTCCCCTCGGGGCAACGGCGAGGTCTCGCCGCACCCGGGGATGATAACGTTCCGTTCCCGGATCAGAACTACTTCCATAAATCTACAAACCCAGCAACCTGGAGACAAAAACGGACAACCCCCGGGTCAGTACCGCCCCGCAAGGCGTGGAAACCACAACCCTACTGGCTGATTTACGGTTGCCTGGATCCCATGGAGCCAGCGCGCGGCGAGAATTACCCCTCGCGGCAACGGCGAGGGCCCACCGCACCTGGGGATGATAACGTCCCATCCCCAGGTCATAATTCCTTCCGTAGATCTACAACTCTAGCAGCCCGGGGACGAAAACGGACATTCCCCGGGTCAATACCGCCCAGCAAGTTGTGGAAGGCTGATCTACTGTTTGGCCGGGGCTCATGGTTGATGTTCCGCCACCCTGGGGTGGTAAGACCCCATATTTCAACCAGAAATCCTTCCATACATGTTCACCTCTAACAACCCGGGGACGAAAACGGACATCCCCTCGGTCGATATCACCCCGGACGGTGGTTTTTACTTTTCCGTTCAGAGTGGTACACCACACCTCACTAATTACGAGTACTATCATACCCGGTACTTGCATAGTACTATGGGCAACGCAGTGCTAGCGCCACGGGCGGAGCCGTGACCGTACCGGTAGTACTGTTAGATGCTGGTATTATGTATTTCTGTCTGTCTGTGTGTAAGTGGGTAGCACTTTTCGGAGCGGTTCAGCCCCACCGTGCCCCATGGGCCGAGAGGCTGGATGCCACAACCCGCAGAACACCGGGTCCCATGCCGCGCCGAGCCGTGGCCGTGGCACATTCCCGACGCAGTTATGACAGCCATATAGCCAGCAAAGCTGCTGCTGGCTTACACATTTGGAATTACTATTCTGGCAGCTGATTGGCTGATGAAATCCATGCCAGTGGCGGTTGGCTCTTTCTAGAAGATCGGTGCTGCAACGATCCCTCGAGGTTCCGCCACACTCGGGGAGAACAGAGTCCCATCCCCGCATCAAAACTCCCTCCGTACCTCTACAACTCCGACCAAGCGGGGGGACAAAAACGGCGATTTACCGGGGTCGACACTGCCCCGCACGGGTATGAAAATATGAAAACCACACCCCCATCAGTTGATCACTGATTGGCTGAGGCGCAGGGAGCCAGTGGCACCCGGAAACGATAAGGTCCCATCCCCGAATCAGAACTCCTTCCGTACATCTACAACTCCAACCCGGCGACGAAAACGGACACCCTCCGGGTCGATATTGCCCCACAAGGTGTGTAAACCCCACCTCCACGGGGTGATGATTTGGCTGGGGCTAATAGGGCCAGCGCGCGATGAGAGTTGCCCCTCGGGGCAACGGCGAGGTTCCGCCGCACCCGGGGAAAATAACGTCCCATCCCCGGATCAGAAATATGTTCATACATCTACAAATCCAACAAATCGGGGATGAAAACGGACACACCTCGGGTTGATACCGCCCCGTATGGTGGGGAAATCCCAACCCCACTGGCTTATTTACGGTTGTCTGGCAACGGTGGTATCCCACAGCACCCGGGGATGACAACATCCCATACCCGGATCGAATCCTTCCATACATCCTCAAACCCAACAACCCGGGGACGAAAACGGACATCCTCCAACTCGATACTTCCCCTCAAGGTGTGGAAACCCCAACCCCCACTTTGCTGACTTGGCTAGGTCTGATAAAGCCAGCGCGCGGCGAGAGTTTCCTGTCGGGGCAACGGCGAGGTCCCGCCCCACCCGGGGATGATGACGTTCTATTTCCGGATCAAACATTATTCCGTACACCTACAACTCCAACATCGGACAACCCCCGGACCGATACCGTCCGGCAAGGTATGGAAACCCCAACCCCACGGGCTAATTTACGATTGGCTGGATCTCATGGAGTCGACGCGCGGCGACATTCGCCCCTCGAGACAACGGCAAGATCCCGCTTCACCCGGGGATGATAACGTCTCATCCCTTGATCATGAATCCTTCCATACATTTACAACTCCAACAACCTGGGGACGAAAACCGACAGCCCCCGGGTCGATACCGCCCCACAAGGTGTGGAAACCCCAACCCCACTGGCTGATGCACGCTTGGCTGGCTCTCATGGCTCTCATGGAGTCGGTGCGAGGCGACAGTCGCCCCTCGGGGCAACGGCGAGGTCCCGCCCCACCCGGGAATGATAACGTCCCATCCCCGGATCATAACTCTTTCCATGCATCCTCAAACCCAACAACCCGGGGACGAACACGGACATTCCCCGGGTCAATACGGCCCCGCAAGGTGTAGAACTCAACACCACAGGCTGATGCTAGGGTTGCACCCCGTCTGACTGAGAACCGGGTACCCGGTGGCGGGTACCCGGAACCGTCGGAACCGGAATCGGGCCGGAACAAATAAATTTACCCCTGGTATTTGGACCCCGGGTACCCGGGTACCCGGGTACCCGTCGATTGTGCTTTACGGAGCCCCCAAGACTGGGATATACGTTGATTTATACATACACTGTGCCCCTAGACTCTCCTTTTTCCTTTTCTCCTACAGCCTTCGCACAACACGCGACTAGGGTTGCATCCCGTCTGACTGAGAACCGGGTACCCGGTGGCGGGTACCCGGAACCGTCGGAACCAGAATCGGACCGGAACAATTAAATTTACCCCGGGTATTTGGAGAGGCAGCCTTCTGCCTTCCATCTTCTTTCTTTGGCATGATTCATCGAGAGAATAGACGAAATTAAGTCGTTCCCTCCCACCGTCCGCCTTACCACGCCGCCTGCGGACCGTTCAGGCCCGCTGAAACGCTAAAAGGGGAGAAAATAGTGCATGGTAACCCGGGTACCCGGGCTGAAAGCAGGCCGGGTACCCGGTTCCGGTTCCGTCTGAACCCCCCACAATCTGGTCCGGTTACCGGTTCCAAATTTTGAGGCCGGGGTGCAACCCTAGCTGATGCACGCTTGGCTGGCTCTCATGAAGTCGGAGCGCGACGACAGTCGCCCCTCGGGGCAACGGCGAAGTCCCGCCCCACCCGGGAATGATAAAGTCCCCATCCCCGGATCAGAAATACATCTTCAAACCCAACAACCCGGGGACGAACACGGACATCCCCCGGGTCGATACCGCCCCGCAAGGTGTGGAACCCAACACCACAGGCTGATGCACGCTTGGCTGGCTCTCATGGAGCCGGCGCGCGGCGACAGTCGCCCCTCGGGGCAAAGGCGAGGTCTCGCCCCACGCGGGGATGATACCAACCCATCCCCGGATTAGAAATCCTTCCATACGTCTATAACTCCAACAACCCGGGGACAAAAACAGACACCCCCCGGGGCGATACCGCCCCGCAAGGTGTGGAAGCGCCAACCCCACTGGCTGATGTACGCTTGGCTGGCTCCCATGGAGTCGGTGCGCAGCGAGAGTCGCTTCTCGGGGCAACGGTGATGTCCCACCGCACCCGGGGACGATAACGCCCCATCCCCAGATCATTAAACCTTTCATGCATCTACAACTCCAACAACACGGGGACGCAAACGAACATCCCCCGGGTCGATACCGCCCCGCAAGGTGTGGAAACCTCAACCCCACGGGCTGATTTACGTTTTGGCCTGGGGGCTCATGGTTGATGGCCGCACCCGGGGATGGTCAGGCCCCATCTCCAAATTTTATATCCTTCAATGCATGTACACCTTCAACAAAAACGGATATCCCCCGGGTCGAAACCGCCCGGCATGGTGGTCCAAATGTTTCGGTTCTGAGTGATACATCACAGCACACTTTTAATGCGAGAACTATGTACTATGAACAGGAACTTACATACTACTAGAGGCAACGCAGCGCTAGTGCCACGGGCGGAGACGTGGCCGTATCTCTAGTAAAAAAACAAAAACAGCTGTGTGGTCGAGGATTTCGTCTAAACTCTTATATTTGCAAGCTGTGTGTGAAACCTCGATCGCCCCATATATATACGAAGTACAAGGCTTTCCTACGGAGTGTCTTAATATAGTAAGGGCGACGCAAGAAAAACGGGTTCCCTCGCCAGCAGCAGAGCATCAACATATTGCACAGCACCAGCAGCAGCAGCAGCAAAAAAAGACAGAAGCAACAACTGCACTGCTGCAGCTTCACCTAAAACCGAGGAATGCGGACAAAGCGTTTATTATGTAGACGAATAAGGAAACTAATAATAAAATCTCGTTTTATTTTTTACCATTCTGCCGCCTGCTGGTCGAATATACACGTACACAGTACCTCCTACATTCTTAGTACGTACTCATATGCCAGTGTCTTCCTCTTCTTCGTGTAGTGCAGCAGTTATCTGTTCTCTTGGGCACGCATACTTTTCTTCTAGGGGCGCTTTTGACTCCGTGCATCATTTGTATTATGTTTCATTTCATAATTCGTTTTTATTGTCTTTTTGTCCTTACTCTTTGGTTTTTGGCTCGGGTCGTTGTGTTCTCGTACCCGGTACGTTGTCATTTCACTTGCTTTACCCATTCATTTGCGTATATTTTGTTTGATTTTTCTCTGTCTCACAGTCTGTGACCACATCATTTGTATCTCTCTAAGATTAGGAACCAGGACAAACAATGGGGATACTGATGTAGTTGGGTTGTAAAATGCATTTCAGGGTAGAAAGAACGGGTTTCATGTGAAGACAACACACACTGCTGTTTCATACGTATAAGTAGTGGTACCCCGAATTATGCCAGGGCAGCGCCGGTATAGCGGACAAAAGCAAAAACACGAAATAATAACTGGGCCACGATCCACACCCTATAACGCGATCCATTGATCAGGTAAATTGACACACTATATATATATGCCGGCATCCACGCGGAGTCCTTGTAGAAGACAAACAAAATACAAAATACAAAACGAAAAAACAGGGCTCGTACAGCAGTAGCAGCAGCAGTAGCAATCAGCAGTAGGCAGCAGAGGAGAGCACCTGAGCAGGACCTCCCCCCTTACCCCCCATGTTCTTGTTTCCCTGTACAGTGTGCTACTCTGTCTTGTGTGTTGTACACAGATCACAATGTCGAGATTTGCTTGAAAGTGTCCATATTGCTGACAAAATAAATGTATTACAAATACGTCAGCTGTGAGTTCAACCGATTGACTAGTTGATACTCAACTTTGCGAGCTGCATAGAATGTTTGTTCTATGTGTTATTTGTGGTGTTCGTGTGGGATTCGTGATGTATGCCATGTTGTAATATACTCGTACCCCAGAACTTCCTTCGTACGGGTACGACTTGTTTACTTTCTAAAATAGGAGCAATTTTTTCCAGAGGATTATTTCCTGAAAAAAGCGTGCCTCTTGGGGAAGTAAAAAAACAGCAATTTATTCGCCGGGCAAGTAACCATGGTACAGCACTAGTAATACCTCATAGACCTGTCTGTACTGCAGCAACACAGTATATGTATAGTTATGTTTGTGAAATTTTCGCACTTTTCGCAACTTTTCTCCCCGCGCGAGCGCTTTTCGGCAAAACGCTGAGTACCCCGACACGGGAGGCCCGGCCGGACACATTGGTCGAGGTTTGGGCTCGATCCGAGCTCTGTTGCTCGCGTGGCGGGCGCTCGAAGTTTTTTTCCCGCGGGAGTGGATAATATTATGTATGATGTCAAGGAAGGAACAAATAGTTTTTGTGTTTTACATGGTCGTACTTCTCGGTTGAACAAAACAGCAGCAGCTACTACTACTAATACTGTGTACCAACACACACTCGGACATCAGCACATAGCAGCAGCCGCAGCAGTAGTGGTAATTAAGCAGCAGCACCAGCTTTACCGCTGCTGCCGACACCAAAAGCGATGTTAACAGGAGCAGCTTCGCCGCTGCCGACACCAGTAGCTTCTCCGCCAACTGGGGTTGGCGAGGCAGCTGCCTTGACGTCAGCGGCTTTCTTCGCCCGGCGATTAGTGGTAGTTCTCTTTGCGGCAGCGGCGGTGATGTTCATAACGTGTGCTTTGCTAGAGAGGTCGAGGGTGTTTGTGAAGGTGGGGCTTGTGAACATGACATTTACGTAATCCTGGGTCGGTCGTTACTAGTGGACCCGTAAGACAGCTCTTCTTCGTGTCAAATGGCCCAACTTTCGATTGACAGCTTCGAAATACTTACCTGGTAGCTTTTAGCTTTTCACTTTTTTTTTGCTGGCAGCAGCACGACTACTGTAGTCTATACCTGGTAGTCCGTACTGCTGTTGTTTGTCAGCAACGACGACAACGTACGGCAGAGCATGCTTGGCATTTGGACAGCAGCAGCGCTTCGCCGCCAACTGCGTTGCCGGAGACACATCGTCATACAGGTCACCAGACAGAGCTGATGATGTGCATCAGCAGCACACGATCAACTGCTGCGATAGCGCATGCCTAAATAATGTGGCCGTGCGGGCGCAGGAGCTACGTGCAGCAGCAACAGCAACGAACGGGCGGAAGCAGCGGGCGGTTTGTTGCGCAACCACGATGACGTAGTTGCTAGATGGCCGGCATTTGTACAGCACCACACCAGGGAGAGACACCCGCATACAGACTACCAAGATAAAAGAGCTCATGATGTATACCTGCACAGCCGGCATTGTGTGGGCGTGGAGAGAGACACTCTCATACAGATTATCAGGCAGAGCTCATGGCGTAATGCTGTTGCTGTACTGCAGCACAGCAAGCAGCATTACTCAATCAACTTCTGCGACGGTAGCTCAGAAGCGGAAGGATTGTGGCTACGGGGACGTGACTGCTGTATTCCGTGATAATACGCGTATGCGTTTATTGCTGCGCTGTTGCTGTACAAACCACAGACCATCAGGTAGTCGTAGTAGTGCTGTAGCGTTGTTACTTGCCCGGTGAATAGTTTGCTCTTTTTTGCACTTTCTATCTGCCTGCGCAAGAGGTACGCTTTTTTAATTATTTTACGTCACTATGTCCGGAAATATAAGAACCGTTTGTATAAAACATTTATATATAAAAATTGCTAATATTTATGGACAGAGTGGTATTAGTTTACAGAAACTCACGGGAAATCCTCTCTAAAGTAATTGCTTCAAGAAAGTAAACAAGTCGTACCCGTATGTGTACGTACGAAGTACGCGTTGCAGGGTACATATGATACGAGTAGCATACAATACATACACCGCGCCTATGTACGAGGGCAGAGTGCCTTCGTTGTCTCTTCGGGTCTGATGAAAAAAACAGGTACACATTGTAGACTCGTCCATGGACCGGCATACCCTGGTAGACCACAGTATAGGCTGCCGCTCTGTATTGTTTGTTGCTGTTTTGCTACTGCTGAATTACTGCGTACGGAGTGGGCACAACCTTACGTACTCCGAGTACTGAGAGTATTAGAGTACTGGTGAAAGAATGACGCGTGTGTCGAGGCTCTGTCTCTACGGAGAGAGATGGCAGAGGTGGCACCGGAGTGTCTGTGAAGATCACTTGTGTAGAAGAAGAAAAGTCATGGTTTGAATAGGCGCTTATGTAGCCATAATGGAAAGAAGATTGACCTCAGGGAGATCAATGGAAAGGGAAGAAGAGAAGAAGAGAAGAGAGAAGAGAGGAGTGGAGTAGAGTAGAGTGATCGAGGTGGGCGGTGCCTGCACCTGATCATCCCGGTACAATGCCCATGCTACGGGCAGTTACATTCTACCGTAGCTGGTACTGTTCCCTGTAATGTTCTCTACAATGTTATAGGAAGGAACATATAGCAACGTTCTCAGCATCGTTCCAGATGAAGATGCTTGGGTCATACAATGTGGCGCACTACGAGTAAGACAAACTCGTAATCTATCCGCATATTGTAATTCCCCGAATATCTAGACTAAGATACTCGTATACTCGTATCAGTGCTTAGTGACTGCACATCACAATAGATACGTATGGATCTCAACGTCCATATGCTAACAACTGGTGTCCTAAGTACTCGGAGTACTCGGAGTATGAGCAGTACTGAAGGCGGAAATACTCCGAGTACTGGGAGTATGAGCAGTGCTTATACTCGAGTACAAGCAGAACTCGGAGTAAAGACATCTATTGTAAACTACTCGGAGTACTCCGAGTATCGCGAGTATTGGACACCGAAATACTGCGAGTACATAAAGTACCTGGAGTATTTTTTTCTCGAAAATACTCTAATTACAAGGCTTTCCTACGGAGTGGTCTTAATATAGTAAAGGCGACGCAAGAAAAACGGGTTACCTCGCCAGCAGCAGAGCGTCAACATAGTGCACAGCTGCAGCTGCAGCAGCTGCAGCAGCAAAAAAGACAGAAGCAACAAACTGCACTGCTGCATCTTCATCTAAAGCCGAGGAGTGCGGACAAAGCGTTTAGTGTGTAGACGAAGAAGGAAACTAATAACAATAAACATTGTGCACGTAGATATATACGAACTCTCGTTTTATGTTTTACCATGCTGCCACCTGCTGGTCGAACATTTACGTACAGTACCTCCTACATCATTAATAATAGTACGTACTTCTATGCCGGTGTCTTCCTCTCCTTCGTGTTGCTTCGCCCGTGCAGCAGTTATCTGTTCTCTTGGGCACGCATGCTTTTCTTCTATTAATAGGGGTGCTTCTGACTCCGTGCATTTCATAATTCGTTTTATTGTCTTTTCGTCCTTACTCTTTGGTTTGGCTCGTGTCGATGTGTTCTCGTACCCGGTAAGTTGACATTTCACTTGCTTTACACATTCATTTACGTTTAATTTGTTTGGTTTTTCTCTGTCTCACAGTCTGTGACCACATAATAATTTGTATCGCTCTAAGATTAGGGATCAGGACAATGGGTGCATGTGATATGACTGGCCATACCAATACATGTTGGCTGTTCGACAACGGCTTATTATAAAAATCGAGTTTATAGTAACTACCAGGGTTCATATTAATAGTACATCACGAAGCCCACACCAACACACAAATAACACATACGAACAAACATTCTCCGCAGCTCGCAAAGTTGAGTATCTACTATTCAATCGGTTGAACTCACAGCTAACGTATTTATAAAAAAAAAAGGAAAAAAGTACGCTTGGAAGTTGAACGAGAAGGAAATTGCCCCGCGCGAAAAAATTTTGAACAGTATTTCTACTCTAAAACAATAGAAACAATACGGATTTTTTTCCCCGCCTGTTTTTTTTCTACATCCCGTAAGAGAAGGAAGCAGAGAACATCACAGCAGCAGCAATAGCAACATCGAACGCGTACGAAATACAGCAGCAGCAGCAGCAGCAGCACAGGAGTACACACATACACAATACGCCCAACAGCCGTGCTCTATCTTCCGTTACTTGCTGCTGCTTCTCTCCTTGGTTATGTGTGTTGGTTTTAGACGCTTCTGGAAGTCCTCACCTGGCGTGTGCCTTACGTCGCGTGTGCTCGCGGGTTNCAAACTTTCACCCGACGAACAATCTACTGAACTCAGTATATCATGAATAAATATTAATATAGCACCAAGATTGAGTTAAGGAGCGCGATCAGCCAGAAAAACGTGTAAGCCAAAACGCTACACCTCTTATCGTAGCAGGCGTGTATAAACCTTTCTGCTGAAATCAGAGAGAAAGTAAGACACGAACCTCAGCCAAAATAGGAGATTTCTTATCATCTGTCGCGTACAGTTGTAGGACAAAAAACTGATTTTGAAGGAAAAATAAAAGTGCGTAAAACTCGATGAACAATCGATTCCATGGCCTACGTAGGTATACGCAAAAGGTATATTGCAATATATATATATATATGTGTGTGTGTGTTAAGGAACACACTGTAATATTATTGTATAAAAGCTGCTCGTCTGTCTGTCTGTCTGTCTGTCTGTCTGTCTGTCTGTCTGTCTGTCTGTCTGTCTGTCTGTCTGTCTGTCTGTCTGTCTGTCTGCGCTGTCTGTGTCTGTCTTCTGCTCTTCTGTCGCTGTGCGTCTTTAGTCATACCTGGTCCGCTGTCTGGTTGTCTGGTCTGCTTGGTCTGCCTGTAAACTGAGTAGCGGCTATCCAGAGCGGATGCAGCCCCACCCTTGCCCCATGGGAGGTAAGGCTGAGTGCGAACAACGCCACAAGCATCCGCAGAGGTACGCCGCTAGATTCTCCAGCGCCGCGCCGAAGCCGTGGCCGTTGCGCAATCCCGACGCAGTTCTGGCAGCCATTCTAGCCAGCCTACCTGGCTGACTTACAAATTTTAAATTTACTGATTCTGGCGGCTGATTGGTTGCTCAATTCCATTGCCCAAGTACGTCGTAGCTCCTGACTCTTTTCTCGAGCCATCGGTGCTGAAAAAAGGTGCTGAAGTTCCGCCAAACTCAAGCCCGTGGAGGAATTGGGGTCCCATCGATCCGGATCATAATATCCTATACTTGGTCTCTATAGCGCTGCTCAGTCAACGTACCACACCGACCACGCCGCGATCGGCTTAGCACACAAACGGCGAGCTCTGTCCTACCGAGTATCGACTCAACGCCCCCAGACCAAAACCGTTCCGGACCCACCTACCGAACGGTATGGAAACCCCACCCCCATTACGGTTGATCACTGATTGGCTGAGGCTCAGGGAACCAGCGGCACCCGGGCGATGATAAATCCCATCGCCTGGCACTAAATACATCTCCATACATACTACAACTCCAGAACAACCGGAGACGAAAACGGACATACTTCCGGGTCGATACCCCCGCAAGGTGTGGAAACCCCAAATCCCACGGCTACTTTATGGTTTGCCTGGCCCTACATGGAGCCAGCACATATGGCGAGCATTGCCACCTTCGGCGCGACGGCGACGTCCGCCAGCAGACCCGGTATGATATGAGTTCCCATCCCCGAATCAGAGATCCTCCCATAGAGCTACAACTCCGACAACGCGCCGACGACGCAAACGAAATAGCCACCAGGCCGATAACCGGCCCGCAAGGTGTGGAAACCCCAACATCCGATGACTGGCTGATAGATGTTTTGGCTGGGGCGCACTGTGGGGCTCATAGAGCCAGCGCGCAGCGAGAAATTCCTCTCGAGGCAAACGGCGAGGTCCCGCCCGCGATCCGGGTATGATAACGGTCCCAATCCCCGGATCAGACATCTCTTGCAAGGTGTGGAAACCCCAACCCCACTGGCTGATTGCTGATTATGGCTGGGGCTCATAGAGCCACGCGCGGTGAGAGTTGCCCCTCGGGGCAACAGGCGAGGTCCGGCCGCGCCCGGGGATGATAAGTGTTCCGTCTCCGGATCGGAAATCCTTCCATACATCTACAAATCCAACAACCTGTGGACAAAACACGACACCCCCCGGATCGATACCGCCCCGCAAGGTGTGAAACCCCAACCCCACTAGGCTGATAGCTGATTTGGCTGGCGCTGGAGCTCATAAAGCCAACGCGCAGTGAGAGTTGCCCCTCGGGGCAACGGCGAGGTCTCGCCGCATCCGGGGATGATAACGTCCTTCCCCGTGATCAACACATATTCCATACATGCTAAACTCCAACAACCCGGGGACAGTAAACGGACATCCACCGGGTCGTACCGCCATACCGCAAGGTGTGGAACCCCAACCCCACTGGCTGATTGCTCGATTTGGCTGGGGCTCATAGAGCCAACGCGCAGAGAGAAGTTTCCCTCGGGGCAACGGCGGAGGTCCCGCCGCCGCGGGGATGATAACGTCCCGTCCCCGGATCAAATACTTCCATACATCTACAAATCCAACAACCGCGGGAACAAAATTCGGACACTCCCCGGATCGATAGCYCCCCAAGGTGTAGGAAACCTCCAACCCCCCTGGCTGTTTTCGGTTGCCTGGCAACGGCGAAATCCCGCCGCACCCGGAGACGATAGGATCCATCCCCGGATCAGACAACCTTCATCAATTTCAAATCCAACAACCCGGGAGATAACACGAAGCATCCCCGGGTCGATATCCGCTCCGCAAGGTGTGGAAACCCCAACCCCACAGGCTGATTTGCTGATTTCCTGGGGCTAATTAGAGCCAGCAACGCGGGTGAGAGTTTCTTTCCCATCGGGGCACAAACGGCGAGGTCTCGCCGCACCCGCGGGATGATAACGATTCCGTTCCCGGATCAGAACTACTAGTCCATAAATCTACAAACCCAGCAACCTGCGAGACAAAAACGGACAAACCCCGCGAGACGTACGCACCCCGTTAACCCGCGGCCCGCCGTCAACGCGCACGCCTGCGATGCCCGCAAGTCACCACAACCCTAACTGCTGATTTTTACGGTTGCCTGGATCCCGACTGTGAGATTCACATGGCCATCGCGCGAAGGCGAGAATTACCCCTGTTCCGCGGCAACGGCGAGGCCCACCGCACCCGGGGAGGATAACGGTCCCATCCCCAGTCATGAAATCATTCTCGTAGATCTACACTCTAGACAGCCCGGGGACGAAAACGGACATCCCCCGGGTCAATACCGCCCTGCAAGTGTGGAAGGCTGATATATACTGTTTGGCTGGGGCTCATGGTCCGATGTTCCGCCCACCCTCGGGGATGGATAAGATCCCCATCTCGACTCATAAATCCTTCCATACAGTCTACACTCTCAACAACCCGGGGACGAAAACGGACATGCCCCGGGTCGATACACCCCGTGCACGTGGTTTTATTTTCGTTCAGCATGTACACGCACACGGGTACTATCCACGATAGTACTGTAGTCAATCTTCCGAGTACTTGCATGTACATATGGGCAACGCAGGCTAGCGCCACGGCGGAGCCGTGCCGTACCGGTAGTACTTAGAAATGCTGTTTATGTTGTCTGTCTGTCTGTGCTGTAAGTTGGGTAGCAGCTATCCGAGCGGTTCAGCCCCACCGTGCCCCATGGGTAGGGAGGCTGGAGTGCCACAACCCGCAAACACCGGGTCCATGCCGCGCCGAGCCGTGGCCGTGGCACATATCCCGACGCAGTTACTGACAGCCATATAGCCAGCAGCTAGCTGCTGGCTTACAATTTGATCATTACTATTCTGGCAGCTGATTCGGTGTGTTAAATCGCATGCCTATATAGTGGCGGTGGCTCTTTCTAGAAGATGGTGCTGAAAAGATGCCATCGAGGTTCCGCCACACTCCAGGGAGGAATAGGGTCCCATCCCCGATCAAAATTCTCCTACTCGTACTCTACAACTCCGACCAAGCGGGGGACAAAAACGGCGTATTTACCGGGTCGACACTTGCCCCGCACGGGTATGAATGAAAACCCCACCCCCATCAGTTGATCACTGATTGGCTGAGGCCAGGGAGCCAGTCGGCACCCGGAGACGATAAGGTCCCATCCCCGAATCAGAACTCCTTCCGATACATCTACAACTCCAACACCGGGATGAAAACGGACATCCTCCGGGTCGATATACGCCCCGCAAGAGTGTCGTAAACCCCACCTCCGACGTGATGATGATTTGGCTGGGGTAGATAGGAGCCAGCGCGCGATGAGAGTTGCCCTCGGGGCAACGGCAGGTTCCGCCGCACCCGGGGAATATAACGTCCCTCCGGATCAGAAAGCCTTCCATACATCTACAAACACTACAATCCGGGGATCGAAAACGACACACCTACCGGGTATGACCGCCCCGTAATGTGTGGAAATCCTCAACCCCACTGGCTTATTTACGGTTGCTGGCAACGGCGGAATCCCCGCACCCTGGGACGATAAACATCCCATACCCCGGATCAATTATTCCATACATCCTCACAACCCAACAACCCGGGGACGAAAAACGGACATCCTCCAACTCGATACCCCCTCGCAAGGTGTGGAAACCCCAACCCCCACTTTGGCTGACTTGGACTAGGTCTGATAAAGCCACAAGCGCGCAGGCGAAGAGTTTCCTGTGTGGGCACACGAGCGAAGGTCCCTCGCCATCCACCCGGGGGATGGACGTTCTATTTCCGGATCAAAACATTATTCCGTACACCTACACAGCCGTAACCCAACATTCGGAACATCCCCCGGACGATACCTRCCGCAAGGTGTGGAAACCCCAACCCCACGGGCTAATTTACGTTGGCTGGCTCATGAGTCGARCGGCGGCGAGATCGTCCCTCGGGCAACGTCAAGATCCCGCCACACCCGGGGATGATAAGATACTCACCCTAGGTCATGAAATCCTTCCATACATCTACAACTCCAACAACCTCGGGGACGAAAACGACAGCCTCCCAGGTCGATACCGCCCCCAAGGTGTGGAAACCCCAACTACCACGGCTGATGCGTTGCGGCTCTCATGGCTCTCATGGAGCGGCGCGGCGACAGTGCCCCTCGGGGCAAACGGCGAGAGTCCCGCCCCACCCGGGAATGATAAAGTCCCCATCCCCGGATCAGAACCATGACATCCTTCAAACCCAACAACCCGGGGACGAACACGGACATTCCCCCGGGTCATACGGCCCCGCAAGGTGTAGAACTCAACACCACCCAGATGCCAGCTGATGTAAGGGTTGCACCCCGTCTGACTGAGAACCGGGTACCCGGTGGCGGGTACCCGGAACCGTCGGAACCGGAATCGGCCGGAACAAATAATTTTACCCCTGGTATTTTGGACCCCGGGTACCCGGGTACCCGGGTACCCGTTGATTGTGCTTTACGGAGCCCCCAAGACTGGGATATACGTTGATTTATACATACACTGTGTGCCCCTAGACTCTCCTTTTTCCTTTTCTCCTACAGCCTTCGCACAACACGCGACTAGGGTTGCATCCCGTCTGACTGAGAACCGGGTACCCGGTGGCGGGTACCCGGAACCGTCGGAACCGAATCGGATCGGAACAAATAAATTTACCCCGGGTATTTGGAGAGGCAGCCTTCTGCCTTCCATCTTCTTTCTKTTGGCATGATTCATCGAGAGAATAGACGAAATTAAGTCTTCCCGTCCCACCGTCCGCCTTACCACGCCGCCTGCGGACCGTTCAGGCCCGCTGAAACGCTAAAAGGGGAGAAAATAGTGCATGGTAACCCGGGTACCCGGGCGGCTGAAAGCAAGGCCGGGTACCCGGTTCCGGTTCCGTCTGAACCCCCCACAATCCGGTCCGGTTACCGGTTCCAAATTTTGAGGCCGGGGTGCAACCCTAGCTGATGCACGCTTGCCTGGCCTCATGAAGCGCAGCGGCGACGACGAGTGCCCCTCGGGGCAACGGCGAAGTCCCGCCGCACCCGGGAATGATAAATCCTATGTCCCCGGTCAGAACTCTTCCATACATCTTACAACTCCAACAACCCGGGGACGAAACGGACATCCCCCGGGTCGATACCGCCCTCAAGGTGTGGAACCCAACACCACACTGCCTGATTGCTGACTTGACTGGGGCCTGGGTTCATGAAGCCGGCGACGCAGCGACGTCGCCCCTCGGGGCAAAGGCGAGGTCCGCCCGCACGCCGGGGATGATACCGACCCATCCCCGGATGTCAGAAATCCTTCCACAATTACATCCAACACGGCGACACTCCGGGGTCAGCCCAAGGTTGAAACTCACCAGGGATTACGCCGGCCATAAGCCAGCGTGCGGAGAGTGCCCGGGAATCAAGCGACCGATGAAACGCATCCCCTCAATCTTCCAACTTCAACAAACGGGGCAAACAGAACCCCGGATACCGCCCCGCAAGGTGTGGAAGCGCCAACCCCACTGGCTGATGTACGCTTGGCTGGCTCCCATGGAGTCGGTGCGCAGCGAGAGTCGCTTCTCGGGGCAACGGTGATGTCCCACCGCACCCGGGGACGATAACGCCCCATCCCCAGATCATTAAACCTTTCATGCATCTACAACTCCAACAACACGGGGACGCAAACGAACATCCCCCGGGTCGATACCGCCCCGCAAGGTGTGGAAACCTCAACCCCACGGGCTGATTTACGTTTTGGCCTGGGGGCTCATGGTTGATGGCCGCACCCGGGGATGGTCAGGCCCCATCTCCAAATTTTATATCCTTCAATGCATGTACACCTTCAACAAAAACGGATATCCCCCGGGTCGAAACCGCCCGGCATGGTGGTCCAAATGTTTCGGTTCTGAGTGATACATCACAGCACACTTTTAATGCGAGAACTATGTACTATGAACAGGAACTTACATACTACTAGAGGCAACGCAGCGCTAGTGCCACGGGCGGAGACGTGGCCGTATCTCTAGTAAAAAAACAAAAACAGCTGTGTGGTCGAGGATTTCGTCTAAACTCTTATATTTGCAAGCTGTGTGTGAAACCTCGATCGCCCCATATATATACGAAGTACAAGGCTTTCCTACGGAGTGTCTTAATATAGTAAGGGCGACGCAAGAAAAACGGGTTCCCTCGCCAGCAGCAGAGCATCAACATATTGCACAGCACCAGCAGCAGCAGCAGCAAAAAAAGACAGAAGCAACAACTGCACTGCTGCAGCTTCACCTAAAACCGAGGAATGCGGACAAAGCGTTTATTATGTAGACGAATAAGGAAACTAATAATAAAATCTCGTTTTATTTTTTACCATTCTGCCGCCTGCTGGTCGAATATACACGTACACAGTACCTCCTACATTCTTAGTACGTACTCATATGCCAGTGTCTTCCTCTTCTTCGTGTAGTGCAGCAGTTATCTGTTCTCTTGGGCACGCATACTTTTCTTCTAGGGGCGCTTTTGACTCCGTGCATCATTTGTATTATGTTTCATTTCATAATTCGTTTTTATTGTCTTTTTGTCCTTACTCTTTGGTTTTTGGCTCGGGTCGTTGTGTTCTCGTACCCGGTACGTTGTCATTTCACTTGCTTTACCCATTCATTTGCGTATATTTTGTTTGATTTTTCTCTGTCTCACAGTCTGTGACCACATCATTTGTATCTCTCTAAGATTAGGAACCAGGACAAACAATGGGGATACTGATGTAGTTGGGTTGTAAAATGCATTTCAGGGTAGAAAGAACGGGTTTCATGTGAAGACAACACACACTGCTGTTTCATACGTATAAGTAGTGGTACCCCGAATTATGCCAGGGCAGCGCCGGTATAGCGGACAAAAGCAAAAACACGAAATAATAACTGGGCCACGATCCACACCCTATAACGCGATCCATTGATCAGGTAAATTGACACACTATATATATATGCCGGCATCCACGCGGAGTCCTTGTAGAAGACAAACAAAATACAAAATACAAAACGAAAAAACAGGGCTCGTACAGCAGTAGCAGCAGCAGTAGCAATCAGCAGTAGGCAGCAGAGGAGAGCACCTGAGCAGGACCTCCCCCCTTACCCCCCATGTTCTTGTTTCCCTGTACAGTGTGCTACTCTGTCTTGTGTGTTGTACACAGATCACAATGTCGAGATTTGCTTGAAAGTGTCCATATTGCTGACAAAATAAATGTATTACAAATACGTCAGCTGTGAGTTCAACCGATTGACTAGTTGATACTCAACTTTGCGAGCTGCATAGAATGTTTGTTCTATGTGTTATTTGTGGTGTTCGTGTGGGATTCGTGATGTATGCCATGTTGTAATATACTCGTACCCCAGAACTTCCTTCGTACGGGTACGACTTGTTTACTTTCTAAAATAGGAGCAATTTTTTCCAGAGGATTATTTCCTGAAAAAAGCGTGCCTCTTGGGGAAGTAAAAAAACAGCAATTTATTCGCCGGGCAAGTAACCATGGTACAGCACTAGTAATACCTCATAGACCTGTCTGTACTGCAGCAACACAGTATATGTATAGTTATGTTTGTGAAATTTTCGCACTTTTCGCAACTTTTCTCCCCGCGCGAGCGCTTTTCGGCAAAACGCTGAGTACCCCGACACGGGAGGCCCGGCCGGACACATTGGTCGAGGTTTGGGCTCGATCCGAGCTCTGTTGCTCGCGTGGCGGGCGCTCGAAGTTTTTTTCCCGCGGGAGTGGATAATATTATGTATGATGTCAAGGAAGGAACAAATAGTTTTTGTGTTTTACATGGTCGTACTTCTCGGTTGAACAAAACAGCAGCAGCTACTACTACTAATACTGTGTACCAACACACACTCGGACATCAGCACATAGCAGCAGCCGCAGCAGTAGTGGTAATTAAGCAGCAGCACCAGCTTTACCGCTGCTGCCGACACCAAAAGCGATGTTAACAGGAGCAGCTTCGCCGCTGCCGACACCAGTAGCTTCTCCGCCAACTGGGGTTGGCGAGGCAGCTGCCTTGACGTCAGCGGCTTTCTTCGCCCGGCGATTAGTGGTAGTTCTCTTTGCGGCAGCGGCGGTGATGTTCATAACGTGTGCTTTGCTAGAGAGGTCGAGGGTGTTTGTGAAGGTGGGGCTTGTGAACATGACATTTACGTAATCCTGGGTCGGTCGTTACTAGTGGACCCGTAAGACAGCTCTTCTTCGTGTCAAATGGCCCAACTTTCGATTGACAGCTTCGAAATACTTACCTGGTAGCTTTTAGCTTTTCACTTTTTTTTTGCTGGCAGCAGCACGACTACTGTAGTCTATACCTGGTAGTCCGTACTGCTGTTGTTTGTCAGCAACGACGACAACGTACGGCAGAGCATGCTTGGCATTTGGACAGCAGCAGCGCTTCGCCGCCAACTGCGTTGCCGGAGACACATCGTCATACAGGTCACCAGACAGAGCTGATGATGTGCATCAGCAGCACACGATCAACTGCTGCGATAGCGCATGCCTAAATAATGTGGCCGTGCGGGCGCAGGAGCTACGTGCAGCAGCAACAGCAACGAACGGGCGGAAGCAGCGGGCGGTTTGTTGCGCAACCACGATGACGTAGTTGCTAGATGGCCGGCATTTGTACAGCACCACACCAGGGAGAGACACCCGCATACAGACTACCAAGATAAAAGAGCTCATGATGTATACCTGCACAGCCGGCATTGTGTGGGCGTGGAGAGAGACACTCTCATACAGATTATCAGGCAGAGCTCATGGCGTAATGCTGTTGCTGTACTGCAGCACAGCAAGCAGCATTACTCAATCAACTTCTGCGACGGTAGCTCAGAAGCGGAAGGATTGTGGCTACGGGGACGTGACTGCTGTATTCCGTGATAATACGCGTATGCGTTTATTGCTGCGCTGTTGCTGTACAAACCACAGACCATCAGGTAGTCGTAGTAGTGCTGTAGCGTTGTTACTTGCCCGGTGAATAGTTTGCTCTTTTTTGCACTTTCTATCTGCCTGCGCAAGAGGTACGCTTTTTTAATTATTTTACGTCACTATGTCCGGAAATATAAGAACCGTTTGTATAAAACATTTATATATAAAAATTGCTAATATTTATGGACAGAGTGGTATTAGTTTACAGAAACTCACGGGAAATCCTCTCTAAAGTAATTGCTTCAAGAAAGTAAACAAGTCGTACCCGTATGTGTACGTACGAAGTACGCGTTGCAGGGTACATATGATACGAGTAGCATACAATACATACACCGCGCCTATGTACGAGGGCAGAGTGCCTTCGTTGTCTCTTCGGGTCTGATGAAAAAAACAGGTACACATTGTAGACTCGTCCATGGACCGGCATACCCTGGTAGACCACAGTATAGGCTGCCGCTCTGTATTGTTTGTTGCTGTTTTGCTACTGCTGAATTACTGCGTACGGAGTGGGCACAACCTTACGTACTCCGAGTACTGAGAGTATTAGAGTACTGGTGAAAGAATGACGCGTGTGTCGAGGCTCTGTCTCTACGGAGAGAGATGGCAGAGGTGGCACCGGAGTGTCTGTGAAGATCACTTGTGTAGAAGAAGAAAAGTCATGGTTTGAATAGGCGCTTATGTAGCCATAATGGAAAGAAGATTGACCTCAGGGAGATCAATGGAAAGGGAAGAAGAGAAGAAGAGAAGAGAGAAGAGAGGAGTGGAGTAGAGTAGAGTGATCGAGGTGGGCGGTGCCTGCACCTGATCATCCCGGTACAATGCCCATGCTACGGGCAGTTACATTCTACCGTAGCTGGTACTGTTCCCTGTAATGTTCTCTACAATGTTATAGGAACATTATAGCAACGTTCTCAGCATCGTTCCAGATGAAGATGCTTGGGTCATACAATGTGGCGCACTACGAGTAAGACAAACTCGTAATCTATCCGCATATTGTAATTCCCCGAATATCTAGACTAAGATACTCGTATACTCGTATCAGTGCTTAGTGACTGCACATCACAATAGATACGTATGGATCTCAACGTCCATATGCTAACAACTGGTGTCCTAAGTACTCGGAGTACTCGGAGTATGAGCAGTACTGAAGGCGGAAATACTCCGAGTACTGGGAGTATGAGCAGTGCTTATACTCGAGTACAAGCAGAACTCGGAGTAAAGACATCTATTGTAAACTACTCGGAGTACTCCGAGTATCGCGAGTATTGGACACCGAAATACTGCGAGTACATAAAGTACCTGGAGTATTTTTTTCTCGAAAATACTCTAATTACAAGGCTTTCCTACGGAGTGGTCTTAATATAGTAAAGGCGACGCAAGAAAAACGGGTTACCTCGCCAGCAGCAGAGCGTCAACATATGCACAGCGCAGCTGCAGCAGCTGCAGCAGCAAAAAAGACAGAAGCAACAAACTGCACTGCTGCATCTTCATCTAAAGCCGAGGAGTGCGGACAAAGCGTTTATTGTGTAGACGAAGAAGAAAACTAATAACAATAAACATTGTGCACGTAGGTATATACGAACTCTCGTTTTATGTTTTACCATGCTGCCACCTGCTGGTCGAACATTTACGTACAGTACCTCCTACATCATTGTTAATCGTACGTACTTCTATGCCGGTTTCTTCCTCTCCTTCGTGTTGCTTCGCCCGTGCAGCAGTTATCTGTTCTCTTGGGCACGCATGCTTTTCTTCTAGGGGTGTTTCTGACTCCGTGCATTTCATAATTCGTTTCATTGTCTTTTCGTCCTTACTCTTTGGTTTGGCTCGTGTCGATGTGTTCGCGTACCCGGTAAGTTGAAATTTCACTTGCTTTGCCCATTCATTTACGTTTAATTTGTTTGGTATTTCTCTGTCTCACAGTCTGTGACCACATAATAATTTGTATCGCTCTAAGATTAGGGATCAGGACAATGGGTGTATGTGATATGACTGGCCATACCATTACATGTACTGCTGTAGTTGGGTTGTAAAACGCATTACAGGGTAGAAATAACGGGTTTCCTGTGAAGACAACACACACTGCTGTTTTATACATATATAAGTAGTGGTACCCCGAACTATGCCAGGGCAGGGCCGGTATAGCGAACAAAAACAAAAACACAAAATAATAACTGGGCCACGATCCACACGCTATAACGCGATCCATTGATCAGGTAAATTGACACACTATAATATGCCGGCATCCACGCGGAGCCCTTGTAGCAGACAAACACAATACAAAACAAAAAACGGGGCCGGCCACGACGAACAGGTACGAACGCAGTCATCCACGTACGAACCGACCCACCCYACACCGACCCACCGACCCACGTACGCACCAACCCATCGACACACTCACCAATCGATCCATCCACCCACTACAACAGCCCACTACAACAGTAGTGTGACTACACAGCAGCACAGTACGCACAGCAGTAGTACAGACAGTAGTAGTAGTAGTAGTAGTAGTAGTAGTAGTAGTAGTAGTAGTAGTAGTATAGTAGTAGTAGTAGTATAGTAGTAGTAGTAGTAGTATAGTAGTAGTAGTAGAAGTAGTAGTAGAGTAGCAGTAGTAGTAGTAGTAGTAGTAGTAGTAGAAGTAGTAGTAGTAGTACTAGTAGTAGTAGTAGTAGTAGTAGTAGTAGTAGTAGTAGTAGGTAGTAGTAGTATAGTAGTAGTAGTAGTAATAGTAGTAGTAGTAGTAGTAGTAGTAGTAGTAGTAGTAGTGAGTAGTAGTGAGTAGTAGTGGTAGTAGATAGTAGTAGTGTAGTAGTAGTAGTAGTAGTAGTAGTAGTATAGTAGTAGTAGTAGTAGTAGTAGTAGTAGTAGTATAGTAGTAGTAGTAGTAGTAGTAGTAGTAGTAGTAGTAGTAGTAGCAAGTGGTAGTAGTAGTAGTAGTAGTAGTAGTAGTAGTAGTAGTAGTGTGTAGTAGTGGTAGTAGTAATTATAGTAGTAGTAGTAGTGGTAGTAGTAGTAGTAGTAGTATGGTAGTAGTAGTAGTAGTAGTAGTAGTAGTAGTAGTAGTAGTAGTAGTAGTAGTAGTAGTAGTAGTAGTAGTAGTAGTAGTAGTAGTAGTAGTAGTAGTAGTAGTAGAGTAGTAGTAGTAGTAGAGTAGTAGTATGTATGTAGTAGTAGTAGTAGTAGTAGTAGTAGTAGTAGTAGTGTAGTAGTATGTAGTAGTTATAGTAGTAGTTAGATATATCCTTCATATTAGAGAGATAGCTCGATAGTAATATTGTTTGTTTATTGTATCATTGCTGTACTCGTACGTACTTAACTGAAAACTCCTCATCATGACGATTGCCTCGCAAAGTTATTTGGCTGTTCGACAACGGCTTATTATAAAAATCGAGTTTTAATAGTAACTACCAGGGTTCATATTAATAGTACATCACGAAGCCCACACCAACACTACAAATAACACATACAACAAACATTCTCCGCAGCTCGCAAAGTTGAGTATCTACTATTCAATCGGTTGAACCCACAGCTAACGTATTTATAAAAAAAGAAAAAGGAAAAAAGTACCGCTGTGAAGTTGAACGAGAAGGCAAATTGCCTCGCGCGAAAATTAATTGTTGAAACGTATTTTCAAAACAATTTGACAATACCTGGTATGTTTTCCCGCCTGTTTTTTTTCTACATCCCTAAGGAGAAGGAACAGCAGCAGCAGCAGCATCAAGCAGCAGCAATAGCAACATACGAAACAGCAGTACGAAATAGCAGCAGCAGCAGCAGCAGCACAGGAGTACACACATACATACTACGCCCAACTATGCCGCTGCTACTACTCTATCTACTACAGTAGTCTGCTGCTGCCGCTGCTGCTGCTGCTCTGCTGTGGGTTACTGCTCTGTTCCTTTTCGTTCTTGTGTTTTTAGACGCTTCTGGAAGTCCTCACCTGGCGTGTGCCTTACGTCGCGTGTGCTCGCGGGTTGATGTCAGTTGGGCTGTTTGCATAATACGTCAGTACAATACGTCAGTTTGGCTGTTACGTCAGTTGTTGCTGTTTGCGAAGAGCTCAGTTGGCCTGTTTGAAGGGCTGGTTGCGAAGCAAAAGGTCTGTTTGCAAAGAGCTGTGTATCAGTTGGTCTGTACGGACAAAGAGCATCGAGTAACACCGGACCTCTAATCGTGAAAGAATAGGTAGGTTTATACTCCGAGGTAATGGGAGCGTCTGTGAATTTTGAAATGCTATAAGATGTCAGTTGGGCTGTTTGCATAATACGTCAGTACAATACGTCAGTTTGGCTGTTACGTCAGTTGCTGTTTGCGAAGAGCTCAGTTGGCCTGTTTGAAGGGCTGGTTGCGAAGCAAAAGGTCTGTTTGCAAAGAGCTGTGTATCAGTTGGTCTGTACGGACAAAGAGCATCGAGTAACACCGGACCTCTAATCGTGAAAGAATAGGTAGGTTTATACTCCGAGGTAATGGGAGCGTCTGTGAATTTTGAAATGCTATAAACGCCAGTCACATGCTCCGAGAACCTGGGAAATGACGGCCGAGTCTTTTAAACGATGCAAAGATGCTCCTAACGTACTTCACACGCCGAGTATACTCCGAGTATCGAGTACATTTCGCACTCCGAATACTTGAGTGAATTAGAGTACTGGTGGCCTGAATACTCGGAGTACTTGCATGAGCAGTACTGAAGCCCCGAATACTCGGAGTACAAGGAGTACCCGCAGTATCGGACCCCGAAATACTCCGAGTACAAGCAGTATCGAGAGTGTTCATACCCAAAATCCCCCGAGTACGAGCAGTATCCCGGACTATCGAACCCCGAAATACTCCGAGTACACGAAGTACCTCAAGTATTTTATCTCCAATACTCCTTACTTTTCTCCAAGGTGCTCGGAGCATCTGTGCAACCTTAATACCGCTGTACATTTCTTGCGTCACCCGGATTTGGACGGTTTGCTGTAGGCTAGCGTTTAATACACTGTACAATTGGAACTCATTGTGGCCACACTAATCCCCCATACAACTGCAAGATGTTTTGGCGGACAAGACCAAACCCGACTAACTGCAGTACAAGCAAATTGTGTTCGTGCAAGAATATCAACTCCCATCTTACAACCACTCCAAAGGAAAGCCTTGTATATATATATCCCCATATATACGAAGTATATATTTATATAGAAAACTCGGCGAGCTAAATAGCCCGTTTCAGGCAACCGGTATAGGATAGGATAACCACTCAACGGCAACAGCAGCAACAGCAACAACAATACCACCATCAGGGGGGGCTGTTGAGCTTGCTAACCAGACCCAATAATGAACCCCGTCCTTCCATCTCTTATCTGGTCAATTCATTTCTTGCTCGGGGGGGATCGGTCCCTCTTTAAGTGGTCGCAGTGGTCCCTATTTAAGTGCCGGTTGAGTGTAGTGCCGGCTGCCCGCTATAGTGCCGCTGAAACCGCTTGATACATATGGGATTCACCATTCATTGTGGCAGTGTGCGGAGTAACTAGTGCCGGTTGCCGTGAAGCCGCTTGACACATACGGGATTAACCATTCATTGAATAAAATTATTACAAATACGTCAGCTGTGAGTTCAACCGATTGAACAGTTGATACTCAACTTTGAGAGCTGCGTAGAATGTTTGTTCTTGTGTGTTTTGTGTAGTGTCCGTGTGGGATTTGTGATGTATTAGGTACCCTGGTACAGTAGTTACTACGGTACCCGGTACTCGGTTTCTTTGTGGCAGTGTGCGGAGTAACTAGTGCCGGTTGCCGCTATGAATAGTGCCGGTATAGTGCCGGTATTATTGACTGGCGCATACCGGCACTATACAGGGACCACTACTACTACTGCAGTTGTTCATCCAGGGGGCATACACGAACAAAAATGTTTCCCGGCACCCCACAAGTAAAGCCCGTTTGAGATATCTAAACAGGGGGGGAGGGTATACTTAAGCCGAGTAAAACACACAAATATGAAACACGAAACTCGTTTTTCGTCATTTTGTCGAGAAATCCTGTCGCAGCGGTTTGTTTTTCATTCAAAGACCTTGGCAAAGAAGAGCAGTAGCACTGTTGTGGGTCGTTTTTGTCTTTTCGTTGATTACCCCTCCCTGCTGGTTCGTCACGACAAGGAGAGCAGCACCAGCACCACAGCGCCAGCGCCAGCACCAGCACCAGCATCAACAGCGTTTTGCCAGCTTTGGTATATCCCTGGACCACACCCTGTGCGCATCTACTACTACTACCACTACTACTGCTGTACCTCGCTCGTTCAGTAATGGAGGCATGCACTACTAGGAGGCTGTTGGCCTTGTTTTGTCGGGGTGCACTACTACTACCACTACTGCTGCCGTTGTTCTCGGTGGGAACAACAGTAGCGGCGAGCGACATCCCCACGCGGTCGCTGCAGGGCGGTTCTTCTTCCACAGCTGGAAACACAACGACAACGACAGCGGCATCCCCGGTGGGGATTGTGATCGTAGCACAGGCGAGGTCAGGCTCGACGATGCTCGGAGAGATATTCCGACACAGCAAGGTGAGGTCCCTGCTGCTATATACAATGTTGTTCGCTAAGATAGGTTGTCCTCAGAGAATGTCGAGCTCAGATCTCGATCGCGTATCTGGTACCAGTAGCCAGTACCAATAACGTAATTACTTGAGTTAGTGTGAACTTTGACCATTACCTGTGGTATATTGTGTTTTTTTTTGAGACGGCATAGACTAGACTGTATAGGAAGGAAAACAGTAAAACCGTATAATATACGTACGTACCTGGTATCAAAGAAGGGAAAAAACTGCAGTTTACCATATACAGAAGGTACTACTCGTAGAGGGAGCACGTGACAGAAACGAGACGGAGCGATCAAGGACATCACGTGGAGTAATCGATGTGCAGCTGAAAGTAGGTACAGAGAGGGGACATCATACAGTAAATGTGCAGTAGTAGTAGTAGTAGTATTGTAGCTCCAGTAGGGGTCGTGCATAACAAGTTTGTTTCTTCATTGTTTTCGTTTCCCTCGCTTTTCTTCTCCTTTCTGGGAATGTTTATGAGTTGTCAATGTTACTTATCCTACAGTACTACGATACATTGTGGGATGACAAACGCAATACTGCTGGTGACACCGTTTCCATCTTCACTTTTATCTCACCTATTATACTTGTATCTCCAGCCTACTAAGTGAAATCAAGCTACACCCTCCTCTTCGCGTAGGTATCGGCCTTCTCATATTTCTGTGCGCTGTGGCATGTCGCATCATTTCATGAATTTCCAATCCGACTACTGTACGACGTACGCATGGGCAGTGAAGAAGTGGACACTTCAGTCCCAACACGAAAGCTTGGTTAGGCTTTTAAAGAGTAAATAAAAGGTAGGTGGGAATGTGGCAGACGCAGGCTACGGTAGGGGGAGGTGTACTTCATTTTCATGCATGGCCGCAGTCGTATGACCATAGACCCTCGCATCCCTATAATGCCGGGACGGAGCATGTCGGGTTTTCAACGACCAGGCAGACATTGATTGCTAGCACCAAGCGCGAAGCGCCGTGAGGTGTTGGGCGAGTCGCATGAAGGGTGAGCTGCATCCTATTAAAACCCACTTGTGAGGCGGACTTGCATATTCTTCTCCCTATTTCGCTAAGTTATTTACTCCCCACTAGCTCAAGTAGTTAACTAATTAATGTCGTCTACCCCCCCACACTATCATTACCCACCATCAGTCCTTGGATGACGAAACGGTCCAACTCTCGTCCTTTCGGGAATTGTTCCGGCATCATGACTCGGTGACTACTACATAGCGGTGTGACCAGTCGTTGACGATACGCTACAAGCACTAAGTTCATTATTTAGTTGCAACTATCCCCAGTTTAACTTTATGGATGACAGCTTCAATGGGTGAATTTAATTTCTGGTGTGGCCACTTCCCGTCGTTCAGAAAAACAAATCCAGCCGAAAAGTGATGTGTACCTGCGTAGCGCGCGTCTACCGCGTTTAAGGCCCCTCGACGGAGTGGCTCTGATCGTCACTCAAACTTGGACTCGATTCTGATTCGTTGGCGCAGCGTAAAGAACAATTTCCCATGGCGGTGCGCATATCGCAAAGCCGCCGAATAACCCATAATAAACGCTCACGACTACAAGAATCTGCTGGATCGCTTCGAGTGCACGGGCTTTTGGGCTTAATCGCGACGGCCGTGCGTAGCATCAGGCCATAAGGACGGGGCGACACGGAGGGGCAGACAGAGCAGACAACCCAATATTTTTAGACTTCGTGCATATGATTTCGTAGGCAAGTTAACAAATTATGTTGGTACATGTCGCTCTTTCATATTTGATTTGGACCCATGCTATACGGTAGCCTGCATGCAGGTGCACCTTGCTTTTTTCTGAGGGTGGGATGGGTCACTTCATTGGAGCCCTATCTATGCCTCTCCCAAAAATCGATTTTGAGGGAAACTAAAAGTGCTATATACCCGATGAACAATACCTTTTTCCTTGGTTTCCGTGGTCTTCTGCTTTTGGGAGTTTCATGAGTGATAACGCTGAAGATCATGCTGCACATTGTTGGATGGCAAATATAATAATAATATACCATAATATATATCCTCAGAACACAAAAAAAAAAAAAAAAAAACGATACCGTAGCAATAAAAGGAGAGGAAAACTCCGACGGTTTTGGGTTAAGGAGCCTCTTCGTTCAGAAAATGTTTCAGTCAAAAAAAGGTACAGCAGCAGAAGTACCTCTATTATTATTATCTTTGCCATCCGACAATGTGCAGCATGACCTTCAGCTTTGATCACTCATAAAACCCCCCAAAAAAGCAGAAAACCACGGAAACCAAGGAAACCGATGCGTACACCTCTATTATTATCGCAGCACGCATGTTTGGTGAAATGACGGTTACAGGGGTCGGTCAGGGGTCGGTAGAGTCGTTCACATAGAGGTACTACTGCCTTTTCATTGTTGTTATGATTTCGTCAATTTTTCTGGCCTGGTGAATGACATCGTTATATATATATATGCGTGAAGTAATTGGATTGTAGTTTCCCGTTTTATATTAGTATTCGTATCCTTGCCATCCGACCATGTATACGTAGCATGGTGATGAACTTTTCGACGTTGCATCACTCGTCGTAGGCACGCCCAAAGAAGAAAACCACAGAGTTCTAGATATCATACCACCAGTACATAAAACGGAGAGGCTTCCTAAAGTGTGTGCGTGTGTGTGTGTGTGTTCTTCACATTAAACCTTCATGTCTACCCGTCGGCATCCAGCACACCCAGTGTCCGTGCCGATTCTTCATCCTAAAAAGGTACGACCAGTTCTGTGGTCACAAAACTACGACACAGAGATACTACGCTCATCAGTGCAGTGAGCAGAGCAGACAATGCAATGCCATATACGACAGGCAAGAGAGCTCTTCGAAAATCACCACACCCTATCCCTAAAAAAACATCCATGGTGTGCACCTCTGACGCGCGTTACGATGGAGGTATAGCATTTTTTTTTTTTTTTTTTTTTTTTAATGACGGGGCTTTTTAACCCAAAACCGGAGCTATCCCTCGGTGGGGGTATACCCCTCTTTGGCTCAATATTTCCTGACCGGTTGTGCTCCTTCCTTACGTTACGTGAGTAACCACCGCGGATACTTTTATTACTTTTTTACTGGTATACTTCGGAGTATTTGATTTTGGACTACCGCATTGGAAGTTTTTGGCCGGGTCGCGCGAACAAATGTTTCCGAGGTCGCATGTTTCGGGTGAGATATTGAGCTCCTCATGTGAGGAGCTCAGAAAAATATTATGCTGCGCCCCTACCGTGGGATGACTCACCGTCGGAATCTCGTAGTACGTATTTGTGTTATAGAAATGTTTCATGTTATATACTTGTTTGTTTGTTTGTTTGTTTTTTTTTTTTTTTTTCCCATCCCATTTATTATCTTCGCACTTCCGTCCTCCTCCCTCCCTAGTCGTAACTCAGATCCGGGGTCACAAAGTAGGCTCCTCTCCCTCCTCCCCCACTACGGTTCTTGCCTTGATTTTTATCGCGCAGAGGGTTCAGCCTTCCCAACGCTCGTCGATTTTCATCGAATTTTGCTAACTCACGCTCTCGCGCTTTCCGCTAGTCAAGATATTTTTTGCAAGAAAAAGTCCCTACGAGCATGCACTCGGCGGGGCTCGAACTCGCGATCTCGACGCTAACAAGCTTCGTGGTTACCTGCTAGCCCACCGGGGCGACCGGCTTTTTAGGGCCGTGCCATCGTTCATCGGGTATATATATATGAATATGTAGAACTTTCTATTTTCCTCCAAAATCATTTTTTTCTGGGCGAGGTATACAGCTCCTCAAGTGACCACCCTTATAAGGCAAAAACATGGTGCACCTCTACCTTAAGGTAGCGTGCGTCCTCTATTTCGTAGAATCGGTCTACTGTGGTGTTAGTTGGTGTATAGTACGGTCGTGGGGCCTGTATATTAAGGCAGCACGAAAAAAGCGGCCGCTCGATATATATATATATATATTATATATAAGTATATATACGATATATATATATTGTCTATCCCATTTACTAGATTTGCCCTTCCTTCTCTCTCCTTCCTGGTCGTAACTCAGATCCGGGGTCACAAAGTACTCCTCCCACGCTACGGTTCTTGCCTTGGATTTTTATCGCGAGAATATTGCAGCACTTTCTTCCCTCGTCGACTTGCGTCGGATTCCGCCTATATACCCACGCCACGAAGGCGCTCTCAGCAATTGGCTCCTTTTTCTTTTTTCAAATAAAGTCAAAATCTCTCACCACGGTGGGATTTGAACTCGAGTACCAATGATAGTAGTCTTTGAAGCTGGCCGCTAGTCTACCGGGGCGACCGGCCTAAAGATGCTTGCTACGATAGAGGTGAATAAGGTATACCTTTTTTTGGCTGAAACCTTTTCTGAACGACGGAGCTCCTTCACCCCAATTTGTCAGAATATCATTATTCTTGTGTTGCTAAAATCTCCATTTTAAGCGTATAGGTCGGTCGCCCCGGTAGACTAGACTGTTAATAATGGTCACAGCTTCAAAGACTACTGGCATTGGTCCCCAAGTTCGAATCCCACCGTGGTGAGATTTTTACTTATTTGAAAACATATAAAGGAACCAATTGCTGAGAGCGCCTTCGTGGCGTGGGTAGGCGGAATCCGACGCAAGTCGACGAGGGAAGAGAGTGTGCTGAAATATTTTCGCGATAAAAATGCAAAGCAAGTACCGTAGTGGGGAGGGGGGAGAAGAGCCTACTTAGTGACCCCGGATCTGAGTTACGACTAAAGAGGGAGAGAGAAAAGAAGGCCGAAGATAATAAATGGGATGGACAAAAAACAAAAAAAAAGGTCATGGGTTTTTTCATCGGGTACGGAGCACGATTATTTCCCTCCAAAATTAGTTTTCGGGTGAGGTATATAGAGCTCCTCAAGTCACCACCCTTCTAAGGCTGAAATGGTGCATACGTTTTACCGTAGCATGCGTCTAATATAAGGGGGTCACAATCGGCTGGTGTCGTGACCGGAACAATGCATTCACACGGTCGAATGAATGAGGCGGCCACCCCGAGATAAGGCGGTCAAAACTCTCGGTGCACTATACGCCCTTATCTAGGCCCCACAACTTTATATCTTTAATTCGTTCCCACACCTCCGAGGAACGTGCTATATATTTATACCGGGGCGGGGGGACGCATGCTACGATATAATCACTCCATGATTTTTCTGAGCTCCGCCCTTGAAGAGTAGCTCCATACTTTTCATCGAAAATTTGTTTTTTTTTCAAAGGAAAATACAAGAAGTGCTATGCTACCCGAGGAACAAAAACTATCATGAACTACAGTAAGTATACTCTGAATAGTTATTGCACCGAATAATAGAGAGATCGACGATAGTGGGGTCAAGGAGCCCGACCGTTCAGAAAACGCTTCAGCTAAAAAAAAGGTACAGCAGTACCTCTATTAAGGAGCCCGACCGTTCAGAAAACGCTTCAGCCAAAAAAAGGTACAGCACAGCAAAGCACAGTACCTCTATTATTCTCGTAGCACGCGTCAGGTTGGAGAAGTGAAAACACCTGTCATCACGGCTTGCGTCCGTTGCGTGCTACGTACGATAGAGAGGTACCTGGTAGTAGCAATTAATTTATGGTGGGTGAAACGGTCGCTGAATGAAGGGGTCTCCTTAACCCATTCAGAACTGAAAAAAACGTATCCCACACTAATTCCAAGTAGTTTTTTTCCCAAATACGCGGGACCAGTTCTTAAGGGGTTATAACACAAACTCGTTGGAATTTCATTATTTCGTGTTGCATTATTGTTTATTATTATTAATATTATTATTATTATCTTTGCCATCCGACAATGTGCAGCATGAGCTTCAGCGTTGATCACTCATAACATTCCCGAAAGCAGAAAACCCCGGAAACCAGGGAAACCTATGCGCAAAGTCTAACATCCTTCTAGGTCTGCTTCCCGCCAAGATTTATCCACAATAATACTCCATTTGTTGTCCTTTTTGTTAGTATGTCTTACAGGCCACACGGGGATTTTGTTCGTCGGGTAAACGTAAATGATAGCCCATTTATTTCACCCTCCGAAATTAGTTATTGGGTGAGATACATAAGAGAGCTCCTTAAGCAGCCACCCTCAGAGGGCCAAACAAGAATGGTGCACCTATCTGCCGTACACAGCACCCATCATCTAGAGAGAGAGAACGCTGGAATGTAAACAGAAAGTGATGGCTAAACAATACCATTACATTAAAAAAAAAAAAAATGTAAAAAGAAGGCAAAAAGTTGCAACTCTTACCGAGAACCACATCATGGAACATACATTCGTACCCCCGGTCGGTGTATATATGCTGAGGGTGCGCTGTCAAGCCGAACATCGGGGCGGAAAACCGCCAGCTATGACCAACCTTGTGGGGTGTACCTGGTGGTGCATTCCTTACATACGGGCTACCAGGTGCTTATTCCCACCGTGTGGCAATGAAACGGGTCTTCGAAGAGACGTATATAACCATCATAGGCTTTTTATCATATTATTGTTATTATTATTGCATGCATTTCACATCTATCTGCTAACGATGTGCAGGAAGCGTTTGCTCCGATCATCATACAACCCACATTAAAACGGGAAACTAGAATACAATGACTTCAAACATGGAACAATGCCGCCAATCATACCTGGATGCTTTGACATTGTAAATATATATGGTGAGCAGGGGGGGGGCACATTACTAAACGTAGACGAACGTGTGATGACATATTGAGGGCGTTGAAAGGGCAACACGTACGTGGTGGGTTGATGTTTAAGCCAGAGGAAGCAGGTATAGCATGGAGCTCGTACTTCATATGACGTAGACCTGTCCAACAACAGGCTTCATGTGATTCCCATGAGTGGTTCCGATGAGTTTTGTCGGCTCTTCTTTCGTTACGTATAGCTGTGTGGAAGTGGTCGACATGCTGGCTTGTATTTTTTCTGCGCATTGTCGGATAGCAAAACAAAATGTAAACATGCATGCATACGTATGATAGAGCTCCTTTTCGTTTCTTCCGTAGTTTTCTTCTTTTGAAGAGTGCTTATGAGCGGTCAACGTCGAAACACATACATACATGCTACACACCATTGTGGGGTTGTAAAAATAGTTACAAAATAATAGTGATAACGTGGGCACGGACGGTTCGCCTCGAGAACTGCAAGGCAACAGGCGGTTTCTTCCTTGTGTGCGCAACGTGTATACACGCCAAGGACTTGGGACGCAGACTCGACGACGAGACTGGAGAACCATAGTACATAGTAGCTGAGTGGCTAGATGAGTGATGCATATTGCCTTACATCAACCAGCTGGTCTCGGGGTCAATGTTAAAATGTTACCAATCATAGTTCGTCCGTGGACGCAGGATTGTGCCAAGATCCTTCTTCTGATGAAGTCGTAGGAGATCTGATATCACAGGTATACGATGAGATATGAAGATCTTGTGACCAGATGTATTAACAGCCGATTTTCCTAATTGAGAATTGCCTTTCCGATGAGAATGAAAATCGAAAATATTGATTTTTGAATTGTAAGAGATGTACTTTCCTCACAGTTATTGTTTCACTGTAAGCTATTCACACCCTGTACAACTACAACTAACAACTACAACTGATAGTTGTGCGCGGCCGCAACTACTCAGTAGTTGTCCCTAAACAACTAGTTGCATAGGTTTTCATCAAGTAGTTGTCTGCAGACAACTACAGTAGTAACCATCTGAGAACGGTACTTTTTGTGGGTTCTGCCGATGGCTGTACTGAAAGAACCAAGGCGACAATTCACACGCCGGTTGTGTCCAACAATGCCCTGAGTGAAAACGAAAATTCGCGTTCGCGTCGATTTTTATATTTTTCAGTTTTGCTTTAGTTATAGCCTTGAAAGGCTATTTTTGGTAAGGATTGCTAATGGCCAATTTTCAATATATTTAATATCGGCTGGCTCAGGAAACCATATTCTAGACCCGAAATTGAAAATGTGTTCCCGGAGGATTGTGGTGATTAGCTATACGATCATCATACAAGTTGTATTGTAGTAAAATATCCATTTTCAGCGCCATCAAAAACGATGATCGTATAGCTTGTCACCACATTCCTCCGGGAACACATTTTCTATATCGGGTCTAGAATGTGGTTTCCTGAGCCAGCCGAAAATAAATATATTGAAAATTGACCATTTTAAATCCTTACCAAAAATAGCCTTTTAAGGCTATAACTAAAGCAAAACTGAAAAATACAAAGATCGACGCGAACGCGAATTTTCATTTTCACTCAGGGCATTGTTGGACACAACCGGCGTGTGAATTGTCGCCTTGGTTCTTTCAGTACAGCCATCGGCAGAACCCCCCAAAAAAAAGTACCGTTCTCAGATGGTTACTACTGTAGTTGCACAACTTTTCCAAACAGTAGTTGTCTACAGACAACTAGTTGCACAACTTTTTATAACAGTAGTTGTCTGCAGACAACTAGTTGTACAACTTTTTCAAGCAGTAGTTGTCTAGAGACAACTAGTTGCACAACTTTTCCAAACAGTAGTTGTCTGCAGACAACTAGTTACACAACTTTTCCAAACAGTAGTTGTCTACAGACAACTAGTTGCACAACTTTTTCAAAGAGTAGTTGTCTACAGACAACTAGTTGCACAACTTTTTCAAAGAGTAGTTGTCTACAGACAACTAAATTTGCACAACTTTTGCAAAGAGTAGTTATAGAGGGTGTGCTGTTTTTGGACGGGAACCTGGACCTCATTCCTGAGAATATCCCGAAGCTGGGCCATCACGTGGTGCACACCAAGTTCCCCGGGCGGTTGTCCAACCCCATGGCGGGGCTGGCACAGCTTGACGGCGTGTTTCGTCCGTTGGACCTCACCGACAAAATGGAGGCGGAGGTTGGAACAGCAGACTAGTAGAGTAATCCGGCGGAGGGGCGGCGCGTGATAGCGGCCTGGCCGAGTTGCGACTATGTCTTGCTATTAATAGCCGAGAGGTCTTTAGAAGTTCGCCTCTGTTCTGATATTTGTCGACGCGAATTAACGCAATGTCTCATCATATGTATGATGCGTCAGAATGATAATGGGGGGGAGTGAGGTGCGGCTTTCGGTGGGTGTTGGGTAATGCATGTTTTTTCACGCGTTCTGAGCGGCACACTCACGAAAACGATAGAATAGATGCAATCACGTGGAAGATGTAAAGGCCAGTAGCAATGGTTTTCCTTTGGTGCGGCGATTGGGAGTAGCACATGTCGAACAATGTACACGTTCAGGTTGTCCACAGACAACGAATCAGACAACTAATAGTTGTGCACGGCCGCAACTACTCAGTAGTTGTCCCTAAACAACTAGTTGCATAGGTTTTTCACCCAGTAGTTGTCTGCAGACAACTAGTTGCACAGCTTTTCCAAAAAGTAGTTGTCTACCGACAACTAGTTGTACAACGTTTTCATACAGTAGTTGTCTACAGACAACTAGTTGCACAAGTTTTCCAAACAGTAATTGTCTACGGGAAACTAGTTACACAAACATTTCCAACAGTAGTTGTCTACAGACAACTAGTTGCACAAGTTTTTCAAACAGTGGTTGTCTGCAGGCAACTAGTTGCACAACTTTTTCAAACAATAGTTGTCTACAGACAACTAGTTGCACAGCTTTTTCAAAGAGTAGTTGTCTACAGACAACTAGTTTCACAACCTTTTCAAACAGTAGTTGTCTGGCAGACAACTAAAATTAGTTGTAGTTGTACAGGGTGTGAAACTATTGTCAGTTGTGACACCCATCGATAACATTTTTGTTTTTTTAAAGAAATCGGCATCGATCGGCAGTCTCAAGATATCGAAGATCCCAGATAATCTGGATTTATGGGCAAGGTACCTCGCTCATAAATGCAAATTCCCTTAAATCCTTGATTATTCGAGCCTGTCAAGGTTGA
Source organism: Saccharina japonica (assembly GCA_008828725.1). Classification (NCBI taxonomy): domain Eukaryota; class Phaeophyceae; order Laminariales; family Laminariaceae; genus Saccharina; species Saccharina japonica. The sequence goes on from MEHQ01003648.1 coordinate 438,989, forward strand.
TTTCAATTTTGTTTTCGTGGATCGATACCTACCATCGAGGAACATATTTTCTAGGTCAAACTTTGATCGTGGGCGAAATACAACTCTTAGACAATAACTAAGTACTAAAATCGATTTTCATTCTCATCGGAAAGGCAATTATCAATTAGGAAAATCGGCTGTTTATTGATGATGCCTGTATGGGTGATCCTAACGAGGATTTCTGGACATATTTATATATATATATATGCAGGTTGGACGACACCTGTCACTCACATCGCCCCCCTATGTCTGAACGCCTCATACTGGAAAAGCCAGTATGGCTTTCGAACATTTTTGGACCTAGACAGGTTACAGATTATCTGCCAATTAAACGTCATTGTACGGCAGTACAGTAGTTGGTGTATAAAATTTGCACCTGACAACAAACTTAATAATCGTACCACCCTTCGCGTATAGTGAAAACCGCGGCAAAGTACTGTAACAATAATAGCAATAACACTAACAATTAGGTTGTAAAGAAATGCATACCAGGGCGAGAAGTACTTCGTGTGTGTATGGATGTGTGTACGTATTATATTGCGTATTATTCCCGTTGGTATTCCTCTTCTTTCGGCGGGTGTTTGTTGTGAGTGATCGAGACGTTCAAGCTCACCCTGCTGCACATTGTCCGGTTGAAAATGCGATCCGGCTACGCTAGGGATGCCTAGTGTCCCCTACCAGATTTGCCTATGGCGAGTATTGTCGTTGTTATGCATGCCTGCTGGCTGCTCCGAGATATGACAAGAGCATGGTGATTTCTATGTTCAGGTCACGAAGGCGACTAAACGGTGGGGCGAGATGTTCGTCCCGCCAGCCCCCCGTTGTCCTATCTTAGATATGCCTCCCAAGCAATACGAAGACGTTCCCCTCACCTAAACTCAGGTAGTTGCCGATATTTCAAGGTATTTCAAGGTAATACCATAACAACACTAGCCCACTCTGATGAGCCGTATTTGCAGGAATATGGGAAATTCGAGGAAAACCGGTTCCACTGACTAATAAAGTAGATAATGGACCGAAGAAGCGGCTCCTCGAAACCCACTCCCGCACCTCTGAATAGCGAGGCTACGAAGCCGTGCCGCAAATAAGCTCAAGTTCTAGTATTGCCGACGACCCCGAGTGTGAGGCGACTACCGTTGGGACACGTAGTATCCCCTGTCATGTTTGCCTATTTGAGCATGTTCTCGTCGTTACTGACATGGGGTGGTTGCTTAGAGATCGGAGAAGTGTCAGCTTTATTCCTAATTGAGGTCACGAAGGAGGTCAAACGGTGGGGCGAGACGGGGGGGGCAAAAAGTTCGTCCCGACCGCCCGCCCCCCGTTTTCCGATCATAGATGCGCCTCCCAAGTAATGCGAATAAGTTCCCCTTGCCTAAACTCAGGTAATCATTATTACTGCAAGGTAATTCGAGGCAACAGTACCAAAACACAAACAATATGCATGATGAAACTGTTTCCCTTGGTTTCCTGCTTTTGGGGAATGCTTACGAGTGATCAACGTTGAAGCTCGTGCTACATTTTATTTGTTTCCCATTCCATTTATGATCTTCGCCCTTCCTTTCTCTCTCCTTCCTGGTCGTAACTCAGATCCGGGGTCACAAAGTAGGCTCTTCTCCCTCCTCCCCCACTACGGTTTTTGCCTTGCATTTTTATCGCGAGAAGTTTTCAGCCCTCTCTTCCCTCGTGGACTTGCGTCGGATTCCGCCAACCCACGCCACGAAGGCGCTCTCAGCAATTGGTTCCTTTATATTTTTCAACTAAAATAAAAAATCTCACCACGGTGAGATTCGAACTTGGGTACCAATAATGATAGTAGCCTTTGAAGCTGACCACTACTCTACCGGGGCGACCATACACACTGTCGGGTGGCAACAAACGCGATAACAGCAATGATTTTTTCTTATTTAGCAGAATATGTATCATGAGTGGTCGACGATGAAGCTCGTGGAGAAAACATTCCCAGATGGAAAAAAAAACATGAAAATTAATGTACAGGTACCAAATGGACATTTTCCCGAAATACTTTCACTTTTCATCTCCGGCCGCGGGTCTTTTCTCGCGCTGTCGGCTGCGGGGCACGCAGGGGGGCCGCGTGTACACCACGGCGCAAGTGCGGGTCCCGGCCGAGGCCCGTGGGGCGTGCTCTGGGCCTTCAAAGTCGCGAATTCAGGCAAATAACTCAGGGGAGGCGTTCCGACTTGACACCGCCTCGCAACTAATATGAAAAACCGACCGTACGACTGTTTTTTCATCCGTATGAACTTTGATGGTTCGTTTTTGACCCGCCGTATGAACGAAACACAAAAAAAACGCACCACGCACGAGAAAACAAGGACCACACCGACATCGAACGAGGCACACATCAAGCGTCGTGCAGCAGTAGTTGATACCATGTTGCATGCGTCTGCTCTGTCTGGGCTGCGTACAGCAGTCGTAGCAGTTGTAGGAGACGATTGAAAATTTACAGGTGCATTTTATGTGAATTTGTAATTTGGTTCCAATATTTTGGAATCTACGTAAAGTACACATACAGAGATCTACGAGTACGCACGATAGGCCGATCTACATACGTACGAATACAAGTATGTTGGTACAATAGCACTACTACTGGGTACATGTCTCTAGTATTGACTACAAACTACAGAGCAGCCAAGGCGCTGTTTATCGAACAGCACAGTTGTACAGCAGAAGAAGCTGCAGAACACGCAGTGGCCGCTGTTCAGATTGTTGCGTTTGTGGCGGCTGTTATTGTGTCCTGTATGCGTGCACCGGGCCCGTAGCAGGAGCAATCCAGCAGATCTCGTTGTGACAACTACAGTACGAACAACGAGCACTGCTTTGCTGTGTTCTGTCTTTCATAGTGTATGCGTGTGTTTTTGATGTATGCGATTCCAGCAAAACCTCCCCCACTGATTTTAATATCACCCGCGCTTTACAGCAGCGATTAAAAACAACAAAACCGCATATACCCGTCACGGGTATGGATAACACTTCATACTCGCCGAGAATTTGGGCCCAGGGCACCCGGGTATCCAGCTGTTCGACGGGCACCCTTAGACGATTACTCGGCTACTAAACACGTACCAGGGTACCCGCCGAAAAGGCATTACGTACGAGTGAATACTTTTATCTAGGACCGGGGCGGGACTCGTCGGGCAACAGCTCTGTCATAACTATCTTCTGTATACTCAGCTGTACAGCGCAGAACAGTCGTGATCACTACAGTCAGTACCACTGTGGGATCGACTTTAATTCCTACACCAAATAGTTAGATCGACTTCAGAAACAAAACAAGTCGTTGAGCCTGGACACCAAACTGAAGTTTCTTAACACCGGGAGCTCACTGCTGTACCTCAGATACTATTATCGTCTCGTAACAGTTGTTTCGTTAGGAATGGCCGTCGCTACTACTTTTACAGTCTATGCCACAGGTTTGCCCCAAACAATAAACTATGAAGCATGTGCGATCTATTTTCACCTTGCGACACCCCCGGGATTTCAAGTGACCAACATCCCGAAGGGGGACCTTGTATCTGGTACATAATGGTGTTATCAGAATGGAACGTCTCGACGGCAGCTTCCCGTGCTACAGGAGGGAACCCGTCCGGGGGGGGGCTGACCATGCTCAACCCAGGGCCGGCATCGCTGAAGCACCCAAGTTTCCTCTTAAGATCACCAGACGCACCCACAAGTGCGGGTGCTTGTGTCCTGGGGGTTTGCACGCTGTTCACAATAAAGAACAAACGGAAGCGGCTTACTCCCCGTGAACGGAGAAATAGGTGGGTAAGGTGCATGCGGCAGCGGGCTGAGCGTGTTAAGTTACTGGCATAGGCCCACAAGAAGCCCAATGTGAGAAGATAAGACTGTAGTCTATTTATTATGTAGCGCAAAAGTATACCCCCGTCAGTCGATCACGGTCATTTACCGGATCGATGTCACTTTATTTCTCCTCCTCTAGCGCAGGGCGCTTCAAGGGCGATAATAGTAGGCTGTGTAGCCTCTACAGATTCAACGTTTAGTACAGCAAGTAGTCGCGGCGAGCAGTAGCAGCGATGGTGATGGTGACCAGCAGAGCTGCTGCGTTCAGGATAATGTTTGGATGTATGCCAGGAGGATATAGTGCGGCGGAATAAGATACTCAGGTTTGGCAGTTTGTGGTCGTCCGGGGACATCCGGGCCACATCCCCGGGTTTCCTAGCGGATATGTCTACTTGCTGCTGTAGGTCATCACCCACAGCTGTGTGTGTCTTGTTGTTCTTCTCGGACTCCTCTCTCACTGGGCCCTGCCCAGATTTGGGGTGTTCTTTCTTCAGGGTATAATACAATACACATCTTTAACTTGTGTCAGCGAGGGTGGTCATCTCATTCAGGTGGTACAGCAGTGCTGGCCCTGGGTTGAGCGTGATCCATCCGGTTCCCTCCCATAAGTTTCAGTTGAACCGAAGCCTTCTGGAGCATGCGGCGGGGGGTGTTAGCTTTCTTCCGAGATCACCGTCGCTCTATTGCGGAGGACCATAGTAAAAGGACCAAATGTTGTTAGAAACAAATAAGGAAATATATAGGTTTTAGACGCAAGCCGACGAGGGAAGAAAGTGCTGAAATCTTCTCGCGATGAAAATGCAAGGCAAGAACCGTAATGGGGGAGGAGGGAGGGAGAAGAGCCTACTTTGTGACCCCGGATCTGAGTTACGACTATTAATAGGAAGGAGAGAGAAAGGAAGGGCAAAGATAATAAATGGGATGGACAAAAAAACAACCAAAATGGATGTCTTATTTACTACGATCCCCCGTAATAAATTGATTTCTGCACGAGAAGGCGAGAGCCCAGTGGTAGTTTTACAGAGGACCGCATGCCAGTAGCTCTAGAGCTTGTGACATACCGGTAGGAGACAGCCCAGACGCTGCCACTCCTCCCTACCCTTCACTGCTCAACTAGAGCACCAACGTAAGCTCCAGCAAGTCTACGGCAGTGATCCCGGCCAGTAGTTTTGCCCGCCATTGTTAGATATAAGCATATTCTTCTTCTAACTGCAGAGTTTAGCAGCACAAGCCTGAGTTCCATCAACGCAAGCCGTCGGAGCCTCTGCTACCACGCCACTGTCGGGGACACGCACCACGATCCCTGATAACAATGCAAATGTATCAATTATTTGTATATGCCATACGTAGCCAGGAGGGAAAACAAAAAACTGCCCACAAACTTTACTCAAATAAGGAAGAAAAAGGATACTGAGCCACACGCAGATCTTCTGGCCATGCTGTTATATAGGTGATAAGTGAATCGTTCAAATTTGTGCCAGGGTACATGGGTCACAACACATGGAATCCCCTCAAAAGTATGTTGATGTAATGATTCGTTTTTCGTGGCGATGAAACACCGAAGAAATAAACTCTTAGGAATAATTCCAGTAAAATATCATATTTTGTGCCAGGTAAGTATTTATATACTGTATAAAAGCGTCCCCTTCGGGATTGTGGTGGACTTGAAATCCCGGGAGTGTCGCTCGTTGGAGAGGGAGAACACAGCAGGCGTTACTTTCTCGTACCAGCTACGTGCTCGTGCGTATACTCGTAGCCACCGGGCAAGAACGAATAACATTTTTAAAAAAAAAGCATCTTGAAAGCCGAAGAAAAAATAAGTACGTGTACGTAGCCACCGGGCAAGTAGCCCCGACCAGCCCAAACGACTGTATAGCTAGCTCTCTACGTGTGTATGCTGTTGTAGGTAGGGGGCGAAACCAACCAATAAAAGTCTTGAATTTGCATCGAGATTAGTACATTTGTTTCTATAGGAGACGACCCGGGGGGAAAAAAAGACGAAAAGACTACATACTTGCTCGTGGATATTTGTTTGCCATCATCGACCGGCTGCTTATCCAAAGGGAACTTTAGTCTTAACTCGAGGCCAACAACTGGTGTCTGGTGTCCGGTTGTTGACGTAAGTAAGCTGTCTGCTGGCAAAGCTTATATACTCCCCGCCGACCCCCCTCCCCCCCCCCTGGGCCCTACACGTACGTGTGTTCCGCAGGATGTGCTGTATTTTTACGAGCCGTGCCGGACTCGAGGCAAGAAGGGGGTCATGGGCACAGCCGGCGGCGAACTGCTCGGCAAGCAGTGCTTCGCTCTCGCACAGAGGTAAAGTACAGTGCAAAAGAGTCCGCCAAGCAGAAGCATGTAATCTGAGCATACCTATTATTATTGTGTATGTAGCATGAAAGAGCATCAACGTTGACCACTGAGAAGCATTCTGAAAGAAGAAAACCACGGAGAAAACAAAACGAAAAACCCTCTGCACAAACTCTACTCCCTTCTATTAATAATACTGTACCTACGAGTACGTCCGGCTTGAGCTTTTATCAACTCCATCTATCTGCTGTCCTTACCCCTTCCCCCTCATACCGTGCTCTATTTGTCTACTGTAGTATGAATCTGAAGTTGAATCCAAGCTCCATCTCCACGCCATCGATGTGGGTCTGCCATCCCTTCCCCCCCCCTCTGCCCCTTCTTGCCTCCTGGCGGTCCCTGAGCTGGAGCTTAGACCGCTTCATTGTTATGATACCATCCTTGAACAATCTTGAGCATAAACAGGCTATTATGAATTGGTGTGATATAATAGGGGGTGGATGGAATTAATTAAGTAATTACTTGAGCCAGTGGGCATTAATTAATTTAGCAAAAGGGGGAGAACAATATATGTATTATTATTATTATTATTATTATTATCATTATTATTATTATTATTATTATTATTATTATTATTATTATTATTATTATTATTATTATTATTATTATTATTCCATTTATTACATTATATACGAGCTGGTTCCAGGATAAAGCGTAACATTCCACCTTCGGGCAATAAAACAATGAATACACTGAAACTCGCAACACAAAGCATATCCACGTGACCGCATCAACAAGGCGAACACATCGGTGAAGCTGGTTTTGGCGTCCGAGCTATAGTTCGTGAGATATGGGAATTGTTCGTATTTCTTGCGGAGGCGTTGTTGTATAGGGATTTAAGGCGTCAACACTAAAATCCATATGATTTTTCTCTCGGCCATAATTCGGCCAATACGTGGAATAATTACACGCTAGACGTGTTGGTATGATCGCATCAACAAGGGGAAGCCGTCAATGACCCTTGTTTTGTTATACGATCCGTACAAGTGTGTTATAATAAACGCCTGCTAAAGTACTAGAACAATGTATGGAGCAATTTTGGCACCTTAGGGGAATATTTACCCTTCCGGGAAATTGATTTTGCGCCTTGGTTTTTGAGAGTTGAAACACGAAATTTGGCAAAGGTTGTGTGCAACAACAATACACAACAACTGACGACTGGACTTTTTGAAAAAAAAAAAAACTAGTGCATGAGGAATGGTCAAAGTTGCCGAAAAATTCAGAAAATATGGAAAAGTGTACCTAGAGAACGAAAAAAAGGAAAAAAAAAAAAGTCCAGGCGTGAGTTTTTTCTTCGTGTTGTGACGCACAACCCTGCCAAGTTTCGTTTTCCAACTCTCAAAAACCAAGGCGCAAAGTTGCGAAGGGATAAAGTTCTGGCTGTCGCTGGAACCAGCTCTGTATTATTTATTATTAATATTCATTTATTATACTTGATATTATTATATAAGATATATTATTATTATTATTATATTATTAATAATTATTATATATTATTATTATTATTATTATCATTATTATTATCTTTGCCATCCGATAATGTGCAGCATGAGCTTCAACATTGATTGGTCACTCATAACATTCCCGAAATCAGAAAACCACGGAAACTATATAGTATATCGCGCGCCGCTAAGCACGATTTGTTCATGAATCCGATTATACTGGCGCCCCCCTAAAAGCGAACCTTATGATGCTCATACATATTAGCCTTAGAAGGTGATTTCTTACTCAGCTTGGCTCTACACTGACTGCTTGCTGTGTGTTGGAAATCATCGATTCTCCTTACTGTCGTCTGCTTTGTAGACATACATTTGAGGCATCGCGGTCGTGGCCCCCTACTGTTCACAGCAGTGTTATGGTACTGCTGGTATGATGTGGAAACGTTTGGTAAATACCTGGTATCAGGTATTTGGATCGTATTGGTATTACTTGGAAGGCGTATCTCAGATGGGAACCAGGGCGGTTCCCAGATGCCCTTCCCCTTTTGTCTCAGTCGTTCATCACGCAAAGGGAATAAAGCTGCTCTTCTTCTATATCTAAGCAAACAACACACGNGCACATTGCGCTGTGCGCGCAACCAGCCTCGCGGCGACTGTTGCGAAGGGCCCCCCGGGAGGGCCGCCGGAGGCGAAAAAATTGCGGTATATGCGCGAATGTACGCCTCAAAACCAAGTAAAAATACTTTAAATCCATTTTCGGCTATGGCGAATAGAAAAAAGTGCCTAATTTTTGTTTTCGACTATGGCGAATAAGACAAGGAGCCTAAAAGATGTTCGATTACGGCCAATACGACTAAAGGTGTTTGAGTAAAAACAAACGCCTACGGCGAACTTGAAAAAAAACGCCTCCGGCGATTGAGAAAAAAAAATCCCCGAAAACAAATCTAGACTCCGGCGAGAAATAAACGCGCAACAAAAATTTACGCCTGCGGCGAAAAATGTTGCGCGCCCAAAATCGCGCGTTGCGCTGTGCGCGCAACCAGCCTCGCGGCGACTGCTGCGCAAGACGGTTGTTTTACTCAAATGTTGCGCCAGCGCAACAACGCAACACCTAATGAATGCCCTGGGTTTGTATGTAGGCTGCAGGCGGCAGATATTTATAATGACATATTTAGGCTTTCTTACAATCAATGGGGATGACAAATTAAATGCCGAAACAATAATACCGTATTCCGGTATCGGTATTTCGGTATTGGTAAAAAGCCTGATAACTCTTGAGTTGTGGCACGTTGTGGTTCGTTTTTAGGCGGTAGGTGTTGTTATGTGCCGCACGGGGGATACCGATACCGAACCCGTTTTTTCACGAGTTTCGGTATCGCATACCGATACCGGAATTCCGGTATTTTCGGTTCGGTTCGGTATCGGTATCCATCCCTGAATCGGCACCCGCAAGCAGTGCCCGTGCTGAATATTTTTCCTTAAAGAGGTACTATGGTAATAATAAGCCTAATTCATTATTATTATCTTTGCCATCCGATAATGTGCAGCATGAGCTTCAACATTGATTGGTCACTCATAACATTCCCGAAATCAGAAAACCACGGAAACTATATAGTATATCGCGCGCCGCTAAGCACGATTTGTTCATGAATCCGATTATACTGGCGCCCCCCTAAAAGCGAACCTTATGATGCTCATACATATTAGCCTTAGAAGGTGATTTCTTACTCAGCTTGGCTCTACACTGACTGCTTGCTGTGTGTTGGAAATCATCGATTCTCCTTACTGTCGTCTGCTTTGTAGACATACATTTGAGGCATCGCGGTCGTGGCCCCCTACTGTTCACAGCAGTGTTATGGTACTGCTGGTATGATGTGGAAACGTTTGGTAAATACCTGGTATCAGGTATTTGGATCGTATTGGTATTACTTGGAAGGCGTATCTCAGATGGGAACCAGGGCGGTTCCCAGATGCCCTTCCCCTTTTGTCTCAGTCGTTCATCACGCAAAGGGAATAAAGCTGCTCTTCTTCTATATCTAAGCAAACAACACACGTGAGTACCAACGAGTACCCGTTCCAAAGGCTGACCTGCCTAGGGATACCCTGTCCTCTTATACCTAGCTTCCTCACATTTGGCGTCGACGGCAGGACTCGAACCTGCGCGTGAAATCACAATGGGTTTCGAATCCATTTTCTGGAACCGCTTTTTTTCGCTCTGGCCTCGTACGAGTACCAGCGGTACTCGGCTGGGCAGGAGCCAGCCCCGTGTCTTGATCAGAACCAGGTAGAACTGGAGGTGGATGGCGCAGTCTGCTCGAATACTGCTCGGCAGGTATCGTAGAGCCAGAGGCGGAGGCGGGCTGGCGCAGAACGTGTCGAGGCAGATGGTCCAAACCGGCCGGTTGGCTGAGAGAAGGCTCCCTCCTCGGAGTAGGCCGAGCGTCATCTAGAGGCTGCGAGGCTCTGGGGGTCTTGAGAGGTAGGACAACCTCAGCTGAACAAGAAGGAGCCATGGCTGAGGGCGTGAAGGACTCGACGTGCTTTCCTGGAGTGCAAGGAGATCGCAGCTCAGATGCCTGTCTTGTGGGCGGATCCGTTGGAGTGAAGGGCTCGTCTTGCATCCTCAGTGAGCAAGGGGCTCGCGGCTTGGAGGCATGTTGTCCAGGCGAAATCGCAGCAGCTCCGTAGTCCAATCTCGAGTCCACAGGTTGATCTGTTGTACTTGGCGCTTGACCTTCATCGGCTTCGTAGCCTTGCCGTTCAGAGGTGTGGGAGTGGGTTTTGAGGAGCCGCATCCTCGACTCGTGTTTTAGTTCGTGGAACCGGGGTTTCCACAAATTTCTCATATTTCTGCATATACGGCTCATCAGAGTGGGCTAGTTTTATGGTACTGCTGGTATGATGTGGAAACGTTTGGTAAATACCAAGGGTACGCGCGGTAAAGGTCGGGACGGGAAAATGTGGTCGGGACGGGAACGGTACGGTACGGGAATGGGAAACCGTCAGATTTTTCGTTCCCGACCGCGATTTCCCGACCGGTACCATCGTCAGTTTCTGTTCCCGAGCTCTACCGTCCCGCGGTAATGGCCGTGTTCCCGTTCCCGACTGTTTCCCATCCCACTGTCTGCCCATTCCCGACTATTCCCGTCCCGCTGTCCGCCAAGTCCCGACTATTCCCATCCCACTGCCATAAGTGATTCCCGTCCCATCCCGACCATGGGGCACAGCTTCTCCCATCCCGCTTCTCACTATTGGGGCAGATATTCCCATTCCATTTACCGCCGATTTTTTCGTTTTCCCATCGCATGACCATGGATGGATGCAAGTGCATGTACTGCATATTTTACTTGTATATTTCCGAACTATAAAAACAAATCGTCTACGCCGAGTCTACGCGCGAATACATATTTCCTTTTTTTCCCCTCTCGTTTTTTTTTTTTAAATTTTAAACACGAACTTAAAATTTGTATCAACCATTCAATTGGCCCCCCTCACACTTCGCTATTTGAAAAAATGGTACGGATGTGCTTCGGCGCTTCAAGCAGCGCCAAAGCAATCAGCCCCGGTTCCTGCTCCTATTGGTAGTGTTCTCGCGAATGTTATACTCGTCTATCGTAGCATATCAATACGTCGAAGTCACAAGTCGGTATAATATAACTAGACACGTAGAAGCTACGAGGAGTACTATTAATAGTACTCGTACTCGAAGAAGACTTTTTATTATATTTCGCTCTTTTCAGCCGTTGTCTCCAGCCTGTGTTCCCGACCGTGTTCCCAACCATTCCCGACTGCGTTTCCCGACCGTATCCCCGACCCGGTTCCCGACCTATTCCCGACCTATTCCCGACCCATTCCCGACCTATTCCCGACCCGTTCACCGATCATTTCCCGTACCGCCGAAAAATTGTTCCCGTACCGTACCGTACCGCCAAAAATCGGTTCCCGTCCCGTCCCGTACCGCCAAAGAATCGTGTCTTCCCGTCTAATCCCGTCAACCAAATGGTTTCCCACCTTCCCGTCCCATTCCCGTACCGCGGTAAACAGACGGGAACATTTTCCCATACCGCCCTTCGGGAAGACCCAAAAATTTTCCCGCCTGCGCCGGGCAAAACGGTCCCATCCCGTACCGCGCGGTGCCTTCGGCACCGCGCGTACCCTTGGTAAATACCTGGTATCAGGTATTTTGATCGTATTGGTATTACTTGGAAGGCGTATCTCAGATGGGAACCAGGGCGGTTCCCAGATGCCCTTCCCCTTTCGTCTCAGTCGTTCATCACGCAAAGGGAATAAAGCTGCTCTTCTTCTATCTCTAAGCAAACAAAACACGTGAGTACCAACGAGTACCCGTTCCATAGGCTGACCTGGCTAGGGATACCCTGCCCTCTTATACCTAGTGTGAGGGTATTACCTGCTGAGCTATAGGGGTAAAAGATCGATCGATTACCCAGCCCGGTAATCCTTATGACACTCTCCCCCCCTCTGAACGGCGGGATATTTGGGACGTCGGTACCGTATACGGCCGTACGTTGACCTACCCGCTTCGTTTCAATACCTGGGGAACGAGGAAGACGTGTTATTTGGGGACGCACGCGCAAGCGTTTCGATAAAAGAAACGTTCGAAGTGAGATTCGAACCCGTGTCCTGCCGACGACGCCAAATGTGAGGGTATTGCCTGCTGAGCTATAGGGGTAAAAGAGTGTTATAAGGATTACCCTGAGCTATAGGGGTAAAAGATCGATCGATTACCCAGGTCAGGGTAATCCTTATGACACTCTCCCCCCCTCTGAACGGCGGGATATTTGGGACGTCGGTACCGTATACGGCCGTACGTTGACCTACCCGCTTCGTTTCAATACCTGGGGAACGAGGAAGACGTGTTATTTGGGGACGCACGCGCAAGCGTTTCGATAAAAGAAACGTTCGAAGTGAGATTCGAACCCGTGTCCTGCCGACGACGCCAAATGTGAGGGTATTACCTGCTGAGCTATGGGGGTAAAAGATCGATCAATTACCCAGCTCAGGGTAATCCTTATAACACTAGCTTCCTCACAACAGGAGGTAAAGTGGGCAAACAAACACGGCAGCTGCTGCTGCTTGATGTTGTTGGGGGCGCGGGGTGCTTTGCTCTCGCTGAGAGGGAGGGAAAAGCAGCATTCCCGAGAGCGCTACGATAGAGGTATATGGTATACCGTTTTTTGGCAGAAATTATTTCGGAACGACGGGGCTCTCCTTATAACCCAATACCGTCGGATACCGTCAAAATAACCCAATACCGTCGGATACGGTCAAAATAACCCAATACCGTCGGATACGGTCAAAATAACTCAATACCGTCGGATACCGTCAAAATAACCCAATAACGTCGGATACCGTAGGATTTTTTTTCTGTGTCGCACAAATTTTCGTTTTTATACTTAAGGTCACGGAATTTGTTCATCGGGTGTACGAGTACTCGTAGCACGTTTGTTTTCGTCCAAAACCAGTTTTCGGTTGAGGTATATAGATCGCCTCTAAAGTGAGCGTGCTCAGAAACAATGCAGTGCACCTCTACCGTCGTAGCATGCGTCTTCCCCTACTGAACTGTGTTGGAACCGTCCGTTCTTGGTATAGAGTCGTGACAGGGCAAACCTCTAATCGTACGTACGTATCGCGGCTGTGGCGTGGCTATCCGTATGGTCGTCGCAGAGGTGGTGCCTTGTTTCCTGAGATCCTCACATGATCAGATAGATGCTCAAGTTTTCACTCGAAACATGACTTTTCGAAGGCGTGTTTGTTTCTTCGCGCATAACAATCCGACCAACATGCATATACGTCTACGTGGACGGGTGATCGGCATTACCGGTACGTAATACCTGGTAGCACATTGGCGGGTGTGTGGCGTTAAAAACACAATGGCAAACAAAGCGATAGGACCGACTGCTGCTGATGATACTGGCACAGCAGTAGTAGTAACCGGTGTCGTGTTATTCTATGAACACTTCATTCATGGAATTATCGCGCTTACACGCGTGCGACGATAGAGGTATTAATAGCACGGTTTGGCTAAGATTGTTTCTCAATGACGGAGCTCTTTTAACCGACAATCGTCGTGATGGGTGTCATCTTATCTTCGCAATGTAATCTTTTGGGGGTGTCTAGAGCATGGGATTTTTCACCGAGTTAACCCCTTAAGAACTGGTCCCCCATATTTGGGGACAAACTGCTTGGAATTAGTGTAGGGCATTTTTTTCGGTTCTGAATGGGTTAAACTTTCAGTTTTTTTTTAATCAAAATAAGGCTTTGGGTGGGGAGGGAGTAGAGCCGCTCATTTGAGAAGCCTCAGAAAAAACATGGTGCACCTGCATGCAGGCTACCGTAGCACGGTGTTCTTAGTGCAAGCAACATCTATCTGCTACGTAGGTCGTGAAAAAAAAACCGGCATTGCCCCGTCTCGGTATTGTAGGGGGGCAAGGGTCTATATGATCATGCATGCGACCATGGCCATGCATGAATATCGAGTACACCCCCACCGTCGCTCAGTCCACCCATCCCAACCCCAAACGCGCATCTTCGAAGCGCAGAGCCGTGATATACAAACAGGATACCCCACTGCCACTACAGCCAGGACAGACGAACGATACGTTCTCGCTGAAAGATAGGCTCGAAAAATAAGGGCGCGTTCAGAGATGTTTTGGTAATGCGATAGTACTTAAAGAGTTAATATAAGGTGTAACCCACCCACCCACGTACCCACCCACTACACTCCCACCCACCCACCCACCCACTACACTCCCACCCACCCACCCACCCATCTGCTGTCACACCCCAACCCAACCTTAACCCAACTCCAACCCAACCCAACCCAACCCTACCATCAGAGCGCACAAGACCAAATGCGGCCTGGCAACGTTCTCCATGACAGCCCCGTCCCCTCTGCTGGAAGCGGCGGAAGCGGTGCGATCCGGACGCGTTACCTCGGAAGAGCTGGTGAGCCAGGCCTTGAAACGCCTGGACGAGACGGAGGGCGACGTGGGGGCCTTCTTGAGCGTGCAGGGTCGCGCCGCAGTGGACGCCGCCAGAGCGATAGACCAGAAGGTAAAGAAAGACGCCAGCCACACCGCGCATACTATCTGACGAGGGTGTTCCCAAAATGAGGCGTTTGGGTTTGTACTTTTTTCTGGGATTGGGGGGTTCTGTTTTACCGGGGGGAGGGGTGTGTATCATGTTCATCGGCCGTATCATATGACCATAGACCTCGATCCCTACAATGCCGGGACGGAGCCTTGGGTTTTCACCAACCAGGCAGACATTGTTGCACCAAGCGCGAAGCCGTGAGGTTTGGGCGAGTGCATGAGGGGAGCTCATCTGTAAAACCGCCTTGAGGCGGACTTTCTTGCTTGGAGACAAGCTTCGAAGAGTTAATTTTTTCTGGTGTGGCCACTTCCGGAGACAGCAATGGGTTTTACTATGTAACTGCCTCGCGGACGCCTTACCATATTAACACTACGTGAAACGACCATTCCCCTTGTGCGGAACAAAGGTTCTCCACCCCGCACAAATGATCTACTCGACCGCCAGCCTTGGTGACCGCCAAAAAAAAATAACAAAAAAAAACGGCACCCTGGTTGTCTAGCTCACGCAGCGAGTGGCGTGTTTTACAGCGTCGTTGCCAACCGACGCCCAACCCAACCTATAAATATATTAAAAGTTTAGGGGGGGGGGGGGGGGTGTATTCATGTCTACTGGCCGTATACCATATAGATCATAGACCTTCGATCCCTACAATGCCGAGACGGAGCACTTGGGTTTTCACCAGACCAGGCAGACATTGATTGCACCAAGCGCGAAGTCGTGAGGTTTGGCGAGTGGCATGCAGGGGAGCTACATCGTATTAAACCGCCTGTGAGGCGGACTTTCTTGCGTTGGAGACAAGCGTCGAAGAGTAATTGTTTGTCTTGGTGTGGCACTTCCGGAGACAGCAATGGGTTTTACTATGTAACTGCCTCGCGGACGCCTTACCATATTAACACTACGTGATACGACCATTCCCCTTGTGCGGAACAAAGTTTCTCCACCCCGCACAAATGATCTACTCGACCGCCAGCTTTGGTGACCGCCAAAAAAAATAACAAAAAAAAACGGCACCCTGGTTGTCTAGCTCCACGCAGCGAGTGGCGTGTTTTACAGCGTCGTTGCCAACCGACGCCAACCCAACCCGGGGGGGGGGGGGTATAATGCCATAATTTTCACTGCTAGCGCTTTTAGGCCTCTCTCGGGCGAGCGGCTCCGCACCTCACTCAAACAATGTGTTGGACGCGTGCTACGGTAGAGGTCGTAGCACGTTTTGGCTGGAATGATTTCTGGGTGACCGAGTTCCTTAGCCCAAATTCGTCGGACTTCCATTCTTCTCGTGTTGCAAATATCGTTAATAGTATACTTAAGCCATGGCATTCTTCATATATTAAAAAAAAAAAAAACAACAACAACAACAACAACAACAACAACAACAGCAACAACAACAACAACAACAACAACAACAGCTGAGAGATCGAGGATTTCGTCGAATCTCATATTTGCTAGCTGAGTGTAATACTTCGATCGATATATATGTCCACAGCTAGCTGTCAGGTTTTGTTCCCCTCAAACCCCGTAGTTCGCGCGATGGAGGTATCCCACGCAGCTTGCAAAGATGAGCTTCGACGAAATCCTCGATCCCACAGCTAGCTGTCGTTTTTTTGTTTTTCAATATGTAGGGTAGAACTTTTACCTGGCATTTATTTTTGTCCTACATCATGGGTTTGGACGAGGTGTAGAGCTCCTCGAGTGACCACACCACCCTCAGAAAATGGCCTGTGTGCAGGTGCACCTGCATGCCGGCTACCGTAGCAGGCGTCGTTGCAGCACCACGAGTAGGTCTTGACGGTGGTGTCCTACCTAAAATACGACAGATGCTTCCAGACGGCGACGGGACATTGACTCCGCGGCAGTCGTCGATTTACCACTGCCCAGCCTTTCACGAAGGCTTTTCCGCGTACACTCCGCGGTAGAGGTGTTGTACTGTAAGTTTGGGTGATACAATGGACAGGAAATAGTTATCTAACCCCAGCCAAATGGTCAACGGATAGTTCAAGAGCCCAAGGAAGTATGGGTAGGACCACTGGCTGGGGAAGGAGGGCTCAACTAATCCTATACTTACTTTAAATGACCGTTGAAAGCGTACAAGAATACTACAGTTTCTGCGTTTGTAGTCTTTAACGGCCGGGATCTCCACCGCGCTGAGGATGCACTCAGCACGGGAGTGATTTATCCCGGCGAGGCCCCCCTGCTTCGGGGCAGGGGGCCTCAACTAATACAATACTTACTTTAAATGATCGTTGAAAGCGTACAAGAATACGACAGTAACTAAACAACACCAAGCAAGGCGGTTCATGCCGCAAAACTGAAAACCATTTAAAAAACCGAACAAACAAACAAACACACGAACTTCACTCAGTCAGCGCCGACTAAGGGCCGTTCTTATCAATCAACTTTTTTCCCCAAAAATTCCAATATTGTTTTCCAAAACAAAACAGGAAAAACATGAACAACAGGAAAAACAAGATTAATTTGGAAAGTCTGGAATTTTACCTGAGAGGGCAAAATATTTGGAAGGCTTCGCCTTTCGATATTTGGAAATCGTTTTTTGGAAAATGTGGAAATACAAAAAAAAATGCGCAAAAACAAATATTATTACGAGCGAATGCGAGTTTCTAATTTTGACCAAGTCTCTCGTTGGAAATTTTGGAAAAAAAAGTTGCTCGATAAGAACGGTCCCCTAAGAAAAGTGATATCGTAGGTTTTCTCTTCTACCTGAAAAACGGTGTGCGTGACGTGGATTATTGGCTATCATCCCACCAACCAGATTTACTCCATGCCTACTGATCTATCAGTCAGCGCTGGCTGTTATACAGTAGCCCAGTGGGTATTTCTACCGGCGTGTCTCTAACCAAATAAAAGCACAGTCCGGGGGTCAGTCTGATTGTTAACCTCGGACCTCGGAGTTAATCCAAAGAAAGGTTGTGCGAATCCCTCTTCTATGACGGGGGAGCATACTCATAAAAAACAGCACCTACGGTACACACATTTACCTATTTTTGCTGAAGGCATTTGGTCCTGTTTACTACGGCCCCCCGTAAGTAGTCAGCATTGCCCTGCTGCTGTACAGGCGGAGCTTACGGGGCTTCTTCTAGCCAGGAAGTGTGTATATACGACCATGAATGACTTTTGTTGTGGACTACCATAATTTCAACGATTTACAGGTGTGTACGAGTGCTTCTATATATTGTCGGGATGGAGCACGGGGGGGGGCCGTCGGGGAGGGGGCGCGCGGAGGGGGGGGGGGGGGCGGTGGGGGGCGGTAAGGTAAATGGGGAGGGTTTGGGAAAGAAAAAGAAAGGGGATAACGTGGGGCGGGGGGGGGCGTACTCATTTGTTGCTTGCCTTAAGCCATTTGACCATTGATCACGCATCCCTTTCAGACGGAGCATTATATGGTTTCCACGATTTTCTGAAAACAAGCTACTACGTACTGCTCGTGGAAATTGTGGAAGCACACACGCCCGAAAGTCATGGAAGCGCACACTTCCCGACAGGGAGAACCGCTTTTTAGATTTAATCCCGCACGTTGTCGCGTGCTACGACGATACTGGAGAGGTATATACCTTTTTGGGGGTGAAACGTTTTTTGAATGACCGGTTGTTAACCCATTCAGAACTGAAAAAAATACCCCACCCTAAATCCAAGTAGTTTGTCCCCAAATTCGTGCGACCAGTTCTTAACCCTTATAGGACTGGAGTCCCGTTTTGGGGAAAAGTTACTTAGAATTAGAGTGGTTCGTCCCCAAAATGGAACTGCAGTCCTAAAAGGGTTAAGGGGTTAACCTGAAAATAGTCGGACTTTGACTCTTACGTTGAACTGTCAATGTTGTTCATCGGGTCGTTAGTACGTAGTTAGGCTTGAGTTAGGCCATGAGATATTGTTTCATCGGATACAAGCACTTTTATTTTTCCTCAAAAGTGTGTGTTTTTACTTGTTATTAGTATAGCGCTCCTCAAGTAACGAGCCTCAGAGAGCTCTGTTAAACCCATTCAGAACCGAAAAAAAACATATCCCACATTAATTTTCAGTACGTAGTTTGTCCCCGAATCCGTGGGACCAAGTTATCAAGGGTTCAACAAGGTGCTGCAGCTCTATTACCGTAGCATGCATCCTGTACGGAGCACAGCAGTGCTGACTAAAGGGATTTGCGTTTTTGTTTGATACACCCACCATATCTACAGAGATGGTATGGCAAGTCAGGGCTGGCTGACAGCTCAGTGGTTGCGGTGCACATCGCTAACATCGCCAGCTCCCTCCCTTTTTCCTGATTCAGATCCACGGTCATATAGCGAACCCCCCCCCTCCCCTTCCCCACTGCGGTGCGTGCCGTTCCGTCTTTATCGCGAGAAGAGGTCGGCGTTGTGCGCATCGAAATATTAATCCACAAGCTTCGTAGGCGCCTTTTGCGTGGGATTTTTTGTTTAACGAGGAAACGCACCGTCGGGGGGGGGGGTCGAACTCGTAAAATCGACCCTTGCTGAGCAAGTTGCGAGGTGTTAGTGACTGATACTGACTGGTAGTCACAAGCTTGTCCAGGAGATCGTCAAGTAAAAACATGTTACGGTCGTCAATTGACAAAAATTAAATCCAGTTGTCATTTATTACCCACGCGGGTGGATGCTTCGTGCAATAACAACAGCAGCAGCAGCAGCAGCAGTGTTCGAGTCCCAGTGACAGACAGTAGTCGGGACTCTATTATGTTGTACATACAGTAGTCTTATCCCGAAACTTCGCCAATCTATTATATTTAGATGAGGCCGCCCATTCACGCCATACGTATATACGAGCAGCGTTATATGGGTGAACTCACTCGTGCACCGGATGCGATAGGATGGTGTACGGCCCGAACTCTAACCATGAGGCGCGGGGGAGAAGGAAGAGACCCCAATATCAACTAGATTGTGGCGCATGCTACGGTAGCCTGCATGCAGGTGCACCATGTTTGTTCTGAGGGTGGCCACTTGAAGAGCTCTATACTAATAGTAAGTCAAAACACTGATTTTGGAGGAAACCAAAAGTGCTACGAGTACAATGGACAAGCAGTGCTATGGCCTAAGCATACAATGAAACGTATTGCAACACAAGGAGTTTGGGCTGGGGGAGCCCGATCATCCGGCAAGCAGTTCGGCCCAAAAGTGCTATATACCTCTATCGCAGCACGCGGCTTGTCCTTAAATTAAGGGCGGGGACGGGGGTCTCTCGTCCCCTTCCCGTGGGAGGACCCTCTAAAAAGGCTCCCATTCGCGGGGCAATACATAACCCGCCGCAATCTCCGTAGATGTGAACTATTACGGGGGAGCGCAGTAAATAGGGAGCCTACGGTACACGGTACGAACAAAAACCTTCATACTGACCTATTTTTACTATTAATAACAACATTTGGTACTTTACGGGACACTGTAAAAAAAAAACCTTCATAGTGACTTATTTTTACTAACAACATTATTAACATTTGGTCCTATGTATTATGGTCCTCCGTAACATAGCTATTTATACACAAATCACATCGATCAGCACAACAATCAGACTATATACGCATCAAACATTGATACGATTGTAGTGACCAACGTCTATGTTCGACAGCCCACTTCAACCGGGGAGGCCCTTTGCCGCAGTCGTCGTTTTAACGCTTGTCACGCGTCTTAATCTTTCAGTGCAGTCAGCATATCATACATACATACGTACATCGCTGGCTTGGTTATTAAGTAGCTTCACATGCCGTAGTTTTTGTTTTTGTCTCCTCCTCCTGCTTTCGCATGCCGTCATGTTTTTTTTGTTGTCTCTCGGGGTGTTTTTTTCCGTGCCGAGCTCGGGAGTACCACCGGTCAGTGTCGCTGGCCCTCATAAAATGAAGCCAAAGGTTATTACCGACAAAGCTACGGTAGGGGGGGGGGGGTAACGTTTCGGTCCTTTTTATCATTATCATCAGCTATTATTATTATTATTATTATTATTATTATTATTATTATTATTATTATTATTATTATTATTATTATTATTATTATTATTATTATTATTATTATTATTATTATTATTATTATTATTATTATTATTATTATTATTATTATTATTATTATTATTATTATTATTATTATTATTATTATTATTATTATTATTATTATTATTATTATTATTATTATTATTATTATTATTATTATTATTATTATTATTATTATTATTATTATTATTATTATTATTATTATTATTATTATTATTATTATTATTATTATTATTATTATTATTATTATTATTATTATTATTATTATTATTATTATTATTATTATTATTATTATTATTATTATTTTTTGCCATCGTTCGGGCATGGCTGCTGCACAAATTACATGTATTTGTTTCCTGGCCGAACGCTACTAACTCGCCTTTAGGTACACATATACGGAGGGGACTGGGTTGGTCTCGGGAAAACGATGTTCACACGCGCTAGCGCGTGTGGTCACATCCATCCCTACATCTGCATGAAATTACACAAATTATCTGACGGGGTATAGACGCATGCTACGATAGAGGTGCACCATGTTTTCTCTGAGCTCCTCACTTAAGGAGCGTCATGCTTCACCGAAAAAATGGTTTTGGAGGAAAATAAAAGTGCTGCCGGATGAGAAATTGCGTGACCGATGTATACCCTGAAACATATTCCGTCACAAAAATGAAAGTCCGACGAATTTGGGCTAAGGAGCCCGATCGTTCAGAAAACGATTCAGCCAAAAAGTGCTACCTCTACCGTAGCACGCGTTTATATATAAAGGTACTTTGGGACAGAGAGGACCGCCCCCAACAAATTGCACAGCAGTACAGCACCCCGACCTTTTCGACAACATCGCACAGACCTCTCCACACCTTGCATTATTATAGCGATGCGAGGGCCTATCATGGTCCTATGACTACGGCCATGGACGACACGATGAGTACACCCCCCCACCTTCCCCAGGATGCAGCTCACCCTTCATGCGACTCGCCCAACACCTCACGTTTCGCTTCGCGCTTGATGCAAGCAATGTCTGCCTGGTTAGTGAAAACCCAACGTGCTCCGTCCCGGTATTTGTAGGGATGCGAGGGCCAATGGTCATACGACTACGGCCATGCAGGACTTGATATGAGTACACCCCCCTCCTCCCTCCCTCCCACCCGCGTCCCCGTATTGACGCTCACATAGGGCTGTGGTGGTAAAGGTGATCCGTATGCGACAAGGTATCAGCGGCCCAGGCTGCAAAGCGTCGGGACTGAAGTTCCTGCATCTGGTTCGCGACCCGCGTGCAGTCGTTCGCTCTGAGCTGGGAACGTTTGGTCTCGGCGCGGCGAAGAAGTGGGACGTTTCGTTCCACGGGTGGGGGTCTCTTTCTGATGAGGCGGCGACGGAGAGGGCTCATCACACCCTCGCGAAACAGTGAGAATAAAAAAAATCGTGCGGGTGGGTTGTTTTGTCGCGAACAAACAACTGTAAACATACACAATAGTAGACGGGAAGTAGACATCGAAGGATGTTAGACTTTGCGCATAAGTTTCCTCGGTTTCCGTGGTTCTCTGCTTTCGGGAATGTTATGAGTAATCAACGTTGAAGCTCATGCTGCACAGTGTCGGATGGCGAAGATAATAATAAAATATTACTAGGTATGATGTGATATGATAGGATTTGTATGACCATACTTGAGTACATCCTATATCATTTACCATATTTGTTTGGGCCGTTACGATAGGTTGTGCATGATTAGCTGTATCGTACATGTTTCGTTCGGCACAGCAGGCATGTGTACAACTAGTAAGAGTCGTGTCATGCGTAAAGATCCCACTGGCTGTATCCCTTCGTGTTCCCCTTTTCGGCAATGCTAATAATATGTTTATGAGTGATCAATGTTGAAGCTCATCATGCTGCGCATTGTCGCATGGCAAACCCAACCACGACACCACTTCTCTGACCCGGAATATAGGAACCGTTTATATCTCAACATTCCATTCAAATGGTTCTTATATTTCGGCTCAGATTGGTATGTGTAAAGGCATTACAGTAGTCCCTTAGGCTACTGGTTAAAAAGGGTTAACCAATTTCCTACCCAATATAAGCCTTATAAACACTCTCCCCCCCGTGGAACGGGCCGGATATATACGGGTCGACGCGTGTGACCAACACGCGGTTCCTGTTTATGAGGATCTAGAAGTGTTGACCAATGACCTACCCAATCTAAGCCTTCTAACATATTGTATAAATAATAGATTGTGCAGATCATATGGATCAGGGCTGAAGATGTGCCCTGAAAAATCTACTCGTACTGTAGATAACGAAATAAAAATGGGGGTATCGTCATGCTCGTATGTCTGATATGTGAATCTTTCGCTCGCCGCCCTCGTCCTGTTCTGAACCGCACGGCGCAGTGTCTGCCGTATGTACAGGTATCAGCGGGTCATGTCCGAGACACTGAGCAACGACAGGTGAGGTCTTAGTATTAAGCGGTATTCTTATTCGGACGGTTTCTTCGTAGATGTGCTCATACGTATTTCAGCCGCTGCACTCACCCGCTAGCTTGACTTGCAGGTGGGAAGTGGTCCTAGGATGGCCTGATGGGCTTCCTACTGCTTAATCGGCATGCATACACGACATGGATACCTGTTTTGGGGTGTCACCACATAATGTCATAATATCACTACGATATGTTTCTGCCCGTGTGTGCTTCTGCGAGGTAGTCCACCTATCTAGCCGAGTATGCAGCGAAGCTTTCCCCCAGCCCCGGCTGAGGACGGGGGTAGATGTGGAGGTGTGGATGGTGTTGGCAGACGGCGTTCGCGTGTGGCATTGTTGTGGACGTGCTAATCCAGAGGCTTGGCGCGAGCCGCCGTCAGGCGTGCTCGTTAGCTTATCTCAGAAGAACTGTATGATGTTACGTACCAAAACAAACATCTCTGGGCCAAGATGAAGAAAACAAAGATTAGACAGAGCTGAGAGAATTGGCTGTGAGCTTGGTGAGTACCGATTTGCACCCAGCCTCGACACGCTCGGCTCTACGGCTAGATGTGCTCTACCGGGTGATTCTACTGACCGACCCACAGCAACGTTCCCCGGATGCTTGCTCGTGACCGTTCCACGTACTATCTACTGTTCTCAAGAACGCTACGTGTCCAGACGTTCAACGTCGAACAGCTTTTAGATACCCCGCATAGTTTCTTAGAATGTTCCTATTTGTATTTCGCCGCATTTCTGCATTACCTATGTACGTATATACGTACGTACGTAGTTAGACCGCATAAGTAGGCGTTCCGTCTGCATGCTTCAGTAGCACTACATTCTACTGAGCAACGACCAAGGCGACAATATTACCAATCAGTGACTCGGTAGGCTACTGGCTACTGCTGCTGCAGCAAAGCATCTACATCAACACGACCCCTCGATGAAGGTAACACAGTCGAAATTACTGTTAGCAATCGAAACAAATTACTTGGTCAAGTTGGCATAACGTAACGTACTCGTGCTTGATACTTACGGAAACTGACTACGACGTACGTCATGTGTTGTTGTTATCTCGACAACTCCAACTGTTGTTATTTGTCTTTTTTTCGTTGTCTGTATATTTACGTGTGGAATCCGTCGATACGTTCGCAACAAAAGTGCATTACTCCTTCGCCGCACCACAACAACATCAATCGTCACTGCTTTGCTTACGACGGATGATTGGTCATTTTTCATTATACAGCTAACGCAACTACTACGCGTAACCTAGCAACGTTCAGGCATAATGTTATGACAGGTTTAAAGCAGGGGGGGCATACAAACCGCACGCGCATCGCCGACAAGCCTTGGAACCCGCGCGGGTATCACTATATATATATATATATATATCAGGCAGACATACTCGATACGATATTTACTCCGTACGCTTAATACTACGACATCGTTATCGTGTTTTAAATGTGAAAGGATACCAGACCAGTCGAACTGCAGTCTTAGCAATCACACTTTGACTCTTTAGCACATCCAACACTGCCATGTTGCTGTACTGCTCAAAGGTGGGTGCACACTTAAAACCAGGTTTGTGTCAAAGAGAGGCAGCGTATATTACTGCAAACGTTCGCAACTGCATATCAGGAATAAACAATATGTCAACGATCAGTTTATTGGCTAGAAAATAGAAGTAGTAATACCAGCAGGCTACCACGTTTCTACCCGCCCGGTACAAAGAATACGTGTGATACTGCTACAATATAAATATTGACATTAATCTGGTGCGACCCCAGGCGATGAAGATGTTCTCCTCCCGGCGACCCAGATGATGATAGTGCGGCGGCCCCAAAACTGACGTCCCAGCAGCCCCAACCGATGATGATATTCAGTGACTCCAGAAGCGATATTACAGCGGCCCTGAATTCATGGCGATGCGGTAATCTGAGAAGACATTCTCCCCCGGGGACCCTAAAATAACATAGATATACGCATCAATCATCCCTGGATACTTGACTAACAACATATTGAAAAATAAAATGAGATCGACGATGCAAGGCATGCCTTATTGGCTAGTTCGTCGGTTTAAGAAAGCCCGTCAGTCAGAAAAAAAATCCCTTACAAGGCAAAAACAAATTCTACGTTGTACCTCTGACGAGAAACCAGGTGAACGTACATCCCCGTGCACTACTAATACGTACTGTAGTGCTATTTCGTGGCCTGTATGTTACCGACCGACCTCGCAAAAGAGCCATCCAGGCTCGAGGTAGAGCGGGGGTACTTGTGGGCCGAAACACTTCTGGCTTACACAGGGCTTCCTCGCCAACAGAGGAACTAGCTCTTAACGGGGGAGCATAATATGACACCAACGATGCATGCTACGATAGAGGTGCACCATGTGTTTTCTGAGCTCCTAACCTGATGAGCTCCATACGTGCGTCACCGAAAAATAGGGTTTGGCGGAGAACAAAAGTGCCATCGTACCCGATGAACAGTCTATTAATAGTATGAAAAATATCACAGCACAAGAATGAAATTCTGACGATTTTGAGTTAAGGAGCCGTTAGTAGATCATTCGGAAAACGTTTCAGCCAAAAAAAGGTACCTGGTATACCTTATAGCTCTATCGTAGCACGCATCCGAATCAGGACTAAATAGTACTCGTAAAAATGAATAAATTCATACCCGGTAGGTTTTTTGTGTCAATATGATGGATCCTGGTTACTATAAGGTCCCCCCGTGATACCATCACATTTATTTTTTTATTACATCCGTGTTTTTATTGCCAGTTTCGTGGTCAGTTTTGTGCGGGGGGTGTTCACAAGCCATTTCGGACGAGGCACAGAGTTCCTCATCTTAGGAGCCCCCGAGAAGTATTTATTGGGCACACCCCTCGCCATGCTATTAGCAGGGCTCTAGACACATGCTACGATAGAGGTGCACCATGTTTTTTCTGAGCTCCTCACTTAAGGAGCGTCATACCTCACCGAAACATTATAATTTTGGACGGAAAATAAAAGTGCTGCCGGATGAGAAATATCATGACCGAAGCATACTCTGAAACATTATTCGTCACAAAAAGGAATGTCCGACGAATTTTGGGTTGAGAAGCCCGATCGTTCAGAAAACGATTTGGCCAAAACGTGCTACCTCTACCGTAGCACGCGTCTCTATTTGTATACTGTACCTACAGCTATTACGGGGTGGGCTAATGTAGTAAATAGGACCTACGGTACACACAAAAACCTATATATTTCCAAATTTTTACCAAAAATATTTGGTCCTATTTACTATGGTCCCTCGTAATAGTAGGCCATCGGCTTGTTTTACCTTGCTCCTACGTAGGTTTCGTCAGCTTTTTGGGGTAGGGTGGAGAGCTCCTATACTACAATCAAGTAATGAGCCTCAGAAAAAATAGGAGCTACCCCTACTACAAAAGCATGCCTCCCGCACCTTGCCTCTCATCTAAACCCTCTAACACCTACTCTTATTTCCAACGTCCCATTGTTTTTTTTTCTCATACATACACATATATATTAAATATATGTACTAGGTATCTGATGCTTCGGTACGAAGATTTCGCCGCTCGCCCCAACGCGGAGACGGAGCTCGTGTACCGCTGGTCGGGACTCGGCGAGCCCCCCGCAACCGTCTCGAAGTGGGTCGACAAGAACACAAAAATGCCCGACTGCGACCCTCCGGCGGGGGGACACGGCGCGCGCCGTCGCCTGATCGCGGGGAACGACAACATTAGTCTCCGCGGAGCCCACGATCGCGAAAACGCTCACTATTCGACGCCGAACACGCACCAGGAAGAAGAGGTTCCACGCGTGCTTCAGCTACTAAGCAACAGCAGCACCCATGACATAAGTGGGGGGGAAGAAGGCGTGGGAACTGGCGATGGCGGTGGTAGCGGTGGCGGCGGCGGCGGCGGCGACGGCGGTGGAAACAATCTCCGCGAAGTTGGTGCCCGCGAATACGCTCACTATTATTCGTTGCTGAGCGCACATCCGAAAGATGCTCGACGCACACCGCAGACCAGCAACAGCGGCGGAAGCAGTACTGATAGTGGGGGTGGAGAAGGCGGAAGGAGTGACGCTAGAGGCGGCGGCGGCGGCGGCGGCGGCGGAGGCGGAGACGGAGACGGCGGAGCTAGCAATCTCCGCGGAGTTGATGCCCGCAAAATGTCTTACTCTTCGTCGCCGAACTCACCTCAAGAAGAGGCCAGACGCGAGCTTCAGTCAAGCGGCGGTAGCAGCAACAACAACAACATCAACACTGCTAGTGGGGACGAAGTGAGGCGTATGCTTCAGCCAAGCAACAATGGCGCCAACAGTCATGGCCGCAAAGCTAGCGAGAGTAGTACCGGCGGTGCTGGGGCTTTTGGCGCCGATGGCGGTGGCGGTGCCGGCGATGGCGGCGGTGGTGGGGGGGGGGGGCGGGGATGCCTCAGCCCGTCACATCATAATAACCCCTACTCGACCAAGAGGAACTCTGCCGACATGGTCAACAAGTGGAGGACACAGATGCCAGAACGCTATGCCGTAGCTGTCTGGAACGAGTGTGAAAAGTCGGGTATCATGGCCGATTTGGGGTATGAATATTAGAGGTGCTGAGTCGTGCTACGGGATTTCCATTCGATATATATATGGCACTGCCGAGACGGGGCTCTTGAGCTGAGGTGGCGAGAGGAATGCTACGATAGGGGTACGACGTAGCAGTTTTTTTGCCGCACGAGGCAAATATTTGTGACTGATTGTTAGTATGCTCCTTAACCCAATATCGTTGGAATGCCACTACGTGCCGTTTTACAGTTCGTATTGTTCGTGGTCTACCTACATATATATACGTAGGCTTACATATATATACGTAGGCTTTGGGAGTGTTCATGGGGGGAAGCACGTTTTAGCGTTTTTTTCCAAAAACATTGTTTTTGGGGGTAGGGTGTAGAGCTCTTCAAGTAAGGACGACTCAGACAGAAAGGTTAGAGAGCTACCCCTGTAAGGCATGCGCCTAATGTTCAAGATAGCTCCTATACTATTACCAAGTGAAGGAGCCTCAGAAAAAAATGGTGCTACCCCTACGTACAAGGCGTGCGTCTAATATTCAAGAGAGCTCCTATACTATAATCGAGTGAGGAGTCTCGGGAAAAATAGGTGTTACCCCTAGAAGGCAAATAGCACGCGTCTGCTACCCTATATACTAGGAAGCGGTGCCTAGTTTACTTTAGTTATTCGCGAGATCAGTAAAGCCCGTGAAGATTGTACATCGGTCGCATGCTACTATAGAGGTGGCACTTTTTGGCTGAAATGGTTCCATATTAAAATGGTTGATCGGGCTCCTTAGCCCAAATTCGTCGGACTTTCAACCATTGTTGTGTTGCAGTACTGTTTGTTCTATACTTAGGCCATGGTGTCGTTCATCGGGGTAGCACGCTTAGTTTCCTCCAACCCCCAACATCAGTCTCTGGGTGAGGTAGGGAGCTGCTCAAGTGTATCACCCTTATAAGGCAGAAACAACCAGGGTGCACCTCTACCGTAGCCTTCGTCATCGGGACGTATCCGCTTAAAGTTTCGCTCTCAAAACGAACTACGCCTCGGACAGATCCTACAAATAGATCATGATATATCTATCTACAGATCCTGATCTATCTATCTACAGTAGATCGTCT
The DNA here is from genome assembly GCA_008828725.1 of Saccharina japonica. Classification (NCBI taxonomy): domain Eukaryota; class Phaeophyceae; order Laminariales; family Laminariaceae; genus Saccharina; species Saccharina japonica. The sequence goes on from MEHQ01003648.1 coordinate 467,862, forward strand.
GGTACCTCTCACCTGCCGCTGTGAGAGGTTGTGCACGATCTGCATAGTACAGATCCAGATCCAGCCCAGGAAACATGTCTCAGATCATGCGGGCTTTACGGGTCCCACCCCCGACAACATGAGCTAGATCATACAAGATATGGTAATTGATGTACTTCGAAAGGTCTATTAATAGTGCTTATAGATACTCAAGTGGGAATTATCTAAGCCGGTCGCCCCGGTAAACTAGTGGTCAGCTCCAAAGGCTACTAGCATTGATACCCAAGTTCGAATCCCACCGTGGCGAGATTTTGACTTTATTTGAAAACATAAAAAGGAACCAATTGCTGAGAGCGCCTTCATGGCGTGGGTAGGCGGAATCCGACGCAAGTCTACGAAGGAAGAAAGTGCTGAATTTTTCTCGCGATAAAAATGCAAGGCACGTACCGTAGTGGGGAGGGGGGAGGAAGAGCCTACTACTTAGTGACCCCGGATCTGAGTTACGACTAAAGAGGGAGAGAGAAAAGAAGGCCGAAGATAATAAATGGGATGGACTAAAAAACAATATATATATATATATATGATCTGTCCGAGGTACGAAAGCATCAGAAGTATTTTGTGGGGCGCGCGCGGGGAGGGGGGGTGTACTCATGTCGTGCATGGCCGTAGTCGTATGACCATAGACCCTCATACCCCTACACAATGCCGAGACGGAACACGTTGGGTTTTAACCAACTAGGCATTAACACTGCTTGCACCAAGCGCGAAGCGCCGTGAGGTATTGGGCGAGTCGCATGGAGGGTGAGCTGCATCCTGCTAGGGGGGGCGTGTACTCATGTCGTGCACGGCCGTAGTCATATGACCATAGACTGCTAAGGGGGTGGGGGGGGTATAGTGCGACTATACTACAACCAAGCGAGGACCCCTAAGAAACCTTAGACGCACTATCCCTGCCATAGTAACGCGTCTGTTAACATATTTTTACATACGTACACCAAACAAATAACGTCATCATCTACGAACTGTTGTTGTGAAAGAGTTATCTCCCGATCGATCGGTGCCCACCAACTTCGCAAGCTGCGTGATACATCGATCGGTCGTCGCGCGTTCCCTACGTACATACACGCTGTACCTCTTGACCGATAGAGGCCGGTGACATATGTACCCCTCGATGCCACCAGGATCGATAAAAGTATGATGCGTCGTACTTTGTACTTGTAGGCGCGGTCTCCAGGATTATTTTGGTTTACGTCGCATAGCATATTGTTGCACTTTTTTCTTGGGGACATCGGAGAAAACAATGTCGAAAATGAGAAGAAAAACAAAACGGTTACGACAGCATCTTCCGCACACGAAGCAGTCTGTGCTGCTGAGGTACGACTACGGGGAACGTTTGAAGTGCAGCATAGATAGGGGGGGTGCACGCACATGCGTAACATGATTATCCTCGCGTATGCGAGCTGCACACTCTTCCTATATGTATGGTTGGTAAAACCCGCGTGCTTCTAGGATGCTGGGTCACTATACTCTACTCAAGTCAAAGGTGTTAATGAAATCCCGTGGGGCAGCATAGCATGGAACAACTAAGTGTCAAGAACAAATAACGATTATGGAGAAGACCCATGAGAGATCGGGAACCGTACCGAGAATAACATGTTGTTTATTGTTCCAGAGAGAATTAGGCGTGTTTGGTTAATATTCTCTGTGACTAAAATAAGTCACTCCAATTGCAGCAGCGAGACACTGTTTGGTTGATCGCGTGGGTGGAAATACCAAGTGGATACAGCACCGTGACGGTGCTGGTAGACTGGTAAAATATGCTAAACCAGACAAGCTGCTGCTTGTAGCTGGGCCAGCGATTGCTGGGCCAGGATGAAGAATGCAACGCAACTGGAAAGATACATACATACAACAAAGTCGGGTGTTTTCTTGTTTCGGGGAAGTGTTTATGAGTGATCAACGCTGAAGCTCATGCTATGGTCACACGAGGCTGTTGAGATAGGGGGTTTACCCGAGTTGCGATGCCAGGAGAGGTTTACGGCGCGCGCGTGGCATGGTACTACTGCAGTAGTCGTGCAGGGTCATCGGTGCAGTGCGCATTTGAGCCGTTTTCAGTGTCACCCCCAGGAGTAGTAGAGCAACAAGCGGTGAAATATTAGGCTCCTCGATACTGCCTCCGGCATGCAGGAGTTGTCCTCGGATGTTCATTGTTTTGGATGGTAAATATGACAGTGCACAAAATATTTGTTTTTTCGCCGTCACTCAATACTGTACGGCAGACGTGCAAGCCGTAGAAGAGTCAATTTAGGCATGAGGTTTCGCGTTGGTAACGTGGGCATTAATTAGCGCTTCCTGCTGCCCTTGCACCAGGCAAGCGCCCGTTCCCGGTAGAGACGCCTCTGAGACGACAATTGACAGCAACCACTTCCATTTCTCCTGTGGCCATTCGAACGAGCGTCGTTTGAAGGAGAGCGGCTCGGCAGCATGGCGTAACTCTGACGGGCGTACGTACTGCAACCATGATGTGGCTGCTTGAAGGCGAAGGGTGGACGCGCTAGGGTGCCGCGGAGGACGGCATCGTGCGCGGGGAGACCTAAGGAGGCGGTGCACACCGACCTGTCCGTCCCCTACAAGGCACCCATGGGCGGGTCCGGCTTCCAGATCATGCTCGGCGACAGTGCCTCGAGGTGAATGCGGCCGTGCCCAATGAAGAGGACGTCCAAAACCACAATGTACGTGCAGAAGTTTATCACCGAGATGAACGACATGGGACGGCCGCACTGCTTCCGCACGGACAACGGTGGGGATTTCATTGGCCGCAGTTACGTCAACATACTGCGACTCCGCTAGGCGCCGCTGCATGTACACGGCCCCCGGTAAGCTCCAGCATAGCGTGGTTGTCGAAAGTGCGATATGTCTCACCATAAAGGATGGCCATGCGGCTCTATAGCCGCCAGCTTCGGCGGCTTTTGTCTGGGCATCGATTCGCCCGAATCCCCAACCTCGGCACCAACGGCAATGATCTGTGACTGCAGGCCGCTCTTCGGGCTGCCGACTAATTTCCAGCGCTCCGCGATCCATGTCAACACCGGGTGGCGATCACCGTATGATAGTTGCTTCTCGCGGCTTCCGGATCTGCAGGTAGTGCCGTTTTCAAAGGAAGTCATGAGCACACATTGGTTTACTCCATATGGTTCCCTACCATGAAAGAGTGGGAATTTCGTACCATGGTCGGCCGCATGGCACATGTACAGTGGTACATTTCGTGAAATGACACCGTTCATGGGGTATTCCATGGTATGTGTTCGTGGCGACGTTCATAGGACACCCCATGGATGATCCCATACCTTGATTCATGGAGATACTAGGTGGAGTGTCTATGATTGCCCAATGTCACAGGTCATGGCATGACCGGGACGTCACGTGTCTACGGGGGTGGCGCACGGCCGTTGTTTTATTTTTTCTATATTCCTCATATTATGCGGGAGAACCGCAATATCAAATCCGACGTCCAATCGGTGGTGTGTTTCTTTATCAACACCGGTCACAACCACCCTGAGTCCGCCGCAAATATGCCTAAAGCCTCGACGGGCGACGTCTGCTACACCAGTGTGACGTGTGGTGTGGACGATCTCCCGTTCGCCCGTGCTGCCATTCCAGCGCCGACGGTCGTGGGGGGATCAGCGTACGCCGCCGTGCCGACTAGGTCGGGATTCAGCATCAGCTACTCGCCGCCGCCATCGCTACTCCAGTCACCGTCGTCGCCGCCGCCGCCACCACCGACCCAGTCACCGTCGCTTCTCAAGCCACCGCCGCCGCCGCCGTTACCGTCACCCTGGTCACCATCGTCGCCTCTTGTCGGTGCTCTTCTGCAGCCGCACACGGGGCCGGAAACGGATGTCCGGCCGTACCCGCTTGAAATACGGTCCGGTTCGCAGACACGCCGACGGTCCAGCTAGCAGCCACCCAGCCGGAGCCGCCTCCCCCGTCGCCAGTGGTAAGCGGCCAGAGGACTCAACCATCGCGCCGGACTTATGTTTTATTGATGGGTAAGTCGGCGCTACTGTCAATGTTTGCTACGCGGGGGGGGGGCGTCGACGCCGGTCGCCGCAAGGAGCCACCGCCTGTTGGGGGCCGCAGGCAGCCGTCACGTTATGTCGGGGGACACGAGGGTACGCCATAGTTTTGGGAGGGCAGGGGGATACCGTGTGCTTTGGTGGTGTTGGTGGCCACTCGGGAGGACATCGACGCCACCCTGAGCGACCAAACTCAGCCCAACAATCCCACAAATTTTCCGCACTGCTACGCGTCTGACCTCAAACGTCCCAGAAAGCCACAAGGAGGCCACGCGGTCGGAGTACGCTCATATGTGGAAGACTTCGACGGGGCGGGAATTCTACGGGTTTGCCGGATACGTGGTTGTTTGGTCCCGGTGTGGCAATCAGTGGACAGCCGAATCAATGACATGTGGGTTTTTGACTGGGAGGTCGATGAGTACGGTTGGCTCACAAAACCTAAGGCGAGACTTGTAGCGCGGGGGAGTGAGCTGAGGGTTCACATTGAGTTCGGATAATGATTTGCGCCCACGGTTGCCGTCTCGAAAGTTCGATTGTTTACAGCGATGGTGCGAGCTGGATGTTGACTTGTGCCATTTATATATTGAGCAGGCTTTCGTGCAATCTGATCTGGAGGAAAACAAGCACAGTCGTTTGCCCCTGGGAGGCGGTAGGTTGTTGGGGAAAAAAGTGAGACCCAACAAGAGGTTTTGTACGGCTTGAAGCAGGCATCGAGACAATGGCATACGCATCTTACTACAGCAGTAGGTGTTTATTAACTTTGATATTTTTGCAGTGCCTGGCTGGTGCATGCGTGTCTCGCCTAACGGAGGAAGGGAGTGATAGTGGTGACTATAGTAGTCCATGTGGATGATAAAGTTGGCGGTATAGGAAAGAGGGCGAGGTGTGACCAGTTTGGCAGGGACTTGGCACCAAATGGTTCCGGCCAACATCCTGGGAGAGTTGCGTTGGTGTTCGGGGTGTTTCTACTAGAGGGGTTGGGAGAAGGGGGGGGTGAAAAATTCCCACCAGACATTGGTTAACCACTTGGCGTATGAATACAGGACATTGCTCGGAAAGAAGAGCGTTCCGCTCCCAGTTTGCACGAGAGTCGCGGAGTTCGACGAGAACGAAGCACCGAGGGAATAGCTGTTTCGCGCGTTGGACGGTTCACGGGTGTGGTTACCAACCCAGACCTAATCAGAGATTTCCTCTATAGACTTAGTAAGAGCAGCGGGTAGGTACTGTGCCGCGCCTAGGTTTGTGCACTGAAGGGCGGCACGTTGTGTCTTAGAGTGCGTGAGAAGAATGAGTTAATTAGTGATCACTTTCCTGAGAGGTACCAGTCTAGGGGGCCTGGGTCTGCAGGTATCGGCTGACGCAGACTACGCAACTAACGTGGCTGGCAGGTTATCAGTCTCAGGGGGGGCTAGTGATGCGTGGGGGTGCTTGTGTGGTGTCTTGGTTTTCCAGAACAAATAAATACGTAACATCCTCCACGACGGAATCGGAGTACGTGGCGCTTGCAGACGTCGTTAAGGAAATTCTGTTTTTAAAACAGGTTTGGCGTTTCACGTCACCTGATGTCTGCATGCCGTGTATGCCGGTGTTCGAGGATAATCAGGGTGCGGTGCAGTTTGCGCAAAGCTCTGTATTACCAATTATAATTCCAAGCACGTGGACGTGCGGCACCTCTTCTTCAGGGAGCTGATAGGATGGAAAGGTGTGTCGATCCTCCACGTACCGTCTCCCTTTCAGCAACTTAACCAAAGCAGTATCATCGTGGGAGTCTTGTTAGTTGCACCGTAATCTTGCGATGAGTTTGTGGTGATTTCATTGCTGGATATGCTGAAAATACGAGCGTATATCCATCCCGTTGAGGCTTGTTTCTGTTGAGATTTATAACAGTGCAGTTTTAATAGTACTACTAAGTATAATGCACTATTTTGACGAGGGGGGTTGAAGTGCCGATGCCGGTTGGAGGGACGCAGAGTTGATCATGATTCGGTGGGCGGATGATCGATGGGTCTAAGGTGCGAGGTCCTGTTTATTATTATCATTATATTTGCCATCCGACAATCTGCAGCATGAGCTTCAACATTGGTCACTCATAACATTCCCGGAAGCAGAAAACCAAGGAAACCTGTTTATTGTTTATTGTGAACGGCCGTATAGTATATACCACACGTACAAGCCAAGCTGGAAAACCCATCGCGCACCCCCACTACACGGGGGACTATAGTAAGTAGGACCTACGGTATACACAAGAAACTATATGTTTCCCTTTTTTTACTAACAATATTTGGTCCTATTTACTATGGTCCCCCGTAAAATAACACACAACACACAATGTCATGCACATACATTCAACCCCTCCCTCATGCACTGCTGTGCAAAGCATGCTATACCTGCCCCGTCTCACCCCCGCCCCTGCATTCACTCCCAATCAGCAACCGCGATCGAACCCAACACGTCGCATTGCGCCCACCTGACGGTGCACTTTAGCTGGTGGTGGAGGGGTGGGGGGGGTGCCACCAGGTGCCTGGTACAACGTCATCGTATTCAAAATTACTTGCAGGAACCTGGGTTGTGGAAATGCATCGTCGTGAGTCAGTACTGTGAACATACACATGCACGCGGGTTACATGTTTACGGTAAAGCTGCTGTGACAGCGTGCGATAGAAAGGGCCCGCATTGCGAGGCCCGCACTACAGTACTGATACTGCTGCTGTAGTTATGTTGTCCTGCTGTACAGCAGAAGACGCAAGAAGCGCCCAATACCAGAGCAAGGGATTAGTACCCTCAAAAATCAAGTGAATTCCCAGTGACTTTAGTTACTGGGCTCTGTCGCGGAAATTATTTAATTTCCCAGTGACTTTAGTTACTGGGCTCTGTCGCGGAAATTATTTAATTTCCCAAATCCCCTGCCTTTCAACTCTGTTTCGAGGTCTAATTCCATCTTTTTTTAGTAATCCCCTCCCCTACTTAGTTCAACTCCAAACACGATTTGGCTCTGTAGCCCATCAATCCCTCTACTTCATGTTACACCTGGCATAGAAATTTGACTCTGTAGCCTTTGGCTAGATAAAGTTATACACATTCGATACTTAACCCGACTAGGTAATATCAGCTCTGGGTCGAGGCGATTATTGTGTCGGACGTACTCGTACTGAGCTTTACATGGGAAGTGGGAAGTGCAGCTGTGCAAAGCGACGGCGCAGCCACCTGACGATAACGTGGAGGACTGCTGCAGCAGCGTGCTGCTGTGCTGCTGCTGCTGTGCTGCTGCTGCTGAGCCTGGGTGATATACGCTGCGTTGTGCGCTAGCACCCGGCGATAATGTGGAGGACGCTGATTTAAGCTGCGTTGTGCGCAAGCGCCTGACGTACTCGTACTGAGCTTTACATGGGAAGTGGGAAGTGCAGCTGTGCAAAGCGACGGCGCAACCACCTGACGATAACGTGGAGGACTGCTGCAGCAGCGTGCTGCTGTGCTGCTGCTGCTGTGCTGCTGCTGCTGAGCCTAGGTGATATACGCTGCGTTGTGCGCTAGCACCCGACGATAATGTGGAGATTTTTAAGCTGCGTTGTGCGCAAGCACATACTACATACATCGAGGACGCCAAGGCAGCATTATACAAAACAAAAGCTGCTGTATGTACATGATGAATACCAGGCATAGCTGCGTACAAGCTACAACAATACATAATACTTCACAGGCGAGGCGGCGGGCAGCGGGTCGGGGCGCAGCCCCGACCCCCGTGCCCCGCCCAGCTGGCAACCCTGTGTATGCGCGTCCGTGGAATATTGTTTGAATGGAATTGCCAGGAAGCGGAGTGGGTCAGACGGCGTTCGGGTGTGTGATCCGAAACACACAATCAATCGTCATGATTTCTACGAGTATGGCCCATAGGGCCCATGCCTTGGGAGAGAGTCCGAGTCGATCCACGATTTCATGATCCATGATCCATGGTCCATGGTCCATGATCCATGATGTTCGTGCGAAATGTAACGCCACATGAAACGACACAACAAGTTACGCCGCTCGACATCACATGCGCTTCGACGAAATCCTCGAGCTCACAGCTTTTTTTTTTTTTATTTTTTTTAATACGAGACTCGAGTACATACTTGACATCTTGACATCTTGACATGCTGTACACTACCGGCCCTCCCACGAGAAAGTGCCCTACAACAAACTCAGCCTAAACAGTTCGGGGGAAATAAGAAAGTCGACAGCTATTATACTGAAGTTAGTGCGGGACACACCCCTTTCTAAAATAAGAAAGTAAGCCTAAGCCCGATTTCTGGTTTCTTATGAGCGGGCCGGTACTGTACTCGTACTCACTCGTACGGACACACACGGAATGGAATATTTACGATTGATGCGATTGATGGCGAATTGAATGCAGTACGTATACGTATTATTCGTACAGCCCGTCAAGTGCAAGAAGAAGAGTATTCTTGTCGGTGCAAAAAGAAGAGTATTCTTGTCGCCACACATCACAGACTTTGCGGCGGGGAGCGGGTCGGGGCAGCGCCCCGACCCGCTCCCCGCCCAGCCGACAAACCCCGTGTGCGAGTCAAAAGGATTGTTGCCTCTCTCTACTACTACGAGTACTATGGATTCTATCGATGCGATAGAAGCGCCAAGTAGCGGAGTGCGTCGTCAGACGTATTATACGCGTAGTAAGTAAGCAGCATCAAATGGATTCAGTACAGCAGTGCAGACAGGCACAACAACAGTAGTTCTAGATCTTCGAATACAAATCATTTTGCAGCAGGATGAAGGGGGTAGACCCACTGACACACAGACGACACACAGTAGTAGTGCAGTACGTCAATGCAGCATCATCGCTGTGGCCGTCGATCATGGAAAAGTACGGATACGTAATAATATATTATTCAGTGCAGCAGTACTCGTGCTACACAATAGTGCGTACTCGTACTGCTGTAAGCGCGTCAAACGATTATATCGATACGATGGTGGCGAAGTGTCACTGGGACCCGCGTGCAGAGCAACCCCTCTGCGCGCTATAACTATTCAACATATCCCCTCAAAAACACGCCGCAAGAACCTCTGGGAACTCCAACATCAACGAAAACTGAGAAAAGGGCTGGAATCGGGACACATCCTTCCACAGCCTTCAGCACCATGCGGGCGCTGTGCGTTCTCCTCCTGGCTGGAACGCACACTCGATGGGCCGCGGGTTTCTACCCCCAGCTCTCTTCAACCTCCTATCGGTTCCATGCACCGAACTCGCAGCATTGCCCACTAGAATCATCGACGCACTGGGTTGTTACTCGATGGTCCTTTCCTAGACGACGAAGTGCAGCCGCTGCGACAATCACCACCACCGTAACCACCGCCACCACCACCACCACCACCACCGCAGGGAGCAGTGGTTCGAGAAGAAGATATGAGGCAATAATGAGTGGTGGTCCACTGTCGCGATTCCCTGGTGCTGAGGCGTCCACAGCGCCAGCGGCAGCAGCTGCGCCGCGGACTCGTCGGAGAGCAGCAAGCATGCGTGTGCGCAACGCCCGAACATCCTCGTCATTACGAGTAGCGTCACGAAGTGGTTCTGTTGAACACGCACGTTCCTTCCATGAGGGGCAGGGCAGCGGAGGTGGGGATACAGCAACACCACCAGCAGCAGGTGCGGAGACGCCATCAGGGGTGAACGGGGCAACGACTGCCGTGGAAGCAGCGCCCCGCTTGCTGCTCGGAGAGGACTACGGAGATTCCACTGCGGTGGCGCACGAGTACCTGAGGGAGTTCTTGGGGATGACTGACGAGGTACGATGTACGTGGAAGCACTCCTTCTTCTGCTGGTTTGAATCGAATACAGCAGCAGTACGCATGTTTCGTAGATTTTGGGCGCTGCTGCTGTGAGATACGCGTGAGCGTTTGGAGTTCGTATCCAGGCACTCGACCCGTGCCCGCCGGCGGTGGGTTGCCTATACTCGTAGCGCAGCGCTGCAGCACGAGGGTGGCGTATACACGTGGCTGGGCTTGGTGGAATACATGGTGTGCCTGCTTTACTACACGGTACTCCAAGGTGATGACCTCATGCCTCATTTTTGCACACGCATACTCGTAATCAACAGCAGCAGTATCATAAACTACAGCAGCAGCCGTCTCGACGTGGGTGGATCTATTCACACATCCTCGGACAGATGGTTACGAGGCACCTACAGATCAGCTACTGCTGTATATCCTGCTGTTACCAGTAGATCCTAACCTGCCCTTACGAGATGTTGTGCAGGATATGTACCGGGTAGAGTATAGATCCAACCCAGGAAATATGTTCTACGTACGTACGTAGATCATGCAGATTTTACGGCTCCCACCCGACAACATGAGCTTTAGATCATACAGATCAGGAGTAGATCTGCCCTGAAGGATCTAGTTCATTCATTGCGTTGTCTTTCCTCTCTCGTGTCCATCGTGTGTCATGAAGAGGCTAAAAGCATCTATCCCGGCTACCTACGTATTGGAAGTAGATGCGCTCCTCGAGCTCAAGTACTGCCCTCTGACATTGGTGGTGTCGTGCATCTGCCGCAACATGCAAGGCAGGAGGACTTGTATGCACGCTCGCGTGCTCTCTCGGCATCGTATTTTTCGAGCCAGGGATAATGGTTGAGGAAGCACGTAGTACTCTACTCTGGGATCAAGGAGGAATTATCTATCTGATCTGTCCGATGTGAAGATCTGTTCATGATATACAAAGCGTTTTTGGGTTTTGGTGATTTTGTTGAATTCTTTATCGTCGTACTCGTAGCTTCAGATTGTTTCTCCTGATACATACGAGCTGTGCATCCTTCATGAGGACATACAAAACCCGTAGTCCGCGCGATGGAAGTATCACCCACAGCTTGCAAAGATGAGTTTCGACGAAATGCTCGATCTCACAGCAGTTGTTTTTTGCACCAGCCGTATAATTGCACGTACGTGCTGGGGGCTGTTAGATCTGCACGTACTTTTGCACCATCTTTACCCTTGCTCCCACCCGGACCTGATCCCACCCGGATCTGATCCCATTTGGCACCCTGCTCCCACCCACAAGGTGCAGAAATATAATCAGCCCTCCGCAGGAGCCGCCGGAGGCCCACCTGGCACCTCGATCCCATTTGGTACCCATGTAGGCCATACATATCTACAACAACTCCTGCTATACATATAACCGTATTGAATGTACGTGCAGATTCGTTAGACTCGCACGTACGTGCAAGTTCTCCGGAGCCGTGTTTTTTTGTGTGTTCATAAATATGCCCCCCTCGTACGAGGGAGGGAAAATATGCTGTTAATTTTTACAGTGTGCTGCTGTAACGGAATGGACACCTGCGAAACTTTTTCCCACACAGAATCCTGGTAGTTTGCCGCCATGAACGAGAAGCGTATAGCTGGAACAACGCCCAGTCTGGGAGGGATGTACAGACCTCGGCCCAATTTCGGCAGCAGTACTGTACAGCATTAGTAGTGGTCCCTCTATACGCGCCGGTATGTGCTAGCCAACAATACCGGCACTGTAGCGGCAACCGGCACTACTCCGCACACTGCCACACTGGTTATTCCCATATTTTCCAAGCGCTTTCGCCGGCACTATATATATAGAGTAACCGGCACTATAGCGGGGCCACTACTGCTGTATGTTGAAAAATAATTCATTTTGAACCGTAACCCTCTATAAACCCAACCCCGCCTCGAAAACAAATCGTGAATGAACAGGTCATGAGGACTTTCGTGTGGATTATCAAACCATTTTTATCGAGGCTGGGGCCAGGTCGCAGTAAACAATACCGGGTACCCTGTCGTCTAGGCAAAAGCACCCACTCGTCCTACGAGCGAAAAAATCCGCATACAACCCTCAGGACACCCGAATTCCGCTGCAATTCGGCTACTCTTTTGCTTCTTTGTTGGGCCTACACCACGGCCCATCTGCACCGCAAGGCTTATGTCGTGCCCTGCACCTGCGTACAGGCACCGACTTGGCGTGGTGTCCCCGAAACGCGACGACAACAGTCCGATAATTTTCGAGTTCCCCCTGTCTCGACTAACCCTAACCTCCCAACCCCGGGCACTCCAAAATCTGTCGGTGGTGTATATACTACACACTACCTTGAGCCCCCCCTTTTTTTACGCGATCCGCCTCCCCAAGCCCAACGAACTCCAAAATATATTGGCGGTGTGCTAGAACTCCACAATATATTGGCGGTGTGTTATTAACTCGTAAGAATCCCTCTCTGCGCGATCCGCCTCCCAACCTCAAGGAACTCCAAAAACTATCGACGGCGTACCGGGCGCTGCCCCCGGGGCGGAGGGGCCCCGATGAGATTACCGTGGCCGGTCCGGAGCTAGCGGCAGCCGCGGCCGAAGCAGCGGAAACTGCGGCCGCCAATGTGGTGGCGACAGCGGCCGCGGCGGCGGCGGCGGCGGTGGTTTCGACGTCGAGTGCAGCAGCAGCAGCAGCAGCAGCAGCAGCGTCCCCCTCCTCCTCCTCTTGGAACGATGGCGGTGGTGGTGGTTGTGATAGTGGTGGTGGTGGGGGGAGTGGGGGGGGTGAGGCTACCTCAGTAGAGGCGGAGGCGTGGAAGGTAGCAGCGGCGACGGCGGGGGGAGCAGCGGCAGCAGCGGCGATGGATGTAGCGAGGGCGGGGGCGGCGGTGAGGGCCGCCTCCGCCAAGGCGGCATCGGCCGCGGCGGGGAAGGTACTCATCGCCGAGATTCCGGCGATCGCGTCGGTTCTTCACGTCCAGCTGGGGGTGTCGAAGGAGAGGGTTAAGCGACTCGTTTTGAGGTGGCCGAGGCTACTGGAGGTGAGGCGAATGATATATACTTGTTGATGCCGCGGGGTGATGCAATTGTTTGGCCTCCCTGCTCCCGTCCCCTCTACGACCAGACATGACATGAGTACACCCTCTCCCCTCCCCTCCCCTCCCCGCGCCCCCGCCCCCTTCGTGTTTTGGTGGTGCGTCGGTGAGCGAAAGAGGCTGGGCGGGCGGGGGCGGGGGTCCATGCGCGACTGCATGTGTTGAAATGGAAACGCCCCCCTGGTTCTCCGCGTAGATAGGCGTCTGTGTAGAAAGTGTTTGTATTGTATACGAGTTGTACCACTCTGTCCCGAAACATAAGGACCGTTTAGATGTAAGATTTGTGTTAAAAAAAGTATATATATATTGGGACAGAGTCGTAGCTTGTACGAGGCTTTTACGGATGGGGTTTCATAGTTTGTATTGATATTTCCCGATGCCGCGAAGGAGTGCGGATGTTTTTACCCCTTCCCCCCCAGCTCACCCTACCCAGACGTTTTTGTGTGGTATGCCGTTGACGGAATGAGGCGGGGAGGGGGGGGGTGTACTCATGTCGTGCACGGCCGTAGTCATATGACCATAGACCCTCGCATCCCTACAATGCCGGGACGGAGCGCGTTGGGTTTTCACCAACCAGGCAGACATTGCTTGCACCAAGCGCGAAGCGCCGTGAGGTATTGGGCGAGTCGCATGGAGGGTGAGCTGCATCCTGCTAAGAACCGCCTCTGAGGCGGACTTGCATATGGACGACAGCTTCAATGAGTTAATTTAATTTCTGGTGTGGCCACTTCCGGAGACAGCAATGGGTTTTACTATGTAACTGCCTCGCGGACGCCTTACCATATTAACACTACGTGATACGACCATTCCCCTTGTGCGGAGCAAAGGTTCTCCACCCCGCACAAATGATCTACTCGACCGCCAGCTTTGGTGACCGCCAAAAAAAAAAAAAAAAAAAAAACGGCACCCTGGTTGTCTAGCTCACGCAGCGAGTGGCGTGTTTTACAGCGTCGTTGCCAACCGACGCCAACCCAACCTATAAATATATCAAAAAAACAATTTGGGGGGGGAGGGGGGGGGAGGGGGGTCGGTGCGCGTCCGCACGTGTTCAAATGAGAACGCGCCCCCTGGTTATCGGCACAAAGAACGCGTAGGAGTTTTGCATGAATGGGTAAAGCTTTTCCTTGTTCCTGTGCCACCTGGTTTTGCCCAGCGCATATACTTACGTTGGCGTTTTGCATGGGAGATGTTTTTCCCAGTTCCTGTTCTCGCCTGTTTTTGCCCCTCACGTATAAGATGGTGTAGCTTCGTATCGCTAGGAAACTCGCCCAGCGGGGTGGGGTTTTTGTCACTACTACCGTCAACTTGTTTGCGTTTGTCGGCGGCGTATGTCGGGGCGCTTCAGGCAAAACCTCGAAAGGGGTGCGCTTGTTTTTTCGACGCCCCGTCGAAACCAGAAACTCGCGCGTTCGTTCCTTCCTTCCTTCCTTCCTTCAGTTAATATGGGGGGGGGGGCATATGTTGTACAATCAGAACACGCAATAGATCCAAAAACCATGCATCCCCCCTCTTTATATACACGCCCTATTTCGGTCATGATTCATTGTTCCCCTCCCGTGATCGTTTATGTTTACGTCGACGGCTGGCTGTCTTTATGCTCGTTTCGTAGTACGTATGATACACTCGTAGGCGTTTCGCGTGGAAGACGTCCTTCCCCTGCCTCCTGCTAATTTTTTTTGTATTTTGCTCGTTGGCGCTTTTCGTGCGGGTGGTGCTAACAGGTGTCGGGGTACAACGTGGGGCAGTGCGTGGAATGGTTTGTGGAGACGGTGGGGATGACGAAGGAGCACGTGGCCAAGCTGGTGCTGTCTCATCCTCCCATCGTGAGTGGGGTAGGGGTGGGGTGGCGGGGGGGGGTATGTACCCCCTTGGGGATGGGAAGTAAGCACCTTTTGGGGGGGCTGGGGTAGTAAGGGTCGTTCTTATCGAGCAACTTTTTTTCCAAAAATTCCAATATTTTTTTCCAAAACAAAAACAGGAAAAGCAGGAATAAACAAGATTTATTTAGGAAAGTTTGGAATTTCAACAGAGGGGAAAATATTCGGAGGGCTAAGGCTTCGCATTCCAATATTTGAAGAGTATTTTTGGAAAATATGGAAATCCTAAAAATTGCGCGAAAAAAATATTGGAAATTTGGAAAAACCTTGCTCGATAAGAACGACCCTAAGTACCCTTTTGGGGTGGTGGGGACTAGGTACCTTTTTGGCGGGAGTGTGTACCCTTTTGGTGGGAGTAAGTACCCCTTTCGTGGGAGCAAGAACTGTACCCTTTTCGGAAAGGGGGGGGGGGGCGCATTGACTCGTGCTATGAACCTATTTTTTGTGAGCCTTGTGAGCCTTCTCGCTTCGGGAGACTCGATATAATACGCTCAACCGAAAAACTTGACAGCGGTAAAAAAAAAAGGTTGCGTGCTTATCCCGACGAAAACTCTCACGGTGGCGTTGTAGGTGATGCAACGAAAAAGAAAGTGCAATACAAATGGGATGAGGCGCATGCCTTATTGGGCAGTTCCTCAGTCGAGGAGTATACTAATAGTCAGTAATAGTCATAAGCCACATGCCTTATTGGGCAGTTCCTCAGTCGAGGAGTATACTAATAGTCAGTAATAGTCATAAGCCACATGCCTTATCGGGCAATTCCTCAGTTGAGGAGTATATTAATTGTCAGTAGTAGTCAGTAGCAGTCACTAATAGTCAGTAATGGTCAGAACTAGTCTATAATAGTCTGTAATAGTCTATGTATGGATATTAGTCACTAATAGTCAAAACAGGCAGGTACCCTGACTACTCAACGGGTCTGTAACAGGCTCCTACGACATCCGTGAGGAGCAAGCCCAAGTGCGAAGCATAGTATGCCCAGCAAGTAGACAATTTCGCAGGACATGCAGGAAGTCTGAATGTGACAGGTAGCGGTGACAGATAACCAAACAATTTGATATATTTCACAAAGGCTGCGCCTCCGCGGGCAGCTATACGCCGCCCGCTGCACTCGCTCAAGGAAACAGATACGTATATATACATACAACAACGTGTAAAGCAAGACAGGGGGCAGAGGACGCTCGCGACTTGGTGCCATGGGCCACTTGCAAATGCAGAAACCTTAGGGATGCAGGGGGTGAAATACGCCGGATTTCAACGCGGAACAACAAGAGACGCATGCTGCGATAGAGATGCACCTGCATACAGGCCATTTTTGAGGCCCTCACTTGAGTATCTCTATACTAATAGTAAGTAATATATACTAATTATAAGTAGTATACACTAATAGTGAGTAGTATACACTAATAGTAAGTAATATACACTAATAGTAAGTAGTATACACTAATAGTAAGTCAAAAACATATTTTGGAGGAAAATAAAAGCACTGCCCGATGAGCGATCCCATGGCCTAAGTACACAATGAAAATAGTGGAACACACGAATGAAAATACGACGATTTTGGATTGAAGGAGCCTGATCATTCAGGAAGCATTTCAGCCAAAAAGTGCTACTCGTATACCTGGTATACCCTCCATCGTATTATAGCATTATAGCACGCGTCAAAAGAAAGGAAAGAGAAAACAATGAGAAACTCTATACGATGAACCACCTTTCCTAATCGGTACGTATGAAGAAAACTCGAGGATCGATCCTGAAAAAAAAAAGTGAATTGCCGGCTTAGATAAAAAAGCGGTGAGAATGGTTGAGAGGTGGGAGCGTAGACTATACCGGCCCAGCCCGCTCAGGATAGAGGACTAAGCAAGGAAGGCTATAGTGTAAGCAGAGGACCAACAGTTATCGACGGACCTATTATATATGGAACGTTTGCATAGTAACATGTAGTTGAAATGGTGCTTATATTTCCGGTCAGAGTGGCATGTACGCAGACGTAGGAAGGAGATTGCACGCAAAACACTGCTGCGTTCTCTCCTACACAATAGACCCCCCAAACTTTTTTGCATGACGATGTTTCCAGCCGGGCCTCTTCACGGCTCCTCCTCCTCCTCCTCGCGTCGCCGTTGCCGGTGCTGGCCTTTGCTGTCGCCCCCGACGGGGATGGTTTATCGCCTTCGCCTCGGCGCGCTCCTTGCCTTCCCTTTTGGTGCCGCAAGCCCGTGGTCCGTCGTGGGGTTCCCCTCGATATGTTCCCTGCCTACTCTTTGCTTCTGGGAGCAGTGGATCGATCGTAGTATGGTCGATCGTCTATCGTGGTATTATCGATCACTCTCCTTCCAGAAGCGAAGGGAAGACAAGGAACGTTCCGAGCGGAAACCCCCACGATGAACCACTACTTCCGGAAGCAAAGGGGAGACAAGGAGCGTGTCGAGGCGACGGCCGGGGCGAAGGCAAGCAACCGTCCCCCGCCGGGGCGCCAGCAAGGCCAGCGACGAGTACGGTGGCGACGAGGAGGAGGATTCGTGAAGAGGCCCCCAGCTAGATTGTGTTTGACGCCCGCGAGAGTTGGGTTTAATTATGCTCACCAGCTTTCTCGATTTCGTTGATCGATCATCTCTTCATTCACCCGTTTTTTTTGTCAGTTTGATGATATCATAGCCCGTCCAAAAACAAAAAGAGGGCCACCGCTACATTTGCGATTCGTGACATTTTTTGTAATAAAAACCCTTCTTTTTCATTTCGGTGTTCGTTTTTTTATGTATTAATTTTCAAAAATGAATTATGGATTTTACGTATTCATTTTTTCTCCAGATTTCTATTCATTTTATCAAACCAGATTTTTTTTTTTTTTTGCTTTCCTGAATTACCCCTTTTTTTATTATCTACTTCGAAGTACTATTATTTTGGGTAATCCTATTAAAGTTCGGCTTTAAACATTTAGTTTTTTGTTGGTTAGGAAGGGACACGTGTTAACCCTTATAGGACTGGAGTCCCGTTTTGGGGTCAAATTACTTAGAATTAGAGGGGTTTGTCCCCAAAACGGGACTGCAGTTCTAAAAGGGTTAAGATGGTTCCCGGAAACCGCGAGCCCGCCGCGTTTTGCCTGAGTATGCATCAGCGCGGCCTTCCCTGGCCGCCCCGAACTCGGTGACTACTGTGAGGAGACTGCTTTGCGTCGGCCTTATCCCCCATTTGTTTTGCTCTCCTCGTCTGGTCTTCGCCCCCGCGTGCGCAGATAATCAAGAGCGTGAAGCAGCAACTGCAGCCGAACTTGAACTGGCTCGAGAACGATCTCGGACTGACACGATCAGAGGTGCGTACAGAGAGGAGGGAGGGGGGGTTTCAAGCACCGTTCTGTGGCTTTTGGACGTCATGGTTCGGTGAAAGTGGTGGCGTTTCTAAGGGAAAACGTGAATCGTGCGCCGTGTACTCTCAGTGCTCACCAACTCGCGAAAATACAACCCCAACCCCTACCCCCGACCCTACCCCAAGGCCACCCCCACTACCACTTCCACCCCACTTGCCACGCCCCACCCCGACCCCGCCACCCGACCCCCACCCAAACTCTCCGAAACCCAAACCAAACCCAACCCGACTCCCCACTCAACCCAACCCTACCCAAACCCAACCCACCCCAAGCCCAGCCCAGCCAACCCAACCCAACCCAACCCAACCCAACCCAACTCCATGCTAACATTTTGGCCTTTTCCCTGCCGCGCGCTCCAACAGGTCCAGAAAGTGGTGAGGTCGTGCCCGCAGCTTTTGGTGAAGTCCGTGTCGTCGAACTTCCTGCCGAAGCTGGAGTTCTTCGACAAGAGAATAGGGATAGAGAGAGATTCCATCCGAGGCATGTTGGTCCGCTACCCTCAGGTGCGTGTGCCTGCGTGCGTCGCATTCTATGTACGTATAGTGTACATTTTTTTTTTGTGCCAACATGGCCGTAAATGTGCGTATCAGGGCTGTTTACGGGTGGGGTCAAACTCGCGGGTCGGGTCGGATGGGATCACCTAACCCGACCCGACCAGACCCGTGATTGTTTTGAGATAACTGACCCAACCCGACCAGACCCGTGATTGTTTTTAGATCTCCTGACCCGACCCGATCCGACCCGTGAGTGATTTTTTTTGTCTCCTGGCTCGTGAACAGCCCTGGTAATACTGTAAATGTACCTTTTTTTTTTCATGGCCACCAAGCGTCCAACCCGACGCGACCCGACTCGACTTGACCCGACCCGACCTGTATTGTTCCGAATACCTCCTGACCCGACCGGACCGGACCCGACCCGACCCGACCCAACCCATGAGTGTGTTTAGATCTCCTGACCCGAGCCGCGGGTCGGGTCCTGACCCGTGAATATCCCTGGTAAATACTGTAAGGTTTTGTTTTTTTTATGGCCACCAAGCGTCCAACTATGCATTTTATATTTGACGATGATACCGACAGCCGCCGACGTAGAGTCAAGGATCTGAAGGTTCAGGTTTTTCCGCCTTTCCTCCGTATTTTTACGATCAAAAAAATCCAGACTGATACGTAATACGTACCTGGTACGTATTCGTAGTAGTTGTTTTATTTCTCATTTTTCTGCGGTGCAATAGTTGTGTGTGGGTTTTTTTTTTGTTTCGGGTTGCTCCCGTGTATGTATGTATGCATGTATGTGTGTGTGTGTTTTTTTTGTGTGTTGTGCCACTGTTTATGGAGTGTTTTGTTCGGCTCGCAACCCTGACGCGGCAAGCAGGCAGGCGGCGCTGGCTCTCTGCTCTGCCGTCAAAAAGCATACACAACAATAAACAAGAGAGCAAAGTAGTTATTAATGCGATGTTTTCGGTCTTGGGGCGCCTACTGTAGATGGCATCCGTACGTACGAAGCACGTCAAGTATCCCTCTTGATAGATTTCGAGCGAGGCGAGGTGCTGAATTTTACACGGCCACCTAAGTGTAGGGGATAGGGCATGCCTTTGTTTTTTTACACGCCCGCCTAAAATGTACCAGTATATTTATATTATATATATTTATATATATATGGCGATAACAGAGCATGCCTTAATTTTTACACGGCGACCTAAGATGAATCAGGTAGGGGATAGGGCATGCCTTATTTTTGACACGGCCAGCTATATATAGTAGGGGATATGAGGGTATGCCTTACCTTTTAGCTTGGTGATGGAAGCCGGAGGTCCTACCTACGTATAGACGGTGTGTGAAACCGGAGGAGATTCGAACCGACCGCGACCGAAAAGTCTCCAAAAGACGTCATGTCGGGGGGGAAGAACAAAACACGTTTCTTGCTTTCCACCAGTGCACACGGTTGACGACACAGTACAAATGTCCACTATTCGCGCTAGCTACCTACCTACCTGACCATTGCTATCTAGACTACCACTACCTACCTACCTAACCTACCTACCCAACCTACCTACCACTACCTCCCTAACCTACCTACCCATACCTACCTATGTATTGAGTACCTATCTACCTACCTACCTACCCTCCTACCTACCTATCTACCCTATCTGCCTACCCTACCAAGCTACCTACCTACCTCTCTACCTACCTACCTACCTCCCTACCTACCTACCTACCCAACTACCCTACCTACCTACCTACCCACCTACCCTACCTATCCTACCTACCTACCTACCTACCTACCTAACCTACCTATATTTACCCACCTACCCACCCACCCACCTACCCTACCTACGTACCTTACCTACAGTGCCTACCTATCTACCTGCCTACCTATCTACCTACCTACCTACCTACCTACCTACCTGCCCACCTACCTGCCTACCTACCTGCCCATTTCCCACCTACCTACCTACCTACCTACCTACCTACCCACAGTCCCTACCTACGTACGTTACCTACAGTGCCTACCTATCTACCTACCTACCTACCTACCTATCTACCTGCCTACCTACCTGCCTACCTACCTGCCCACCTCCCACCTACCTACCTACCTACCTACCTGCCTACCTACCTACCTACCTACCTACCCTACCTACCTACCCTACCTACCTACACTGACTGCTTTCATCCGCCCGACCTTTTGTTTAATCCCGGCTCTCGCTTCCGTAGCTTTTTAATTTCAGCCTGGACAACATGACCTGGAAGGCCCGTTGGTTGCAGGAGGAGCTCATGCTCGACCAGAAGGGGCTTAAGGGGGTGGTGACTCGATGCCCCTCGGTCTTCGCCTACAGCGCCGAGAGAAATCTGGTGAGCTGGCCGTTCTGGCGTCAAGTTCCCATAAGGAGGGCAATAGGATATACAGGATATGATAGTGTTGTATTGTTACATTCTTATGGAATATATATAAATCGATATGCCAGGTAGCATATGATAATGATATACCATGTGACAAGTGATATACGTCGTTGTCATATTATATGATACGATATATTATATATACAATATATTATATTGATATGTTATGAAGTATATATAGACATACCCACCAGGTAGCGTGTGTTAATGATATACCAGGTACCATGTACATCGTATATGTGATAGTGATATACCTGTTACGTCGTATCACATACCTGGTATATGATACTGACATGCCAATGTCGTAGGATTGTACTGAAATATATATGATTCGTATATAAGATGGTTATGTTCCATACGTAGTGTATGATATACGAGTAGCGTACTTCGAAGTATCATATTGCTTTGATGATTTGTACTACTGTACTACTGTACGTGCATACCGTAGTTGCTTACAGTGCCGAGAACAACTTGGCGAGGTACTTGGCTTGCGCCTGGGATCAATTTCGAAACGGAGGGACTGGCACCTTGGTACCGGAATGATATCTATTTATGGCCATCACACCTTACGATATGTGACGAATTTTCTATTTCATAGTGAGGCGTGAACATCACTGACTCCCCCAAGCCGATCGCGCAATTGCAAGTCAAAATCCCCAGCAAGCAGCACAAGTCGCATGGTTGTTTCGGGGGGGACTATAGTAAATAGGGGACAAAATATTGTCAGTAAAAATAAGGAAATATATACTGTTTGTACCGTAGACCCTATTTACTAGTATTTACTATGGTCCACCGTAATAAAAGGGTCGTGGCTTGGCTGACGATAAGTCGCTAACTAAGCTATTAGTTGGCTAGGTATTAATAGGTTCCATGATTAGTACAGCTGTAACTTGGCTGACTAGAAGGCGCCGACTAGCTATTAGTTGGCTAGATAGGTTCCATGATTAGTACGGCTGTGACTTGGCTGACGATAAGTCGCTAACTAAGATATCAGTTGGCTAGGTATTAATAGGTTCCATGATTAGTACGGCTGTGACTTGGCTGACGATAAGTCGCTAACTAAGCTATTAGTTGGCTAGGTAGGTTCCATGATTAGTACGGCTGTGACTTGGCTGATGATAAGTCGCTAACTAAGCTATTAGTTGGCTAGGTAGGTTCCATGATCAGTACGGCTGTGACTTGGCTGACTATTAGTCGCCGGCTAGTTGTGATTTTGGCTACCTGGTACAGGTAGGTATTGTGGTTAGTTGGCTAAGTACAGTATAAGTCGTCGCCATCGACTATTCAATACCGAGTACCAGGTAGTTATTAGTTGGCTAGGGGTTATAGTTGGTTGCGTGGGGTAATTTTACGGAGTTCTACGTGTTGTGTACTCTGGCTACTTTTGTTCGAAAATGCCTGGTACCTGGTGCTACACTACAAACGTAGAGTCGGTTAGTTGGTTTACTCCGCCACCCAACTATTACCGGGGAAAATATTTTATACTAATCATAGCCAAATTGGTGGGAGTACATATACGGGATATACTTGGCTTTTGGGTCCATCGTAGGTTCTGATTACTATTCTTGCCACAATAGCCCCCCCGTTATTTCCAGTGAACAACTCACGTCCCTAACGAGTGGCGGTATCATGAAAAGCCTTGGTTCCTGACCGATGTCGTTTTTCACGCTCTTTTTTGTTGTGATTGTTGTTGTTGTTGTTGTTGTTGTTGTTTTTTTCTTGTTACAGGTGCCAACAATCGAGTTTTTTCTTGACGAGCTTGGCGCGACAAAAATGCAGGTACGTGTGCGTGTGTGCGTGCGTACGTGCGATAACAGAGCGTTTTTTTTGTTTTTTTTTTTGTTTTTGCCAAGCGTTTTAGAATATCACACGTATATTATGGGACAGATGATGATCTTCGGTAGATCATCGATTCCCATTGCCATGATCTACAGATCTTTCAGGGAAGATAGATCCCTCATCTGTATGACATGTACGTAGAGAGCTCACGTTGCCGGGTAGGAGAGAGCGGTTTATATATAGCCTGCGTGATCTAGGATGTGTTTTCTGGGTTATATAGATCTGTACTCGTATACAGATCGTGCACAACATAACATAACGGCAAGTCAGGTCAGGATCTAGATTACCTATAGATGATCTATCTGTAGATAGATCTGTCCGGCGTGTCGAGCGTTTTTATTCCCGCTGCAACAACAACAACAACAAGCTTGCTCTACCAGGATTGGTGGTGTTTTTATTCCCTGGCGATCGGGAAATAAACCCCTCATTAGTTTGACTTTACTTCGACGACTGTTGTTATGCTTCTTTCCTACCAGTACGTAACAACGACAACGAAGAGGGCTGAATACGTAGAAAGAGCTCGGCTCCTAGCATTCTTCGAGAGAATGGCTGGCATTTTTTTTTGTATTGTTATAGAGCTCCCTCAGAAAAATCCCGGGAAAATTCCGGTGCACCTGTATCGTAGCGTGCATTGTCAAACACCGCTGCTATATAAGCGTGGGCGACAACCGCGAGAACCACCACAGCGATCAGCACAGCGACAGCAACAGCAAAAACAACGACCACAGCAACAACCACCGCCACAACAACAGCGACCACAGCAACAACAACAACCGCCTCTTCTATAGTTTGCCTTACCCGTACACCATGGCCTACCAAGCATGAAGGGCCAGCTCGAGCCCGCGCCAAATGCGTCTGCATTGGAAACTGAACGAGACTTTATTGACGGTATTTTATACGTATACCGTGGGCTACGTATATAGAACACTTGTCGTAATGTTTAGCTGTTCTTATCTTGTCCCTGGCCGTTCCAAATATTGTGTCAGCTGTGAGTTGAACCGATTGAGTGGTGGCTACTCAACTTGCAAATTTCCAAATACCGACCGCCTTTACCGGTAGACTTGGTACCAACCGACCGACTGACTGGCTAAACAATTACACTTCGTATGACCGACTCATTATCACCTCCGATATGCCTACGTACACGTTTTGGCTTACTTCTTTGCGGTGAAATAAAAAGGCCCTCATTGACACCCCTAACAAACAGCAGTAGTGAAGCAAATGTTATGGAAACATGTTTACGTGTATATGTGCCTATAATAACGCTCGCTCACACGCCTCCTCCTCCTCCTCCTCTCCCCAACGAACTCCCGGTGTATACTAGATCCGACAAGCTGTGGTGAAGCAGCCGCGGCTGCTGGGCATGAGCCTCGAGACGCGCCTGGTCCCGCGGTTACAAGAGCTAAGGGCAGCGGGTTTCACGCCTTCATGGCAGGCACACCACGGGGTGAGCAAAACGTTTTCGTGTTATAAATATCCAATCTGTCCCGAAATATAATCACCGTTTTGATTGAATATTAATATGTAAAATATGTTTATATTTGGGGACAGAGTGGTATATAATACGCTTCGGTAGTGGTGATGATGGTGTACAAAGGACTCTTCACGACTATACGTCGCCGGTTTCGGTATGCCCCGCGGGGGACCTTCTCTACCGCGCGCCACCCGACCCCGGTCGGCACCGCACCCGGCGCCGCGCCCGACGCATGCACGCATCAGCCCTCCGTCACCCCGCCGAGGGAACGGACCCCGATGCCGAACTCGGCGAGCGGGGGGCGGGGGGAGGCGGCCTCCCGGGGTTGTTTCTTTGTTTCCCCGGGAACGGAGCGGATCGTAAAAAACATGGAAATCTACAGTATAATATATAATATGGGATATATGTAGGATCCCATGGGATGTCCCATGGGATACAGTGGGTACCCCGATTTAATAGCGCCCCGAGATAAAATCGTTCGTAACTTAAGAGCGGTCAGATCGGCATGTCCCGCCTGTATTTTTTTATCTTTATTTTTTGTTCATCTCATTTACTATCTTTGCCCTTCCTTTCTCTCTCCTTCCTGGCCGTAACTCAGATCCGGGGTCACAAAGTAGGCTCTTCTCCCTCCTCCCCCAGCCCACTACGGTTTTTGCCTTGCATTTTTATCGCGAGAAGTTTTCAGCACTTTCTTCCCTCGTCGACTTGCGTCGGATTCCGCCTACCCACGTCACGAAGGCGCTCTCAGCAATTGGTTCCTTTTTGTTTTTTCAAATATAGTAAAAATCTCACCACGGTGGGATTCGAACTTGGGTACCAATGATAGTAGCCTTTGAAGCTGACCACTACTCTACCGGGGCGACCGGCTACAAGCTATATATTTCCCACTACAGATACGAAGAGCGTAGTTAAGAGCGCTTGATGTGGCTTGTAACGGGATGCTCTTAAATCGGGGTACCCACTGTGATTTTTATTCTACGGGATATGTGGGACCCCCATGAGAAAATCAAGATCCCATGGGATACTTGATATCCCATATTTGATATCCCATGTGGTAATGATGATCGCATGGGATTCCCGTATCGTACAGTGGATACCCCGAGTGAACAGCAGCGCCCCGTGACAAGCCAAGCCGAAACAGGCGCTCTTAGCTGCATATCGCTCTCATGTACCCGTAGTGGGCAATATATATATTTTAGTATAGTTGGGACAAGCCGTTTTGACCGCTCTTAACTCCAGAATGCTCTTAACTTGGGCGCTCTTAACCCGTTTAGAACCGCACCCACGTTTTTGGAGACAAAATACTTGGATATAGTGTGGTAAACTATTTCCAGTAGTAAAAGGGTTAACTCGGGGTACCCACTGTAACATGGTTGTCCTATGGAACCTCACACATCCCGTGGGATAATTATGATCCCATGGGATGTTTGGGATCCCACGGGACCCATTATGATACCCTATGGGATTCCCCCAACATGATTGTCCCATGGGACCCCACACATCCCATGGGATAATATGTGGGATCCCAATGGGATATGTGGGATCCCATGGGATCATTTTGATCCCATGGAGTATGTAGGATCTGTCCATGAGACAAGTCCGTTCCCAAGGGACATCCCTATGGGATATCCTAACATATTTGTCCCATGGGATCCCACATTCATCCCATGGGATAATTAATATTCCATTCCCACCCATCCCATGGGATAATTATTGTCCCATTCCCATCCCATGGGACAAACATGATCCCATGGGACAGTTATGATCCCATGGGGTATGTGGGATCTGTCTATGAGACAATTATGTTCCCAAGGGATATCCCATGGGATACTCCTAATACAGAGGGTACCCCGAATTAAGAGCGCCCTGTGACAAAAACCTAAACAGGCGCTCTTATATGTAATGGGAAATATATACCTGGTAGCTTTTAGAGCAGGCGGGACATGCCTATTTGACCGCTTTTAACTCCTGAACGCTCATACTTCGGGCGCTCTTAACTCGTGGTACCCGCTGCTGTGTACACCCACATGGGATGGGGCGCCCTGCGTTTCATGCACGGGGAGGGGTTGGAGCGATGACTTGGGTAAAGCTTCTTCATTCTCTCAAGACTCCCGCTTGTTTTCCCCCGCGCCTGCCTGCCTGCCTGCCTGCCTGCCTGCCTGCCTGCCCCCCCTCCCAACCGTACGTATCGCGCAGATAATGCTCTTCGCCAGCGACTCTGTGTTTCGCAAGTGGCTAGAGGATGAAGCTTCCGGGGTTTTAGCGCGGCGTAGTTCGGGAGGGGACGGGGGCGGGGGGCGCAGTGATCGCCGCGGCCAGGCGCGATTGGGTGGGAATGAAATTGAGAGAAAGTTCAGATAGCCGGCCGGTGCAAGTTGCGTCAGGATCAAGGGGGGAAAAAAAAACGGTGCCGGTGTTATTTATATATAGCTGGTTGGGTTTTGTTATACTACGGGTTGTTCTTAACCTTGTTGACCCTTTTGCATACAAGTCCTAAGTTTTCCTAGTCTAATTTCAAGTGATTTGACCCCCAAACGAGTGTGCGGCGGTGAATTGGTTAGCGAACAACACAAAATGTCTCGGGGATATTTTGGCCACGAAATAAAAACGTGACAGCAAATTAGTTTTTTTTTTTTGACAAAAATGAAAGCAAAAAACAAGCAAAGTCACGAATCGTTTTTTTTTTTTTTTTTTATCACGAATCGTGTTTCTGTTTTCTTCACTCGTTTCGTAGAACTTGCTGTGGGCCTAAGAGCTAATAATTCCTTGGCGGCGGCGGTGGTCGTTGTGAAGTTGAGAGAAGGATCGTGCAGATATATAGGCTAGTAGCCGGTGATGTTGCTTTTCGATTAAAAAAAAAAAGAACGACCGGCGGCGGCGGGTGGTTGTATTGTAGGAGCTATATATGGTATGCATAGATTGATGTGTGTATTCCTTCCAGCCCTGCTTATAAGTGGGGCCTTTACAGCGATGGAGCTCGTGACGCACGACTGCGATGACGTTTTTGTACTAGGTTCCGAGAAGAGATTGAAGGCGTTCTTGGGCCGAGCAACGTTGAGCGATATGTTGCCATGGGGGCGGCGGGGGGGGTGGAATGGATGGATCGGAGAGGGTGGGGTGGGGGGTGGGCTGGGGCCAGGAGGTTGACGGATGAATGTCGTGTTGTGTTCGTGTCGACGAAATCTCATTTTTGTTGCAGCACAGTGATGGCGTGGTACACAGGGGTGTTTACGAGGGCGCGGGCCAAGCTGCTTTTGGACGCCGTCCTCGCGCCAATTGTCAAGTCTGTTGTTACTGCTTCTGCTGTTGATGCTGCTGATGCTGCTGCTGATGCTATTGCTGATGCTTCTGCTGATGCTGCTGCTGATGCTGCTGCTACTGCTGCTGCGCCATGTGGGTGAAGTTCTGCCACCTTGGTAGGGCGTACTTTTCCCGCAAGGCATGTAAATACTACACACACTTAGGTTTTGGAGATGGACGCAGGGAGACGCAGGCTCGAACATTTTTGTTTTTCTATTTTAGAGAGCGTATTTGTCTCGGCGAGTGACTAAGCCGTGGCACACTGCCGTGGAGTGTACCGGAAGAGGCTTGAGTTGCTATAAAGAAGAGGGGGGTCGGGGGACAGGGGACAGCTGGCTCAGATGCTGCCGGCGGCCATGATAAGAGGCTGATCGTGCTATTAAGGTTTTTTGCGATTCCGTTGCCAAGGCAGCCCCGTTTGGCAATTCTCGTAAAATATCGTCGGTTACAAACACGGGTGGGCTGATGTAGTACGAATGATAATCAGAACCCACGATGGGCCCAAAAAAAAGCATGTATCCGCCTATGTTTACACACCATATTTGGTTCTGAATACTAGTTTCCCCCTATTTGGGAGACCATCATACATAATATTCAGGACCTACATATTGACCTTTTGCAGTTACACTGCTCGCAGGCCGGGGGTACATCAATCACACGGGACCATAGTTCCCTTCCCCCGTATCATGTCTGCGTTTATAATCGGGGTGGAGGACTCGATTTGTTTGCCTGACCGGTGTGAACCCGGCACGGAACACCCCGGCATTATAGGGGCACCAAGATAGAATCAGGGGGGCGTGTACCCCCGATTGGTGATGTTGACTTTTCCATTTTTATTTTTTACCTTCACATAGCGTGTAGAGGGGAGCGGAGGGCTCCAGACTATCTGTTTTTGACTGGCTTTGATCGCTTTGCGGACCCTTCGGGTTCCACTTTTATTTCAGTATACCTTTTTTGGGTAAGTTAGCCTGTGACCACGGGAATCGACCGTGTCAAGTGTTGGATTAGTACGGACAGATGGAGGTACTGGATAGAGAGACCGGCACGGTTTTTAATGTGAAGACAACAACAACAACAACAACAACAACAACAACTAAAATAGGACCTACATATAATACGGTAAACACAAAACCACTGTATATTCCCTATTTTTACTGGCAATATTTGGCCTTAAAACCTTAAAAGTTCGATGAGCGGAGCACTTACTCTTACTCACTTTTGGCGAAGCTGCACACCCTTGCTATTTATGGTATGCTGAATAATTGTGGAAACGTTGATAAATGGTCTCTTGGCAATCTCACCTGGAGTTGACCCCTCCCTCTCGCTGTCAGAACAAGGGCCGTGCCTCGTCGGGGGCACCATTACCCTCGATGACGCATCTTTTACCACCAAAATCGCGATCCACAGTGGAGCAGGTGCTCTCGCGCCTTTTGGTTGCGTCGCTCTTCTTGACACCGGCTCCCCACAAACCTTCATCAGGCGCGACGTACTAGACCGCATGCTCTCCGTTGGAGCGGCGTCGCCCGAGTGCGAGCAAAAAGGCGTCTCGCGATCTTGGGGAGGGTTCGGCGAATCGCCCCCCTCCAAACTTCGACGAGCATACGTCTGAGCGTCCAGTTTTTCCGAACCGATGAGCCTACGTGCTCCCTCGCAGTTTGGGCCTGTGTGGTTCCCCCTTCGGTGATGCGGCACGCGGTGCTGCTAGGCCGCGACAGCTGGATTCGTTTTAATCGCCACTCCTACCGCTCCTTGCCGCCCCGTGAGTCGGATCTCCGAGTCTTCGGTGAGCTGGAGCTTGTTCACCACGCTTCGTCAGGCGTACCAGCTTACGCCATCGACCCCGTCGCTTCCGGTGGAGGCTTCCACCTTCTCTACGACGGCGCCACGGGCGCCACCCTGTCCGATGAACCACAGCTACTCGCAGTCAACTTGGTACGCAGCAATTGATCCCCGGCGCTTACTGGGCACTACCTGGTCGAAATGTTACCCCAGCCCGATTTTCCCCCAGTTGACGAGCACTTTGCCACCTCCGGACGACAAGTTCTCCCCCTCCTTGGGGTTGCAGATCTTGAGCCTGGCGACCTCCTCGTCGTCGCCCACGCTCCACTGATGAGCGTCCCATTGGCCGCTCTACAGCACCCCCCTGAGTTACCTCAGGTGTCCCCGGTCTCTGCTGTAACAGCGCCACCCTCCGCGCCAGTAACGCCCCCGGCCTCGCCATCGACAGCCCTGCTCGAACGCTTGACACCGGAACAACGCTCTTCGTTCCTACGTTTCCACATCATGTCAGCAGTACCATAACACTAGCCCACCCTGATGACCCGTATATGCAGAAATATGAGAAATTCGTGGAAACCCCGATTCCACGAACTAAAACATGAGTCGAAGATGCGGCTCCTCAAAACCCACTCCCACACCTCTGAACGGCAAGGCTACGAAGCCGAGCAAGGAACGTCAAAAAGAAGAAACGGTGGAACCGAACATCCTGCAGTCATTGTACATGAACTGCCCCCCGCGAGAAGCGGGCTCACATGTACAAGCTACAGGGGGCAAGGGAAAAACCTTGATTTTGAACCCGAAGTTCTCGTATACCGGAACGGGTACTGCATACCGGGTGACTCAGTACGCCCGTGAAAAAATCGGTTCACCTGTCGTAAAACCAGGTCCTGTCTTAAACCAGTACTACTTCTCTTAAACCAGTACTTGCCTTAAACCA
This sequence comes from Saccharina japonica, assembly GCA_008828725.1. Classification (NCBI taxonomy): domain Eukaryota; class Phaeophyceae; order Laminariales; family Laminariaceae; genus Saccharina; species Saccharina japonica. Next base: position 498,233 of record MEHQ01003648.1, read on the forward strand.
GTACTTCTCTTACACCAGTACTTCTCTTGACCCCTTAAGAACTGGTCCCACGAATTTTGGGGACAAACTACTTGGGATTAGAGTGTGGGGCATTTTTTTTCAGATCTGAACGGGTTGAACCGGTATTCATCTCAAACCGATAGCTCTTAAACCGAGACCCCCTACTATTGCCGGGCCTGTTTGACCTTTGTTTTTGGCACCCGAAGTACCCCCAAGCCCTACTGCGGGGGGCCATAGTAAACACTAGTAAATAGGACCTACGGCACACATATTCGCCTACTTTCACTAAAAAAAAGTTGGTCCTATTTACTATGGCCCTCCGCAATAATAGTGGGCATACAGATACTTGGCAGCTGTTATCAAGAGGGACCGTAGTAAAATAGATGCAAATATTGTAACTTAAAATAGGTATAATAAATGTATGGGTCTTTTGTGTGCACCGGAAGTCCTATTTACTATCGGCCCCCTGCCGATATTGGCTACCTATCGTGAACCGGTGCTCATCTTAAACCGATGTTTCTTCAACGGCGATCCCGTAACGTACCCTGTGAGGCCTGTTCTACCCCTCTAACACCCTAACTTCTATGTAAACAAGAAATGGGAAATACATCGAAGTACATGATTGGTAGCATTTGTTTTTCGCAGAATTCCTGTGCCAACGTATGTTTTACTTACCTTTAACGTTTAGTATAGAAAAGTACATTAACTCCGAGTAGTAGGAATGGTGGTGCAGTTCTAAAGATACTTCTCATAAAAACCGATAGCTCTTAAAGCGTGACCTCTACTCTTCCCTACCAGGTATATCGTATACCAGTGGCCACTTCCCCTTTCATCGTGTTATAATTGCTTGCCCTTCTCTTGAACCGATAGCTCTTATATCGTGACCCCTGCTCTACCCCATATCGTTTACCAGCGGCCACTTTCCCTTTTATCGTGTCATTCTTCCCCTTCTCTTGAACCGATAGATCTTAAATCGTGACCCCTGCTCTATCCCATATCGTATACCAGTGGCCACTTTCCCTTTCATCATGTTATGCTTGCCCTCCTCTTGAACCGATAGCTCTTAAACCGTGACCCCCCTATATATATACATACGTATACCAAACGTCAGGCGGACGGACGCATGCTGCGTTAGAGGTGCACCATGTTTTTTCTGAGCTCCTCACTTAAGGAGCGCCATACCTCACCGAAAACAAAAAGGATTTTGGAGGGGAAAAAAATGCTGCCGGATGCGAAATGTCATGACCGAAGTATACCCTGAAACATTATTCGTCACAAAAAGGAAAGTCCGACGAATTTGGGTTAAGGAGCCCGATCGTTCAGAAAACGATTCAGCCAAAAAGTGCTTACACGTATCTAACGTGGTAGTCCAGCGCCAACGTTTTTCGCGACGTGGGGCAGTTTTCTTTTAACGTTCTTGTGACATTCTATCAAACATGATTGATGTCCATACTTGACACTATGGACGGTTCTTAGTACAACACCTGACAGAACAACAGTTGATCAAACTATTTCCCGCCGACGTAAGAAAGCCGTAGAAAACGCACGCGTTACGGACAGACCCACATACAGCCTCATATGCTTGATGCCGCAAAAGCCTCACGCTCCTTGTCGAACGTTGGTTCATACGACTTTTCCCGCACACTGTCGAACGCGGTTTAATGGTCGAGCGATTTTCTTGATAGTATGTGGTCTGGCGGTACTGAGTGTGTTCGGGTCTGCGCGATGTTTCAAAGAAGAGTGTACAGCGCAGTAGTTGCCGTTTAGCCAGTCGGGCGGCGCAAGCGAAAGTCGCGTTGACCGGTTAACAGCACACGCTCTCGTCAAGACCAACGCGGCGGCTCTGCGGTTGAGCGCGAACAGTGTTTTAAGGATCGCCGTTATACGAAGATAATCGCAGATCAAGTAATGCAACCCCAAGAACCGTACGGATTGTACTATTGGCAAGAAGGGCGACGAATATACAAAACTCCAAGAGAACGGGAGGAACAGTTATACCCTATTTGACGACGATAGCGTGTGAATAGTGTGGATAGTTATCTACAATACAAAACCCAAATCGAAACAGAAAACGAAAGACAACGAAACAAAACAAAACCAAAACAAAACAAAACAAAACAAACAAACAAACAAAACAAAACAAGACAAAAACAAAAAAGTCGAATTGAAACAAACAAAAGTCTGTTTTTCGCGCCCGAAAAAGAAAAAGAAAAAAAGGGCTCAAGTGTGGCAGAGTTCCGAACTGGCGGCCTGAACAAAAATTTCGCTCGGACTCAATACGACAATCCTCCCTGGTCAAATGACTAAGGCAAGCAACAAATGAGTACGCCCCCCCCCCCCGCCGCCTCCCTCTCTCCCCTTCTGAAATAAAATGACCGTTTGGATCCTTTCATCAAATCCAAACTGTCTGTATATTTGAGGACCGAGAACGTTCTGTGGTATATACTCTGGGCGTAAATACAAGGACCACTCGATATTCCTATTAATGAATAAATGGTCCTTATAAATCCGCCCATAGTGGTATTATGGAGAGGAAGGCTAAGTGGAAACCGACGGTCGCAATCGGCGACGGCAGCGGCGGCGGCCATGTTGATGGCGCGGGTGGTGGCGATTTATCACTTTTTTTAGGTTTAAATTGTTTCTGAAATAACGGGGCGCTGTTATGGTACTGCTGGTATGATGTGGAAACGTTTGGTAAATACCTGGTATCAGGTATAATAATCGTATTGGTAGTACTTGGAAGGCGGTATCTTAGGTGGGAACCAGGGATGGTTCCCGATGGCTTTTAGCCATCTCACCTGTCTTCTCAGTCGTTCATCACGCGAAAACGGAATAAACCTGCTCTTCTTCTATCTCTACGCAAACAACACACGTGAGTACCAACGAGTACCCGTTCCATAGGCTGACCTGGCTAGGGATACCCTGTCCCCTTATACCTAGCATCCTTACACTATTACCATTAGCAGTGGAGAGGTCGGTATACGTAGATGAGACAAGACGGCAGCAGGCCGTGCAGTAGAGCTTACCACTTTTTTTCGAGATGTGGTGGGATTTCTGATGATCATAGGCAGCCAGTCACTCAAAGAAGAAATCAGTCAGTCACTCACGACGCAGTCGCGCTCTGAGCAGGAAGCAGGCCTACTACCTTTCAGACTCGCACGCATACAGAGTTCACGGTTGAGGTATATATGGTTGGACAAAATGAAGATTCAGATCCAAAGTAGGGAGTTGTTAATCACGGTGGCGGTATGCTATCAACGGGGAAACCCCTTCGAGAGCCCCCCCCAAAAACCAGCCGTTTCACTTCTGTTTTTTTAGGCCGCACATGGGTGCTATGATACCCGTCCCACACATACCCAGACAACAGCAGAGCCGGGCACAGCAGCACCCGTGCAAACGCAACGCAACAACAGGTGGGTGTTGGGTCGGTGGAGAAGCACACGGACAGGCCATCCGTGGTGACTTTAACGAGGTCGTACGTACCAATTGGCAAGGTCTTGTTCTGTGTGAATCGCGGACTCTGATGTGTTCTTCTGCTCTTCTTCCTTTCGCAGACTTTTTTTGCAGATACGTAGATGCTCTCGGTTGGGATTTTTTCGGAAATCATCGAATTATACTAGTTTTAGACTGTGTTGTGTGTGGTATCCTTTTTGCTCTTGGTGTGAAAAGTCTGGTTTGGCCTCTCGTGATGCTGACCATCAGAGCACGCATGCTCAAGCGTGTAAGAAGAACAGCTGACCACCGCGAAGAGGAGGTGTACTCCGAACGGCATCCGGGCGCGTGTGTATAGCCTCAGTATCTTGAAGCGCTGTTGTTGTTCTTCAGTGGGGCGGGCGAGGCTGCGACTTTTTATTGGTCGTGCTGGCTCATGCCCTAAACAACCAAGAAAAGAGCTTTGAACTTTTTTTTTTGTGGACGACTCTGTCTGTACGAGTACTCGTATGTATCATGCATAATAACACGAGTACTTTTGTTGGATACCCGCTTTGGGGCAGCGGGCACGATTAATAATAAACTAAGAAACACGTCAGCTGTGAACTCTCGGGCACGATTCCCGACACCCTGCCTGTGTCTACGTATAGTTTTCCAGCACAAGAGAAAAATCCACGCCGACGTTTCAGAAAAATATACCAAGGGGAACCACCGCTGCTCTGCATCGTAACTTCGAGTACTACAGTTACTGCTGTACAGTAACTGTTACTGTTTGTACTTGGATTTCCAGTAGAAGAATAGCCGGGTACCTACGTACAGTACTGGGATATTATGTCAAGATCTTTTTTGGAATGTGGAGTTTTGCGGTTGGTTGTTGTTTTGTTTTTGACTGTATTGGCGTGCATGCCTAAACCCATCTGACCGCAGACACCATTCATGCATTCATGGAAGTATGATATCTTACCTACCGGTATGTATCATACTACAGCCTCGTACCATGTACGTCTTACTGCTTGTTGTTTTGATATCCTCTCTTTGTTCTTCACGCTGCTGGTGAATGGTGCTCGTGTGTTCACCCCTACGAGTACACGGGTACACGGGTACTTTGACTCAGGTACACGGTTACACGGGTACAAGGTAAACGGGTACACCGGTACACGGGTACCCGGTGAGTTACGTGTCCCCGGTGCAATACTCCTCACCATACGTACCTCCCAGAAACCCTCTACTGTAAACGGTCCCAGAGTAAGGTATCAGGGTCCAAAAGGTCTCCAACACGCCATAAATAGAGTTGTAGCCCGGTCGTCTACTACCAGGGTACTCGACGGGTATTACCCGGACCTGTCACTACTAACTTTAATAGTTTGGTTACGGGTACGTAGGACCTATTACCCTCCGGGTCTTCGGATCCGGTTACCCGGGTACCCGACATGAACGGGTACACGGTAGGGTACCTGGGTACCCGGGTACACGGTAGGGTACCTGGGTACCCGGGTACCCGGTGATATATGTGTCCCCGGTGCGATATCCCTCACTGTACCTCATAGAAACCCTGTAAAAGCGCGTGCTGGATGTTGGAGACCACGACAGCTTTAACTGTGGGTTATTTGATAGCGTTTCCAATAGGAAGTGTGGTGAGAGATATCGCACCCTGGACGCGTGAATCACCGAGTATACCCGGGTACCTGTTCATGCCGGCTACCCGGTACCCGCCGGCTACCCGCTACCCGGGTACCCGGGTACCCCTCCCGTTTGGTAACTGGCGAGACAGTATGCGACCGTGGCTCCACTTAGTGGCTTGAGGCACGTCAGCAGAGTAAAACAATACCTGGCTGGTGATAGGCCCTACCCGTATAGCAGGTATAGGTTGGGTATGACGTATTATTGACGTTTTGCGTCGTACATGCGTATCATACCATAAGGAAAACGATATATTACATGACGAAAACCACCATTTCGAAAGAAGAAAAAAAACGGGAGAAGAGATAGCGAAGATAAACCAACCCTCACATCATCGCCACAACAAGATCCATACCTTGTGCTGCTGTAGTCATTTAGTCATGATTCATGATGAAGAGAACACTCGAGATTACAAATCATCAGCAGCTCACTTAGCTGCTGCCCAAAATGAAACTGTCTGTGCACTATATAATCGTACACTCAAGATGTTTCAGCCGCTCGCCGCTCGCCAGTAATAACAAAAGAAAAGCTGTGATTGCAAAATAATACGTACCAGGTAGTCTTTACGTACATAGGCGATACTTGTAGTACGTACAGCACCTGGTAGTAGTACTGCCGACTTGCATCCGATACGAAGCAAGCATCAACTGCCTGAAATCATTATTTGTGTACCAGGTACGTAATAATGTAATAATGTGTGTATGCGCGTGGTGTGCGCTGTCGTTTATGGGCCACCAGTGCCAGCAGGAGCAGCAGCACCACCACCACCAACATCACTGCCAGCAGCACCAGGCGCAGAGGCAGCAGCAGGAGCAGCAGAAGCAGAAGCAGTCCGACAGAAGCAGCAGGGCCAGCACCAGGGTTACCACCACCACCACCACCACCACCACCACCACCGCCAGCATCACCAGCACCACCACACCACCACCACCACCACCAACAGCAACAGCAACAGCACCATCAGCACCAGCACCAGCAGTCCTCCTTTTCTTCAACGCTACTTCTCCTTGCGCTACAGCACCACCATCACCTACCGCCAGCACCGCCACAGCCGTAGTAGCAGAACAAAGGTTTTAGCAGGGTGGTAGGAGTGGTGCCTGCCGCACAGAGGCAGTAGCATACCACTCCTACTACCACTACGACTCGTACCTCTACCAAAACCACTACGACTACGACTACTCCTACCACGCTCTCCACCAACGAAATCGTACGTAACGGCTACATCACATACCAGTAATAATGGTTTTCCCAGCGATAGCGGCGGCTTTTTTGTCCTTCACGCCGGAAATGACGGCGTGTTTGAACGCCGCGCGGGGGGTATCGGTAGTCTACCCCGTGGTCAGCTCGCTTGTCGGTCGGTACCTGGGACACCGGGGGAAACAAACTGAACGGGAGAAGGACGAAACCCAACGTCGTCGCCAACATGGGGAAGACAAGAAGGAGCGGCTCAAACGTGAATCGCTCGAGCGATACCTGGAACGACGGCAGAAGAAGGATACTCGTGCAAATAAACAGGGGGGGGGGGACGAAACTCGCCAACATCGTCTTCTTCAGAGAGACGACAAGGTGCGACTGAACCGTGAAACGCTATTTATATAATACAGCAGTACATTGTATATATATATGATCTGCCTTCCGACAATGTGCAGGGCAGTATTCATTCCGAATGAAAAAGCTGACACAATTCGTCGAATACCACCAATCTCATCAAACCAATTATCCTCCCCTGCGTCTACTCAATTGAATACGCACTACCACCCTTTACCCAAATATTGTACCTGCTGTATAGATATATTCGCCGTGCAGTATATTGTATTCCTTGCGTCGTTTTTTTTTTTTATAACATTGGTATCATTATCAATGTGTAGCATGAGCTTCAGCGCTGATCACTCAGAAAAATTATTGGTAGCATTCCCCGAAAGGAGAAAAACCACGGGAAAAAAAAAAGGAAAAAAGTCCTCGCTGCGATTGTTACGAATGATCATGATTACGTACGTCAGCTGTGAGTCCGACCGATTGAGTGTGTTTGGTAGATACTCGACTTTTGCAACCTGCGTCCTACATTGGGCGCGCTTCGTTGTGCTATCAGTGCCGTGTCCTGAAACGAAAATTATTACGCGTAATTATAATTACTGTTTGTTGTCCTAAAACAAAAACCTATTACGACGACGTACGCGTAATTTGTTCACACCACTAGCAGCTCAATCAAGTCATACACTTGTGAATCGATTTCCTGTACGAGCTGCAGTAGTAGTAGTAGTAGTAGTAGTAGTAGTAGTAGTAGTAGTAGTAGTAGTAGTAGTAGTAGTAGTAGTAGTAGTAGTAGTAGTAGTAGTAGTAGTAGTAGTAGTAGTAGTAGTAGTAGTAGTAGTAGTAGTAGTATAGTAGGTAGTAGTAGTAGTAGTAGTAGTAGATAGTAGTAGTAGTAGAGTAGTAGGTAGTAGTAGTAGTAGTAGTAGTAGTAGTAGTAGTAGTAGTAGTAGTAGTAGTAGTAGTAGTAGCAGATAGTAGTAGTAGTAGTAGTAGTAGTAGTAGTAGTAGTAGTAGTAGTAGTAGTAGTGGTAGTAGTAGTAGTAGTAGTAGTCCCAGACCATCAAAAAGGTATTTCATGTCTGACGCTCCATTCGATCTGTACGAGTTATGGCGTTTGTAGAATTCGACTCACGATGTATATAAAGTGGTACAGTTCACTGTAGTAGTTGATACTTCGTAGCCCTTTCTCTTTTTTTCAAAATGACAATATTACAGAGGACCGTAGTAAATAGGACCACATGTTGGTAACGAAAATGGGTAAACATGTAGGTTTTAGTGTATACCGTAGGTCCTATTTACTATGGTCCTCCGTAATAGTCGTTCCCCGAGCAAAGGTTGAAAAACAATTACCACCGTCTTCCATTACCGTCACGACCATAGCCGAGCGTGTATCGCTACCGAACAAGTTATAACAAAAAACATCCCCACCCTCTCTATCAATACCGCCGTCCAATACTATGACCGAGGAGAATCGGTGCCGAGAAAGTTTTTTTTTTCCCTTCCACCCCACGTATTAGCTTCACCCTTCTTTCTCTCTATCCTTCCTAATAGTCGTAACTCAGATCCGGGTTCACATAGTAGGCTCCTCCCCCCCCCCCCACTACGGCTCGTGCCCTTGCATTTTCATCGCGACAAGACTTCGGCCCTTTCTTTATGCGCCGACTCGCGTCGAATTGAGCCTACCCACGCTGCTCAGCGCGCTCTCAGCAGTTGATTCCGCTTTTTTTTCCACTACTGCATTTTTGCGATTAAAAACTCAAAAGTCCGTCCCACGTGAGATTCGAACCCCCGAACCAATTATTATTAATAGTAGCTTTTGAGGGTACCATTAGCCCACCGAGGCGGCCACTTGGAAACCCAATATACCGGCGTGTTTCGTTACCGTCCCAACCTCTTTTTCCGAGGTTGTCCCGTTAATACCCAGCACGTTCCAACGACAAAAAAAGCAACTGACCACCGTTTTTCATAACCTCCCCCGCGACCATTGCCGAGGCGTCATAACCATCTCTCCCTCTCAAGCTTAAAATGCATCTGTCTTGGCTTGATCCGGAAGCATGTTCGTGTAGCCGAGAAGGCATGGACCATTGTATCAGGTGGATTTTGTCTGCTGAATGTTATGATAAGAGGAAAATGGATGGACCATGATGAGACGAAGTGGACTATACCAGGTCATAAAAAATTGACACCGCCCTTGCCGTCCCGATCATTCCCGAGGTTACCTCGCTACCGTTTACGTTCAACACTAAACTATCCGCTTGCCTTTCAATGACGTTCCGTCCGTTATCGAGGTATCTCGGTGCCGAGCAAGTCTAAACATAGTTGCCGGTTGTCTTCCGGAACCTGCCCCGACCATTACCGAGTGAGGTATCTCGTTACCGAGAAATGTAAAGGTAATTACCGCGGTCTTTTTCAGAACCTCCCCCGATAATTACCGAATGAGGTATCTCGTTACCGAGAAATATAAAGGTAATTACCGCGGTCTTTTCAGAACCTCCCCCGATCATTACCGAGGCGTCTCACTATAGAGAAAGCTCCACACTATTACGGGGGACCTACGATATACACAAAAGCCTTTATAGTTATCTATTTTTACTAACAATATTTGGTCCCATTTACTGTACGTAAATAGTTACCGCGAATATAAAAGTAATTACCGCGGTCTTTCAGAACCTCCCCCGATAAGTACCGAGTTAGGTATCTCGTTACCGAGAAATAGAAAGGTAATTACCGTGTTTTGTTTTTACCTCTCCCGATCATTACTGAGGCGTCTCATTACCGAGAAAGCTCCACACTATTACGGGGGACCTACGATATACACAAAAGCCTTTATAGTTATCTATTTTTTACTAACAATGTTTGGTCCCATTTACTGTAAATAGTTACCGCGAATATAAAAGTAATTACCGCGGTCTTTCAGAACCTCCCCCGATAAGTACCGAGTGAGGTATCTCGTTACCGAGAAATAGAAAGGTAATTACCGTGTTTTGTTTTTACCTCTCCCGATCATTACTGAGGCGTCTCATTACCGAGAAAGCTCCACACTATTACGGGGGACCTACGATATACACAAAAGCCTTTATAGTTATCTATTTTTTACTAACAATGTTTGGTCCCATTTACTGTAAATAGTTACCGCGAATATAAAAGTAATTACCGCGGTCTTTCAGAACCTCCCCCGATAAGTACCGAGTGAGGTATCTCGTTACCGAGAAATAGAAAGGTAATTACCGTGTTTTGTTTTTACCTCTCCCGATCATTACTGAGGCGTCTCATTACCGAGAAAGCTCCACACTATTACGGAGGACCATACTAAATGCTAGTAAATAGGACATAAGATGAACACAAGACCCCTTTATATTTGCTTATTTTTACTAACAATAGTTGGTCCTATTTACTGTAAATAGGACGTACGATACACACAAAAACCTTCATAGTTACCTATTTTTACTACCTATATTTGGTCCTATTTACTATGAGCCCTCGTAATAAATGACCGGTATCTTTTAAGTACCGTGCCGTCCGTTACCGAGGTATCTCGTTACCTAACATTTTTGAAGTAATTACCGCCGTCTTTCATGTCCGTACCCACTATTCCCGAGCGAGGTGTGTAGTTACCGATCAAGTTCGAAGCAATTTCCGCCGTCTTTTCGGTATCGTCCCACCATCACCGAAGTGTTTCGTACTCCAAGCAAGCCCAAGCCCAAATAAATCTACGTTGTTTCTCCGTCACCGCCCCGAACCCTATCGACGTCAGTGTGGTGAACCGAAAACAAAAATGACTACGTTCGTTTTTTTATTGTTTTTCGTCGAAAACGTCGGTCGGTTTTGGTCTTAAAAACCCCCCGAAAAGAACCGGAATCCGAACCGGAACACTTATCGGTCGGTTCCGACCTCGGTCGGATTCTCAGCAAAGCCAACGAAAAGGTCCAGATTTCGAAGGATTCGGTGTGCATGTCTTGGGATCAGGGTTGTAGACCGACTCGGAAAAAGGCTCGGTCGGTTTTTCGGTTTTTCGACGAAATTGCCCGTCGGTTTCGGTCGGTTTCGGTCGCTTTTTAGGGGTTTGCACATAGATATGTAGGAGTTATCGGCGTAGGGGAACAGGGCAAAAACCGACCATAAGACCGGCCCAAAACACCGGCCGAAAAAAAAACATACGTTCGGTTTTGCGGTTTCCCAGACAGTGCTGATCGCGAGGTGTATCGTTACTCGTTACCGAGCACGTTAAAAAAAAAAAAAAAAAAAGCAATGTAACGCCGTCTTGCAGAACGGCCCTGCCCCGATAGCTGCCGAGATATCTCGTTAGGCTAATTCTTGTGCAGTCGGAAACGTGGATCGAAAAAGCCGGTTTCCGATTGGGGACCTAATCGGGCTTTCTTATACTGTTGAAAAAGAGCTTTTTCGATCCCAACTTTTTCGATTGAGAAATCCAATCCACGAACCCCGTCGAAAAACTCTCAATCGAAAAAGTTTTTGACGCTCACCGCATCTCTCTTCACCCCTCCAAACACACGGTCACACCACCCAGCGGCAGCCTAAACACCTCTCCGATGCTGGGTTGACTGCTCTACTGCTGCTGCTGCTCTCTACTGCTGCTGCTGCTGCTGCTCGCAGCGTAGCACCTCCTAAAACCCGCGAGTAGGACACGAACCAGTTTTCAATTATCGTATCAACCGCCCCCAGGAAGAGCACAAAAAACTGCAAAATCGATCCGATTGACGATAGGGAAGGCATCCAGACACACCCCGTCGAATTTATAGTTGATCGGAAAACGAGTTTTTCGATCCTCTCAATCCGACGGCATAAAAATTAGCCTTAGACTATTATTGCGGAGGACCATAGTAAATAGGACCAAATGTTGTTAGTGAAAATAGACAAATATATAGGTTTTTGTGTGTACCGTTGGTCCTATGTACTATGGTCCCCCGTATCAATACCACGGTATACCGTTTATAGGGGAGTTAGTTTTTTTTTTCCTTTTGAGGCAATATTTGTTTTACCCTAAGACACGCTCCTCAAGTGAGCAACTACCGGTTATATATATGGTACTATTTTTACATATTTTTTCCTTATCCCATTTGTTTTCTTCGCCTCTTTTTGTTTCTTGTATCTCCTTTCTTCGTAGTCGTAACTCAGATCCGGGGTCACAAAGCAGGCTTTTCTCCCTCCGCGCCCACTGTACGGTCCGTGCCTTACATATTGTTTTTCATTGCGAGAAGACTGCCGCGTGCGGCCTCTTTTTCCTGCGTCGACTCGCGTCAAGTTCCGCTTATATATATATAATATATATATTATATATATATTATATATATTATATATATATACCCACGCACGCTACGTACAAAGGCGCTCTCTGCAATTGATTATTTTTTTATTCTTGCAAATAAAGCCAAAAACTCTCACCACGGTGAGATTCGAACCCGGGTACCAATGCTAGTACATAGCATTGGGGGCTGACCACTAGACTACCGGGTCAGCCCTGAACGATTCGTAGTATATTTTTTTTGGTCCCGGGGCTATTACAGGGGGGACATAGTAAATAGAACCCTTTTTGTTAGTAAAAAAAGGGAAGTATATAGGTTGTTGTCTAAGCCGTAGGTCCCTATTTACTACGCCCCCCCGCAATAGTCGTTGTTATAGCATTTTTTTGCCTTCCGACATTGTGCACCAAAACACGCAAACAAAAAAAAAAAACGTCGTTCAGTCATATCATACATACATACATACCATTCCGTCCAAAACAATACCAGGGGTCGTCTTGGGCATTCTTTTCGCCGCTTTGGAAAAAAACACTTTGATATCGCACAGAAGTGGCGATCGTTTTTTTCTCGGCCCTCGTTTCCTCGAAAACGGAAAGGGTGGTCAAAAGTTGAACAAAAAAAGAATGCTTTCGGAAAGCTCTCCTGATCAGCTTTGATCGGAAACCTTCCCCCGTCTCGGAACATCATCCGAGCACCGAAAAACCGATCGCGCCCCTGTGTGCGAACTAAACAAAAAGGGCATTAACCAAAAAAAGGTGTACCTACGCGATTGTTATACCGTATGTACTACCCAAACCGTCCATACGTTTCCGGATAGGGTGATTGAACACATACCACTTTGTCCCGAAACATAAGCACCGTTTTGATTGAATAGTAATGTACAAAAGGTTCTTAGATTTCGGTACAGAGCGGTACAGGAGTAGACAGAGCTGCTATATACGTACATGAATAACGAGAAACCCCACGGAAGAGCAAAGCAAAAAAGGAAGAACCTCGTACAGTACAAGTACTCGTACAGGACACTTCACAAGAAACAGGAAATCTGGTCCTGACTGGATTTTTTATTTCGAGAGGGGGTGCTTTCTACACTAATTTCAACATAGAGACTCCCGAATTTCTTATGTTTCTCTAAATCTCAGCATGGCTTTCTTGTTTGCCTCTTTTTTATTAGGTGTCCTGTACTGTAGCCGTACATTGTTTTGTGTGTGCCATCAGATAATGTGCAAAGCGGCAGGGGCTTCAACGTTGACCACACTGACGCACATTCTACAGTCGTAGGGGTAGCCCTTTTTTGCGTTTTTTGGCAAACTAGAAAATATTTTCTGACTGACGGGGCTCCTCGACCAAGGAATCACCCGGTAATTACCTGGGTAATTACCGTGTGTTTCCTTGGTCGAGGAGACCGGTCGGTCAGGAATATTTTAATTTTGCCAAAAAAGTGCTCGTACCCCTACCGTAGAATGTGCGTCACGGTAATTGCCCAGTAATCACCCGGTGAATTGTTAATTACCCGGTGATTGTCCAGTACGATCACCCGGGAATTACCCGGGAATTACCTGGTAATTACCCAATATAATTTGTGTATAACACTATTTTTCGATACACACTGTGTTCCTGGGCCACAGCATTGTTCATTGGGTACGTATGTACTACAGTAAGTACTAGCACTTTTAGTTTTCTCAAGGTTCAGGTATTGGGTGGGGGTATATATAGAGCTCCCCACACGAGGAGCCTCGGAAATAAGGGGGGTAATGTATAATACACCCCTATGTTGTAAGGCTGGGTGAGACACAGGGTATTTATCTCCTTGCAGGTTTGTCTATCAAGCACCCTTAGTGTTACTCACTTTCACGGAGAATCAAGCGTACACGAGAAGCAGCTTTTAAGATTTCCCACAGCCAGATAACATCTGCCCCGGGAGGGGTTCGAGCTCCTTCCGACGTTATAAAGTCCCGAATACGAATGCCATCCGACTTATATGAAAATGGACCAATTACCTATTATTGAGGTAATTACCGGCCTTTCAAGCCCATACCATTACAACTGCAGTACGTACCTCAAGGTAGGTACGTAGCATGCATCCACTCATAATAAACGCCCTCCAGAAAAAAAACGGGGGAAAATAAAACAAGCAAGGGAAACGAATGTAAACGGAAACCTATGCACGTATATATGTAGTCTAACTCCCTTTTTTATTGTTGTAAGGCTTAGATTGGGTAGGTTTGAAGTTTGAAGGTTAACTTTGCTTTTTACCAGCAGCCCAACGGACTAATCGTCCGCAACAAATTGCCTCGTTTTTACCAGTACCCCAACGGACCAATGCCCCACGAATCAAATGGCATCGGCGACATTATTCCTTACGGCATTAGTAGTATACTGGTAAAAGGTTCACCTTAAACGTACCCAATCGAAGCTTTGCAGCAGTATGTACCAACTCGTATATACCAGCCTTATCATAGACTACTCCCTTTCGCTCCCTACCTACGGCTTTGAGGCACAGGTATGGGGCCCTAAAACGCTAAAAATGGACCAATATTGCTTTTCTTGTCACTAAAAGCTGAGCCGGCACGACTTAACCCTTATAGGACTGGAGTCCCGTTTTGGGGACAAATTACTTGGAATTAGAGTGATTTGTCCCCAAAACGGGACTGCAGTCCTAAAAGGGTCAAGTCGCCAACTACAGCAGTAGTTACTATTACGGGACCAAATGTCATTATTAATAGTAAAAATAGGTAAGTATATAGGGATTTTTATGTACCGTAGGTAGGTTCTATTCACTATGGTTCCCCGGAGATGTCGATGTGGTCGTTTTCGGCAGGACTTCACGACTACTAACTATTAATGATGTGAATCGGTAAGTGCCGTTTACTATTACTAACTAACTGACGTAAGTCAGAAGAGCGAATCGAGGACCACATCAGCCCTCCACGGCCGAGGACGCCCCCCGCCCCCCAGCGGAACAAATGTATACCCCCACATTCAACAATCCTTCCTACCAGTATGGAAACCCCCAACAAGTTCGATAGCCGGCACCTCCCCAGGAAACGATTTAACAAGAAATCCGACTAATAAAAATCGTACCTATAATAGTTGGTGACCTAAGGCGTGCCGATTCTCAGCTCTAGTGGTTGACGTACGTATGATACGTGTTTTATTTTATGTTTCAGATACTATTGCGGGGGACCGTAGCGTGGGTAAGCAAGATTCGACGAGAGTTGACGAGGGAAGAAAGTGCTGAAATCTTGTCGCGATAAAAATGCAAGGCAAGAACCGTAGTGGGGGAGGAGGGAGAGGAGCCTACTTCGTGACCCCGGATCTGAGTTACGACTACGGAGGGAGAAAGACGGAAATGCGAAGATGATAAGTGGGATGGACCAAAAAAAAAAAAAAAAAATAGCAAATAGCACCAAGTAATGTTATTAATATTAAGAGTAAAAAAAGGTTAAAATATATATAGGTTGTTGAGTGTACCGTATATAGGTCTTTTTTACTACTGGTATGTATGGTCCCCCGTAATATTAGTTATCACAGCAGTCGTTTACACGACAACTAAAAATGCAAATTGATTGGATTCAAGTATTGCATGCTTTCGGACACCGATACTATGGAAAGTGAAATTATCCAGAAAACGGTATACCGGGGCGGGGTTATTCTGGGTCAGTTGGCGGTATGTACGAGGGAAACTTTGCCACACAGGAACCAAAAAGTAATCGGCAGCGCTCCCTAGCCCAAGGTACAGCTGCTCTAAACCGGCGAAAACCAAGGTGGATACTGTAGATGCATAGTGGAGTCGGTGCACCGTAAAAGTTCCGTGACCAGATAACGGCTGGATATACCGTGCTTTTCTACTGTACGTCGAAATCCCTTTCTAATGCCAGTAAATAGTATACCGCCCACTGACGACGTGAAAAACAACTGGGCGTACCGTGTCATATCTGTTACGATTACGGGCGACCATAGTAAATGCTAGTAAATAGGACCCACGGTGGACACAAAAACCTACCAGGTACTCGTATACATTTACCTAATTTTACTAACAATACTTGGTCCTATTCACTATTATTCGCTAAGTATGGTCTTCCGTAATAGCGAAAACATCGAACAGGCAAAATAGTTTCCGAAGCAGAGACTCTATAGGTGGGCCCAGTTCTTGACCCATTGTTGTTGTTGTTGTTGTCTTTACATTAAAAACCGTGCCGGTCTCTCTATCCAGTACCTCCATCTGTCCGTACTAATCCAACACTTGACACGGTCGATTCCCGTGGTCACAGGCTAACTTCATTCAGAACTGAAAATAATATCCGACACTAATTCCAAGTAGTTTGTCCCCAAATATGTTTACACGTATGTATGTAGCCACTAGGACTGGCGCTGCGGTAGGGGGTTTATATTTATTAGTAAGTTTTTTTTTCCAGCTGCCCAGAGCTACTCGGCGAAGTGACTGCTCTCTACGAGTATTGCTTTGCACTCTTACATACGTTTTTTTTTTTTTTTCCTTTTGGTTTAGTTTTGGTTTAGCGATATGAACGGCCATGGGGGGCTGCGCCAACCCAAATCAAATTTCGAGGGAGATTCGGAGCCACTCGCCCGAGTTGCCTTAAAACGGTAGTGAAAATGGGGGTATATATAATGGGGGTATATAGTATGGGGGTATATATTAAGGGGTCATATATTATGGGGGTATATAGTACGGGGGTATATAGTATATACCCCCCTATCGTGGCACCTGTCTTGGATTAACACCTACAGCGCAGGCAATACTGGAGCGAATAAACACTAACTTTAAAGCTCCGCTGCTACCGTATGAGCAGCCAGCAAAAAAAAACGCCTAAATATATACTTCCTCCGACACATAAGAAAGTCGGTTATGTTTACACCCGCCCTTAGCCGTGTCCGATGCCTTTGGCGATGATATTTTCTTAATATTTGTCATTTTTTTAGTTGAAACCCGTTTCTTTTTGTTTTACGCAGCCTCCTACATGGGCCAGCGGCCGAAAAAAATCAGTCGGCTGATAAATGGCCGTGTTTCGTCCCTTGTTCCGGAAGCAGAGAAGAAAATTGAAAACATGGAAAGTGGCTAAAAAAGGCTGAACAAAGTTAAATTTGCGTTTTGTTTCCCCTCCATCACTGATATACGATACCTACGCCTCGTCTGAAAAGCATGTCATCATGTTTTCGGCTATTTTTAACGTGAACACAGGCAAAATTAGGTAAAATTCGGCCGAAAACGGTACAAATTGGCCAAAATCGGCCAACGTATATATGGTCAAAAGTAACCCACATATTCTCAATACGAATAGAAACTCGAATTTGTTTTTCTTTTTTTTTCATGAGAATCTCTGTGACTTGATCTTGTCAAAGAACCTAACTATAGCATTGTGCGACTTTCCATGAAAACGATATGGCCTGTGCCCTATAGCCCACTCTACTTATGTGTCGGAGGACGCATGTACGTGTACGAAATATGAGCCCTACGTATTGTGACACCATTCTTAAACAATCTCGAGCATCCAAAATTGGTCAAGAAATCTGACCTTGGAAAAATTGGCCTACGTACGTATGAATAGTTCCCCACAATTTCGATTTGAAGTGTGTATTTTTTTTCTGGATTGCGTCGGATGTCGCCCCATGACCGGTTTTGCGTTCGGTATATCAAAGGTTCTGAGCCCCAAAAAATGGCCTATAAATAGTTCCTCACAATTTCGATTTGATTTGATTTGATTTTTTTTTTGTGAATTGCGTCAGATGTCGCCCCATGATGACCAGTTATGAGTGCGGTGTATCAGAGGTATGTATACACCCTTACCACTGAGCTATTACGGGGTGGGCTAATGTAGTAAACAGGACCTACGGTACACACTAAACCTATATTGTTTCCCTATTTTTACCAAAAATATGCGGTCCTATTTACTACGCCCCCCCCCCCCCGCAATAACAGTCAGCTCAGGGGTTAGCTAGGGTGTTCCTCTACATTACGGTGGTGTCCTGATATCAAGAGGCAAAACATAAAGCTTTGAGTGTCGTCGTGTATAGTCGATATTTGGGGGGGGGGGGGATCCCTGAGCTTGCCCACAATTATGTCGACCAAAAAGTCTCCGTTTTTTTTTGCACGAACGAAAAGGTTAGCCTGCCCAAATAAAAAGGAAAAGGTGTCAACGTTTCGCTACGTACGTCCCATTAGGTCAAAACGCAAGCTTTTCCACCTGTTTTGGTGCGGCTACGACTCATTCATGTACGTAGACGCACATGTTTAGTATCGACCAACCGATCAACATACTCGTCCGTGTATGCTCCGAATACGTCACGTACAAGGCTACTTGCTGGAACCATCGAACCAGCTCGTATGATGCAGCATACAAGCCGTGGTTAGTAGGGTAGGCACGTGTTTTTTTACGCCATGTGGTGGTTCTCTTAGGTAATCGATATGCATGCATGGCCGTAGTGGGAGAAAGTAATGGTATCATTGTTCGGTTTGTTGAACTGCATTGCATCTACGTATGATGTGGTATTGTAGTTGGGGTACTTTGCCGTGTTGTGTAGGCCCTCCTGTATTACAGTATGTGGCGTGTTATGTCATGCATGCACGAAGATTTCATCAGGCGGATTACCCACGGGGAAAAATCCCTATAGTCATCTTGTACGGTACATGCGTATAACAACTGGGATACCGTTTTCCATATATAGGTCGGTAGGCAGTAGATGTTATCATACGTACGTAAAGGAACACTGATTTGTGGTACCATAAGGTAGGGCCAGTATTTAAGGCATAGCCGCGTAAGTGTATTTCGCGGCACGATATGAGACTGAGACTCGGGCAGCGTTGCCTACCTGAGCACTTCTACTTCTATATTCTTCTTTTCGGATATCATAGTATAGTTTACCAATAACTATACCATAAACACCGCAAGCTATCGTCAATGCTTGGAGAGCCTATCGAGACGCGAACGCCAGCGAAACCCAGCGCGAAACCCATGATGACAAGGGACCAGCGTCAGCCCAGGAAGAACCTAGGAGCTGCGCAGTCTCAACACCGGGCCGCTTGGAGATCATGGTCGCGCTCGGCGAACTGGCCACATGGTTCCAAGAGGAATCACTAGTGCAGCACACGTACTGGACAGCTAAGCTAATGGACGAGATTAAAGACAACATCTTGGAGGCAGGCGACATCGCAATTGGATGGCATGCCAGGCATGCCATCCAATTGCGATGCCACCTTCTTCCAATATGTTGTCTTTAATTTCGTCCATTAGCTTCGCTGTCCAGTACGTGTGCTGCACTAGTGATTCCTCTTGGAACCATGTGGCCAGTTCGCCGAGCGCGGCCATGCTCTTTAAGCGGCCCGGTGTTGAAACTGCGCAGCTCCTAGGTTCTTCCTGGGCTGACGCTGGTCCCTTGTCATCACGGGTCTCGCACTGGGTTTCGCTGGCGTTCGCGTCTCGATAGTCTCTCCAAGCATTGACGATCTTTTGTGCAACTTTCTGGGAACCGGAAATCTCGAGCTCGGTGGCAGCCTCGATTCTGGCGTTTTCGATATACAGTCTGCGCTGCTCCAGAGTGAGTTCGAAGAATGATGTGTCGATCCTCATGGCAGTATCTTTGCCTCCCTAGCAACATATCATCGGGCGTATACTTGAGAGTACAATGAACGGTCGACAAATGTATCGCATGATTCCTTATATGCTTCTAGCACTAGGTAGGGTGAGATTCATGTCACAACGACAATAATACCATGACGGAGGATGTGAGAAATGTATGGCATCATTGTTCGGTTTTGTGGAACTGCATTGCATCTATGTATGCTGGGGTATTGTAGTTGAGGCCGTTCGCCGTCGAAGGTATAGTGTGGATCACGAGAGGAATCTCGGATTATTGTATTACAGTATGTGGCATGTTATGTAATGCATTCCATGGATGTGAGTCATCTGGTGTGGTATATGCGTATAACAGAGGGATGCCGTTTTCCATAGGTCGGTAGGCAGTGAACGTTCTCACACGTACGTGCAGGAAGAGATATTTGTGGTACCATAAGGTAGGGCCAGTATTTATGGCATAGCCGCGTGAGTGTCTTTGGTGGTGCGATATGGGAATGAGACTCGGGCAGCGTTGCCTACCTGAGCACTTCTACTTCTATATTCTTCTTCTTCGACTTCTATTTTCTCCCTCTTGAAGACTTCCTTGTCCCCCCCTCCTCTTCCCAGCATCCTCTCCGGAGGTGGGAGTAATAATACACAAGTTCTACGTCTTCTCTGCTCCGCCTCATGGCGGCGGTCCCGTGACCAACCCTCCCCTCCCCGCGAGGGAGTCAACCCGAGGCACGTGTTCACTCAACACGTAGCCGTATGACCATAGACCCACCCTCGTATCCCTATAGTGCCGGGACGGAGCATGTCGGGTTTTCGCCGATACTTTAGCCGTACTACGAGTATGGTGTCGGTATTCCAATCCGATATCGATATTGTTACCGGTACCGTTCCCATTGTGTTTGCAGTTTCGGTATCCCGAATACATACTTGTGCCGCACTGCGATGTATCTCTGGTCCGACATTATTCCGGGGTATCCATCACTGATGCTTCCCACTACGCCCCAAAATATAAAGAGCGATTATATTGAATATTAATGTACGAACGGGATTTATATTTTGGGACAGAGCGGTACGAAGTACCAGTATACGGTTGGTCTTTTTTGTGGTCTTGTGTGAAATATATCCAAAACAAACCAGTTTCACCCTGTTTTCGCCGTTAAAAGATACTTCATTGTCGCTGAGTAAGATACTTCGAAGTACATATCATACGTAACCGCCGGTAGGACCCCAACCAAGCAACCCCATTCCCACGCGGACGGCCGGCCACAGCTGGTACGTACGTAGCAGGGAAAAATAACTCCAAATATAGAACTATGGTAACTATAAACTCGTTCGGGCTGGTCGGTGTTACTTGCCCGGTGGCTTACTTGCCCAGTGTCTACTTAATCATTTTTTATTTAGCTTTGAAGAGATGTTGTATGTTCTTCGTTCTTTGCCCGGTGATTTATACGTACGAGTAGCTGCTGGTACGTAGGAACGGACGCCTCCTGCTGTGTCATCTCTTTTCAGCTTGCGGCACCGCCCGGGATTTCAAGCCAACCACAGTCATCCCGAAGGGGAACCTGGTATTTCTTGGAAAATTGCTGCCGATGAAATCGCTGTATATAAGACTCTCCCTTGTCACGGACACGCACAACCGGCCGAAATAAGTACTACTAATAGTACGTATATACCCCCCCAGGGGGGGGGGGGGATAAGCCGTACCCCCCAGAAGGCTATATATGGGAGGGGTGCCAGTTTATACTGACGAAGGACGCATGCTACGGTGGAGGTGCACCTGCCTACAGGACATTTTTCTGAGGCTCGTTCCTCACTTGAGGAGCTCTATACTAAAACTAAGTCGAAAAACAGTTATATACTAAAACTAAGTAAAAATAATCTCTACGCTAAAACTAAGTAAAAAAAAAGTATCTTGGAGGGAAATAAAAGTGCGACGTATATACCCGATGGACACTCCCATGGCCTAAGTGTAAAATGAAAAATGCTGCAACACGAGAATTGAATTCTGACGATTCTGGGTTAACCCCTTAACCCATTTAGGACTGCAGTACCGATGTGGGGACAAATCACGTGGTACTAGAGTGCAATATTGATTTCGAGACAGTGCAGTTCTAAAAGGTTTAAGAACGGGTCCCACACATTTGGGGACAAAGTACTTGGAATCAGTGTGGGATTTTTTTTTTCAGTTCTGAATGGGTTAAGGAGCCCCCCCCCCGTCATTCCGAAACCGTGTCCGCCAAAAAAAAAAGGTACGAATACAGTACCTCTATCGTATATATTATTGCAGACGTCAAAGGTTTCCCTTGGGAGGCGTTCATTCGGGCGTGGGGTGGCGCAGGCTGACAAAATCCGATGACATTTTTTTGTGAAAACGAAAAACCATCCGATGGCGTTTTTGTGAAAACGAAAAAGCCCACCAGCCGTTTCAAGCTTGGAAGTCTCTACGTATACTCGTACGTCCACCCCGAAAACAAGAAAAGACAGTTATAAACGATCAGCAAAAATAGATTGGTATACGGTATGCATACTTCGTGTGACACCTCTACCAGAAGCAAGTGTGTTTCTTCGAAACACCCCACACCTTTCTCCCGGTTAGCGCTCTGATCCCCACGCCGACCTGATCCTCTACACGGACCTGAACCCTCCAAACTGATCCTGAAGACGAGTGCTATTTGCCTTACAGGGGTGGTCACTTACATTTTATGAGGCTCCGCACTTGATTATAGTATAGGAGCTTGATAACCTCACCCAAAAACCTGGCTTCTGAGAAAAAGCTAAAAGTTGTTGTTCTCGCAATAAATCGTCTCCCAAAACATATATCTGGTATAGTCTATGGTCACAGGACAGAGGCTCTCTTCCTTGCCCCGGCCCGGTTGTCGTATGCCTAGATTCTAATGTGCTGGGGGCAGCAGCAGTTCCAGCGCGCCTATGATGCCCCATCACCTCCTCGATAGAGCCGAAGGGGGGTGCTACCCGCGATGAACGATCCACCAAAAGGCCTTATGATAGGTGCCCATCTCACGAAAAATACTGTAAAATGCTAATATTATTAGTAAATCCCAACGATATTTGGTTAAGGAGCTTAACTAACAGTCAGTCAGAACAAATAAGTATTTGCCTCATGAGACAAAAAAATGTGCTATACGAAGTATGCCCCAATCGTGTCACGTTCCTGGACGTAAATTTCAGCCGCCGGTAGGACCCACCTGAAACCCTGATTCCACATCGCACACATTGGTTCTGTATAGCACGCCGTCGGCCATAAATATACTTATAATATCAGGCGGTTTATTTATATAGTCATTTTGCGGGATCAGGGTTTTCGGTCAACAAATGCCTGGCCCAGCAACCGCTGGACAGCTACAAAAGCAGCATCCCTGTTTGTTCGCGTGTTCTACCAGCCTGCCAGGACTGTTCCGTGCTGTACCCACTTTGTGGTATTCCAACTCACACGATCAACCAAACACCTAATTATCTCTAAAACAACAAACAGCAGATTATTCATGTGGAACGGTTCCCGATCTCCAATAATATTCTCCTTTACTTAGATAGTTATTTTGCAGAATCAGGGTTTTTGGGTGCCGGCCGGGGCGGGGTTAGGGCGTTGAGCGGAGCAGGGTGTTTAGAAGCAGAGCTTCGGCACGTAGGAATCATGCATGTGTTAAGTTTCTGGGCTTTAATATGTACCTGTTGTTCGGCTCCAAACGGAACAGGTATATACCAGTTTTTGGTTAACGCCCTATTGCCTACCGGCACATATTCATCAACCATCTGGAGGTACATCCGTTTTCTTCCCTCCCTCAAGGTCGATCAATTCTGCCATGGGCACGCCGTCTCTATTTATTGCGATGCTACAGCCGTCTCGCCAGTACCAAGGACTTACGTACAACATCTGTGACGAGCGCAGTAGCTCTTACGTGACACTGCTCTCCAGCACTGAAGCTGTCTTAGCCCCTCTTGTCACGTCCTCTAAACAAATCGAATTCCAAAACGCCTCCACAATCACCGCATTCCTATCATATATACGGAAAATTACCTTTTTCCCCTCCCTCAAGGGAGGAGTATCAACTGTTGTGGCACGACCGGCTTTACCCGTCGCGCGACAAATTGATTCGGCCATTTTCGTTGAAACCCCCACTGCACTATATTTTGTAAACATATTCGTCTGATGCTGCCCACTAAACCCTGGTATGAAAATAGAGTTTATATGGATAACAAATGATTGTCAAATGTATGCATGAAAAAACTACAGTGAGTAAAACAACCCTATGAAAATAGAGTTAACACTGATAACAAGTGATTGTCAAATATATGTGCATGTATGAAAAAATAATAGAGAGAAGCTTAAAGCTTTGATTTGATGTCCCTACCTTTTGTTTTTACTGCCAAAGACTCTCGGGTACCGATCGAGCCATAAAACAACCCCGACTCCGATGATGCACGAACATGCACGTAGCGTAACAGCGATGGCCGCCGATCGATGACCAACACGACCAGCCAAACACGCGAAGCATCCAGCATCCACGCCGAGTATCCAGTATATACTACTGGGAACCGGCACGCGCCGAAGCACTTCTACCCTCTTGGGGACTATACTGCAGAGGGGAAACTTCAACGATAAAAAAAAGAAAGACGATGCCAGCAAAAGGCCTACCAAGTACCTACGTACTGCAGGATTGACGGGCGACACAGATTGACGTCCGAGCTACTTCCAAGGCAAGGACTCCTTCGTATATGCGGCCCCGGGCGCAAGCAGCATGACCCTACCCGTCCTACTGCTGAGCCCTTACGATGTGCTCGTAGCCGGTTGAAAACACCCCTCAAGCTCAAATTATTTTGGTCGCTATTTTCAAACCCCAAGGTGGTCCATCATAAATCGTGAGTTACGAGTAACCCATTTTTGTATATGTGACTCTAATCCCAAGTGAGTTTGGTGCCATGATAGGGGGGTATACACTATATACTCCCATTTTCACGATGTACCCCCATGGTCGGGCGCTATCTTCAAACCCCAAGTAAGGTGGTTCAGAAATCGTGAGTCAGCCATTTTAGTACTGCACTGCTGTACATATAATATAAACACATATATGACTCTCATTCCTAGTGATTTGCCCCCGAAACGGGAATCCGGTCCTACGTTTAAGGGGTTAATATTACGTTTTTTTTTCGCTTGACTTCTTTTGCACGAAACCTTCAACGAAAAAAGTGTTTTTTAACTCAAATCAGTGCAGCACGCAAGACCCCCCCGCGCCTCATGAGTAATGCATACCTGGTACTAAATAGGGGTAGGGGTGGAGACGCGTGCTATATACGATAAGAGAGGTTTATAGCACCTTTTTTTTTGGCTGAAACGGTTTCGGAAGGACGCAGCTCCTTAACCCATTCAGAACTGAAAAACAAAATGCCCCACACTAATTCCAAGTAGTTTGTCCCAAAATTCGTGGGACCGGTTCTTAAGGGGTGAACCCAGAAACTGTCGGAAATTTTTTTTCTTGTTGAAGCAATATTTTTTGTTGTTTGTATATTGTATTAAGGCTATGGGAATGTTAACATCGGGTATACACAGTGGCGCTTTTGTTTTCGTCGAAAATCAGTGTTTTGACTTGTTATTAGTATAGAGCTACTCAAGTGAGGAAAGAGCCTCATAAAACAAAATGGGTCACCTCTACCTTAAGGCAGCATGCATCCCGTCCAAAACATATATTATTGGTGGCTTGGCCTATGCTAAGTGTGTATTCATTAATTTTGACAAACAAATGAGAGACACGATATAACTAAGCTGAACCTGTCCCCGAAACAAGAAGGCAGCATATAAGAAGAATAACGTTTATGATGCGGTCGTCGCGTCCTGAAGGTGTGGGTACAAAATGTTGACACTTTTCCAGCCCGAAGCATACCTCGAATGAATCCTAACAGTATGCCGCAAGATAGTGCAATGTATGGCACACATCATCGAGTTCAGATAAGAGACAAAATGTCATGCAAGCTGAGAGGGAAAATAAAAAGTTGATTTTGCGAGTCCAGGTGGCATGTGAGAAGCGAATGCCTAAATATATTAAATTGCTTAAGCTATACAGTATACCCGTATATGCTCATAGGTACGTAGCGTAGATTGCATGCCCATTTGTCTGATTTCCTCTTCTTTTGTTTTGCTACTGACGAGATGTGAGTGTTCAAGGTTTGAGCTAGACCCTGTCGGTGGGGGAAACAACAGCAACAGCAACATCAATAACAACAACAACAGCAACAACAACAACAAAATGACACACTTATCATCAATCCCGCTGTTGTTAGCACTGCTGCCACTGATGATACTGTTGTTGCTCCTGCTCCGGCTCCTGCTCCGGCTGCTGCTGCTGCTGCTGCTGCTGCTGTTCCTGCTGCCTCTGCTGCTTCTGCTGCGCCTGCGCCTGCTCCTGCTTCTGCTTCTCCTCCTCCTGCTGCTGCTTCTCCTTCTCCGGCTGCTGCTTTTTTCTGCGGCCGCTGCCACCACAAGGCTGACGACGCCAATCCGCCACCGGCAAGAGCGCAGCTGGTTCTGGCCGGTTCGGACCCCGACCTATTATTGGCGCCGGAAACCCGCTTCGGGCTCAACACTCGCGACCTGTTCTCCGCGGAGCACGTCAGAGCGCTAACCCGGCAGCCCATTGAGCATACGGCCGGCAGACAAGAAACATTTCTTCCACGACTTGAGGAGGATTTCTCATCCAGCGAAGGGAGCAATGCGCCTTCCCCGCAACCGGCGCATGCGAAGCCTCCATCCGGTGAAGGGGGCAGTGCGCCTTCTCCGCAACCGGCGCGCTCGGACCTGGTGCCGTTTGGGGGGCATTCGCCGGCAGGCCGAACAGCACCAACGTTTGGCCAGGTAAGCCTGGGCGGGGGGCGGGGCGGGGCGGGGAAGGAGGCTCAGTCGCCGTTTGACGGATGATATGCACGGGAGTGTTCGGTTTATTGGGTGCTTTTTGTGCGTCCAATCGATTTGGTATGTCGTGTTCTTGTTACGCGCCTGTCGTTTTCTGTTTCATTCGTCACTTTTTTAGGGGACTTTGTGTGCGTCCAATCGATTTGGCCCCCCCTCCCCCCTCCCCGCCCTATGGTTATACGACTACAGCCATCCACGACATGAGTACCCCCCACCCCCCCCTACCCGCCCTATGGAAATACGACTACAGCCTTGCACGGCATGAGTACACCCCCCACCCCCCGCCCCGCCCCCCGCCCCGGCTTACCTGGCCCAACGTTGGTGCTGTTCGGCCTGCCGGCGAATGCCCCCCAAACGGCACCAGGTCCGAGCGCGCCGGTTGCGGAGAAGGCGCACTGCCCCCTTCACCGGATGGAGGCTTCGCATGCGCCGGTTGCGGGGAAGGCGCATTGCTCCCTTCGCTGGATGAGAAATCCTCCTCAAGTCGTGGAAGAAATGTTTCTTGTCTGCCGGCCGTATGCTCAATGGGCTGCCGGGTTAGCGCTCTGACGTGCTCCGCGGAGAACAGGTCGCGAGTGTTGAGCCCGAAGCGGGTTTCCGGCGCCAATAATAGGTCGGGGTCCGAACCGGCCAGAACCAGCTGCGCTCTTGCCGGTGGCGGATTGGCGTCGTCAGCCTTGTGGTGGCAGCGGCCGCAGAAAAAAGCAGCAGCCGGAGAAGGAGAAGCAGCAGCAGGAGGAGGAGAAGCAGAAGCAGGAGCAGGCGCAGGCGCAGCAGAAGCAGCAGAGGCAGCAGGAACAGCAGCAGCAGCAGCAGCAGCAGCAGCCGGAGCAGGAGCCGGAGCAGGAGCAACAACAGTATCATCAGTGGCAGCAGTGCTAACAACAGCGGGATTGATGATAAGTGTGTCATTTTGTTGTTGTTGTTGCTGTTGTTGTTGTTATTGATGTTGCTGTTGCTGTTGTTTCCCCCACCGACAGGGTCTAGCTCAAACCTTGAACACTCACATCTCGTCAGTAGCAAAACAAAAGAAGAGGAAATCAGACAAATGGGCATGCAATCTACGCTACGTACCTATGAGCATATACGGGTATACTGTATAGCTTAAGCAATTTAATATATTTAGGCATTCGCTTCTCACATGCCACCTGGACTCGCAAAATCAACTTTTTATTTTCCCTCTCAGCTTGCATGACATTTTGTCTCTTATCTGAACTCGATGATGTGTGCCATACATTGCACTATCTTGCGGCATACTGTTAGGATTCATTCGAGGTATGCTTCGGGCTGGAAAAGTGTCAACATTTTGTACCCACACCTTCAGGACGCGACGACCGCATCATAAACGTTATTCTTCTTATATGCTGCCTTCTTGTTTCGGGGACAGGTTCAGCTTAGTTATATCGTGTCTCTCATTTGTTTGTCAAAATTAATGAATACACACTTAGCATAGGCCAAGCCACCAATAATATATGTTTTGGACGGGATGCATGCTGCCTTAAGGTAGAGGTGACCCATTTTGTTTTATGAGGCTCTTTCCTCACTTGAGTAGCTCTATACTAATAACAAGTCAAAACACTGATTTTCGACGAAAACAAAAGCGCCACTGTGTATACCCGATGTTAACATTCCCATAGCCTTAATACAATATACAAACAACAAAAAATATTGCTTCAACAAGAAAAAAAATTTCCGACAGTTTCTGGGTTCACCCCTTAAGAACCGGTCCCACGAATTTTGGGACAAACTACTTGGAATTAGTGTGGGGCATTTTGTTTTTCAGTTCTGAATGGGTTAAGGAGCTGCGTCCTTCCGAAACCGTTTCAGCCAAAAAAAAAGGTGCTATAAACCTCTCTTATCGTATATAGCACGCGTCTCCACCCCTACCCCTATTTAGTACCAGGTATGCATTACTCATGAGGCGCGGGGGGGTCTTGCGTGCTGCACTGATTTGAGTTAAAAAACACTTTTTTCGTTGAAGGTTTCGTGCAAAAGAAGTCAAGCGAAAAAAAAACGTAATATTAACCCCTTAAACGTAGGACCGGATTCCCGTTTCGGGGGCAAATCACTAGGAATGAGAGTCATATATGTGTTTATATTATATGTACAGCAGTGCAGTACTAAAATGGCTGACTCACGATTTCTGAACCACCTTACTTGGGGTTTGAAGATAGCGCCCGACCATGGGGGTACATCGTGAAAATGGGAGTATATAGTGTATACCCCCCTATCATGGCACCAAACTCACTTGGGATTAGAGTCACATATACAAAAATGGGTTACTCGTAACTCACGATTTATGATGGACCACCTTGGGGTTTGAAAATAGCGACCAAAATAATTTGAGCTTGAGGGGTGTTTTCAACCGGCTACGAGCACATCGTAAGGGCTCAGCAGTAGGACGGGTAGGGTCATGCTGCTTGCGCCCGGGGCCGCATATACGAAGGAGTCCTTGCCTTGGAAGTAGCTCGGACGTCAATCTGTGTCGCCCGTCAATCCTGCAGTACGTAGGTACTTGGTAGGCCTTTTGCTGGCATCGTCTTTCTTTTTTTTATCGTTGAAGTTTCCCCTCTGCAGTATAGTCCCCAAGAGGGTAGAAGTGCTTCGGCGCGTGCCGGTTCCCAGTAGTATATACTGGATACTCGGCGTGGATGCTGGATGCTTCGCGTGTTTGGCTGGTCGTGTTGGTCATCGATCGGCGGCCATCGCTGTTACGCTACGTGCATGTTCGTGCATCATCGGAGTCGYGGTTGTTTTATGGCTCGATCGGTACCCGAGAGTCTTTGGCAGTAAAAACAAAAGGTAGGGACATCAAATCAAAGCTTTAAGCTTCTCTCTATTATTTTTTCATACATGCACATATATTTGACAATCACTTGTTATCAGTGTTAACTCTATTTTCATAGGGTTGTTTTACTCACTGTAGTTTTTTCATGCATACATTTGACAATCATTTGTTATCCATATAAACTCTATTTTCATACCAGGGTTTAGTGGGCAGCATCAGACGAATATGTTTACAAAATATAGTGCAGTGGGGGTTTCAACGAAAATGGCCGAATCAATTTGTCGCGCGACGGGTAAAGCCGGTCGTGCCACAACAGTTGATACTCCTCCCTTGAGGATCATGGCACCAAACTCACTTGGGATTAGAGTCACATATACAAAAATGGGTTACTCGTAACTCACGATTTATGATGGACCACCTTGGGGTTTGAAAATAGCGACCAAAATAATTTGAGCTTGGGGGGTGTTTTCAACCGGCTACGAGCACATCGTAAGGGCTCAGCAGTAGGACGGGTAGGGTCATGCTGCTTGCGCCCGGGGCCGCATATACTAAGGAGTCCTTGCCTTGGAAGTAGCTCGGACGTCAATCTGTGTCGCCCGTCAATCCTGCAGTACGTAGGTACTTGGTAGGCCTTTTGCTGGCATCGTCTTTCTTTTTTTTATCGTTGAAGTTTCCCCTCTGCAGTATAGTCCCCAAGAGGGTAGAAGTGCTTCGGCGCGTGCCAGTTGCCAGTAGTATATACTGGATACTCGGCGTGGATGCTGGATGCTTCGCGTGTTTGGCTGGTCGTGTTGGTCATCGATCGGCGGCCATCGCTGTTACGCTACGTGCATGTTCGTGCATCATCGGAGTCGAGGTTGTTTTATGGCTCGATCGGTACCCGAGAGTCTTTGGCAGTAAAAACAAAAGGTAGGGACATCAAATCAAAGCTTTAAGCTTCTCTCTATTATTTTTTCATACATGCACATATATTTGACAATCACTTGTTATCAGTGTTAACTCTATTTTCATAGGGTTGTTTTACTCACTGTAGTTTTTTCATGCATACATTTGACAATCATTTGTTATCCATATAAACTCTATTTTCATACCAGGGTTTAGTGGGCAGCATCAGACGAATATGTTTACAAAATATAGGGGGGCATTCTCGATACAGTGGGTACATACACCTGGGCACGAAAGAGGTGTGATACATACAGGCCGAAAAATGCCTCCTCTCTTGAACAATACGTATCGAGGAGAAATGCCTCTCTATTTGCACGGTGGGAAATGTGAACCTCGATACAGTCAGCGGGTACGGTACACCCCGACCTATCCTACAGTACGTACCTGTAATACTCGTAGCGTTCTCTCTTATGCACAGTAGTGGGAACATGTATGGCTATACGTAGTGTAGGCGGGTCCAGTCCAGCCGAGTGTGGCCTCTCTTAACTGTACCGTTTCTCGTGGTGTGCCCCCTCTTAAGCCTGGGTACTCAGTGTATGCGGTACAGTCACCGGCGCTGCTGCGGTAGCAGGGGCAGGGGAGCAATAGCACCTACCTGTTTATTTGCTTTTCCCATCCCGATTATGTTGTCTTCGCCCTGCTTGCCTCCTGCCCCCTCCTATACTATTAACAGTCGTGGCTCAGATCCAGGGTCACGTATATACGTAGTGGGGTCCTCTCTCCCCCCCCTCTCGCCACTACGTACGGTACATTGCAGCCTTGCAATTATTATCGCGAGAAGGGTCCAGCACTTTCTTCCCTCAAGGACAAGCGTCTTATTGTGTGCACTGTACATATCTATACCCCCCCTGAAAGTGACCACAACATAAATCAAATCAATTCATTGGAGGCTGTCGGCCATATGCAAGTCCGCCTCACAGGCGGTTCTTGGTAGGATGCAGCTCACCTTCCATGCGACTCGCCCAACATATCACGGCGCTTGGCGCTTGGTGCTAGAAATGTCTGCCTGGTCGGTGAAAACCCGACATGCTCCGTCCCGGCATTGTGGGGATGCGAGGGTCTATGGTCATACGACTACGGCCGTGCACGACATGAGTACACACAACCAACTTTGTAAGATAATAAAAACGTAAGGTATGCATGTATGCATGAGGTTGAGATCCCATACATTTGGGATATACATCGAACGAACCATGGTTGGAACAAATTAACAATCGGCACTCAACTACAGTAATTATACATATATCTGGTAGCCCCCCCAACCAGTTGACGAGCCCCGTCAACGAGAAACGTTTTCGGAACTCAAAAGTGCAAAAACCGCCTACGTACCAAAGGTTTCATTAATAAGACACATGTCAAGCAAGGCAAAACGTGCGCTCTCAAAGGTGTAGGGCCGAGTGTTCCACACTAGACACTACCGGGATAATAGTTTTGGTATCAGTCGAGGCATGTCACGGCAAAAGTTGGTGTCTGTCTCAAGGAGTGAAAGAGTTGTCTCCTGGCACATTTGCTACAAACGTACCTACCGTACATAACACGGCTCCCTTCACAAGCAAGAGCCGCACGTACGTAAAATAAACCACGACTCAGCTTTCCGGGGAAATTACCAGAAAATTCCGATATGTGCTAAAGTTACAGCAATGTGGACGACACCCTTGTAAAACAAATGTGAGTCTACGGGGCCTGGGCCAGTATTGCTCCGGTTTCTTATTTGAGGGCCGCTGTTGACGCGGTTTCTTATTTGAGGGCCAGTACCTCGGTTTCTTATTTGAGGGTGTATCGTGGTTTCATATTTTAGGCCAGTGTCCAAGTTTCATATCTGAGGCCAGTCCCGGTTTCATATTATAAGGACAGTGTCCCCGGTTTTTTTACATGAGAGGCAGTATCTCGGTTTCTTATATGAGGGCCAGTACTTCTTATTTGAGGGCAAATATCCCATGTTTTTTAATTGAAGGCCCGCACTACTTACTGTACGTACGAGAAATGAAAAATATATAAAGACCAAGAAGGGACAACAACAGTCCGGGATTTCTTATGAGTGTTCAACGTTGAAGCTCGTTCTGCAAACACAAATCCCGCAAAACAAAATATTAGGACCTGTTCTTAACGACAGAAAAGTGGCAAAAACAAATAATGGCCGCCGAGTGGCAGAAACACAAAGTTCGTCGCTATAGTCTATGTATGCTATAAGGGGCAATTTTACAAAAGTACGTTCCAAGTACGTATATCATAGAGGCGAAACAGATGGCGAGTTATTTGCTCCAAAACAGTTTTTAGCTACCTGTGGTACGATTTGTTTTCTAAATCATACCAGTCCTTTACTTTAATTCAGCAGCTGAGTTCTGGACAGCAAATAAGATGTTATGCATGAAAAAAACGATCTATTATTCCTCCACCCGTTTGCTTGCCCTTGCTCCGCCCTTCCTGCGCAGTATGCCTGAAAGACAAAAACAAAAAAGGCATGCACGAAAACTCTAACTCTCTTCTGTGCTCGGATTATAGCTTGCCCAAAATATAAGTACCACTATTATATTAATATTCAATCCAAGCGGTTATTGTATTTCGGGACAAATTGGTACCTATTTTCCGGCTTGAAAACAAATCGGTCTATATAATTATTTCGCCCACTTTGCCGTCCTCTCGTTCTCCACCCTCTGTTCCTTCTCAGTATGCGCACACACGGCAGGGAGGTGTCACCGATGCGCCGCCTGTTCCGACTTGGGGGGCGGTTGTTCACCGCTCCTTCACGAATGAAAGGTGGGTCACCGACAGCCGAGTAGTCGGGGCAGACGAAGAAGGCCAAGCCAAACTCGTCCGTCCCGACTATTATCATCATCGTCGTCATCATCAGCATGGGCCGACACCAACCTCCCCCCCCGAGGGTGACGGCTTATTGGTACAAGAGCCATCACCGCCGTGGGCGGCCGCCTCCGCTGTGCTTACCGCGACCTGTGTGGCGGTTCTCTTGGCCAAGTTCATACGACGGCGGCGGCCGCGGCCACGGCCGCTGCGGCCGCCGCGGCTCGGGCGGGGTCGGGGCTGGGCGGCTCTCCGAAAGGTGAATGACTCTCTACTACCTCTACGTACCGAGATGGTAGCCTGTGGCAGATAGATGTTGGTGTCGCCATGCCACTCACGAGAGGGGAAATTCTGTTTTGTTTTTTGGTCCATCCCATTTGTTTTTTCTTCGCCCGTATTTTCTCCCTTCCCTCCTATTAGTAGTCGAAAACTCAGATCCGGGGTCACACAGCAGGCTCTCCTCTCTCCCCCCTTCCCCACTACGGTTCGTTCCTCTTTTTCTTTTTTTAATGTCGAAAATGCTTCAGGCCTTTCTTTCCTGGTCGACTCGCCTCGAATAACCGTCCGTGTTTATATTACCGTTGTAAAACTACGTACTAAGCGCATGATATTTACAACAACAGCAACAAACAGCTGGGGAGATCGAGGATTTCAGGGTCAGGTTCTGTAGGGTACCTACAGAACCATACCCGGGGTATTTACCCGGGAAATACCCTACAGAGAACTTCTGTAAGTTCTGTAAGGGTTTTATACCCGTACCCGGAACTTCTGTAAGTTCTGTACGACCTTCATACCCGTACCCGGAACTTCTGTAAGTTCTGTACGACCTTCATACCCGTACCCGGAACTTCTGTAAGTTCTGTACTCCCCGTTTCACAATACCCGGGGTACCGGTACAACGTGTTTGTACCTGCCCGGAACTTCTGTGAGTTCTGTACGCCCGGGCCACAATACCCGGAACTTCTGTGAGTTCTGTAAGGGTTTTATACCCTAACCCGGAACTTCTGTAAGTTCTGCAAGATATCCATACCCGTACCCGGAACTTCTGCAAGTTCTGTAAGACCTTTGGCACAATACCCCAGGTAAGGGTATACCTTTGCCACAATACCTGGGGTGCCGGTATCTATTCGGGTTCGGACCATACTTTCACGTACGGTCTTATAGTACCACTCTATGGCTCTTTTTTGTTTTTCTGGCATATTTCGCCGCCCAAAGATGAAAATGATACGTTCTATTAATAATACTAATATTAGACTGTGTAACAGGTGCGTATGATATGACATACTATATATATATTATCCATATGTATTATAGGTATTGTACGTATCGTAATGGTATTTAGTACCAGATACGTTCACGTCGTACGTACACATCGCAGTACCTGTACGTAGTACGTAGCTGTTCTTGGTTATACTTTTTGTCGGTTCACCGGCGCTTTTACGAGGACACAAGAGCAATAGGGGGCACGAAATTAGAAACAGGGTATTATTTAATAGTGAAAAGGCCACTCTGATATTTAGAGGAAATAATAAATTCGAGATTCGTTTATGTTGCAGTTATTATAGCGTTGAGAGCACCCTGTCTTGAATAAGAAATGCAGCTCTGGCCAGCTTTGCTGGTTTTTGTAAGGTGTCCTGTACTACTGCTGTACAGTACAGGACACCTAATAAGAAACAGGCTAAAAAGAAAGCCATGCTGATATTTAGAGGAAAATAAGAAATTCGGGATCGTTATGTTGAAAATAGTGTAGAAAGCACCCTCTCTCGAATAAGAAATCCAGCCTGGACCAGATTTTATATTTCTTACTAGGCGTCCTGTACGGTATTGGTATGAAAACTTTGCAAGACTGTTTCTGTAGGTTACGTAGAGAACCATACCCGGGGTTTTTCCCGGGTATTACTACCCTACAAAGAACTTCTGTGAGTTCTGTAACACTCTCATACCCGTACCCGGAACTTCTGTAAGTTCTGTACGACATCTATATACCCGTACCCGGAACTTCTGTATGTTCTGTACGCCCCGTGCCACCATACCCTGGGTAAGGGTACAACTATTTTTGACCCCCACGGAACTTCTGTGAGTTCTGTACGCCTGTGTCACAATATCCGGAACTTCCGTGAGTTCTGTAACACTTTCATACCCGTACCCGGAACTTCTGTAAGTTATGTTACACTCCCATACCCGTACCCTAAATCCACAAACCCTACAGAACCTGGCCTTGGAGGATTTCGTCAAAGCTCATGTCTCCAAGCTTCTTGGTATATAATACGTGGTACTGCAGTAAGGATATTGAAGACTCCCGAGAAAATGCGAAGAATATTCCGTATATAGACCGATGCTACGGCAGGCATTGAGGTTGCACGTTTGAGCCCAACCATTTCTCATTGACGGCAGAGGGGGTTCCTCAACCATGACAACTCTCAAACTACCACTCTGTCCCGAAATATAATCACCTTTTGTACATTACTATTCAATCAGAACGGTGCTTATATTTAGGGACATAGTGGTACTCAATATATGTTTGGGTCCGATCTTGTATTTACGGTATATATAGCAGAAACAAATGTCCGTTGAATTATCACACCACGGTAGATACTGTTAGGGGTATCCGTTAGATTTTTGCCTGCTGAGGCAAACGTTTCTGACCTTAAGATACGCTTCTCAAGCGAGTAAGCACGGGATAGCATGATACATGTTTTTTAGTATAGTTTTTGTAGGACTGTAATGATCAACCGAATAACTGCGGGCACGACATCAGCACGGGACATATTTGTCTAGAAAGGGATCTCATGTCCGTACTTTTCGGCGTGGTCTATTGTTTTAATAAATGCTCTGATTGGTGGAAAATCTCTGGGGAAAAGGTTGTCGTTCTGTCTGATTTATGATTGGTCGTTGGCCTCAAAGGAGCGGGCTGATGGGCGGAGTTTCTCTCGACAAAGGGGTTTCGGGCCCGCATCTTCCTGATTGGTCCGTTGTTTTCAAAGGAGCGTCCTGATTGCCTGAATATCCCTGGACAAAGGGATTTCGTCGTGCCCGCAGTTTCCTAATTGGCCATTACTTTTGGAAGAGCGTTCCGATTGGTGGAAACTCCCTGTAGAGAGGGGTATCGTGCCCGCAGTTTCCTGATCGGTCATTGCACGATAAATGGTGTTCTGATTGGAGGGAAAACCCCTTCACGACCAATCAGAACTCCGCGCGCACGAAATAGATCCCTCTCTCTGTACTGTCCTTCCGCTTTTCGTCCGCCCTACGATCCAGAACGATTCGCCCTCTTAGCTGTAACTATCGATTTCATGGGTGTGATGTTTTGCCCCACGGCGGTATATAGCGTGTGCCTCGGCGGGGGAACCTAGTTAATGCCTTAGGCCTCACACTAACTCAAGTCACTAGTTCAGTTTTTTTTCACCGACTTACACCCAATATGCTATTTTTACCGTGGAAAACAATACACAATGCTACCACATGTGAGTATGATTATGTTCATTACGTATCAGAAATTTCGGTCGATTTCACGTGATTGCCTATTTTGTACATTTTCTTCGCGACCATTGTACGGAGCAAGACAAGAACAGTTTTGTCCACGTCTATCCCAGCCCCCCCCCCGACTACCCCCGTGATTGTTGTACGATCGTAGCAAGCACCCTTTTATCGCAATATCTGCCAGCACAAAACCTAACAAATAACAAAGTTGATCACGTAGAGGTTGGGTTTGTTTTTGAGAATGGGATGCGATTTACACAACACGCTATTAATAGTATAGCGACTCTCCCGACTTTTCTGAGCTCTCCGTACGTATACATCTCACCTTGGACGCATGCTTCGATAGGGGTACAGTAGCACGTTTTGGCTGTTTTTTTTTCTGTACTGAACGAACGGGCTCCTTAACCCAAAATCGTCGATTTTTCGTTTTCGCCCGGGTTGCAAATTTTTTCATGAGTACAGTCAGGCCATGGGATACTTCCGAGGGGGCATGGAGTGAATTGGCACACGGCACGAAGTGAGACGTGGAAGTGTGGAGGGCGTAAGCTTTATTTTGACCCATCCGCCGGAGGATTAAAAAAAAAATATATTCTTCGGGTACATATACAGCACTTTCCCCCCCCCCTCCAAAATCATTTTTTGACTTACAATTAGTATAGACCTCCTCAAGTGAGGAAAGAGCCTCATTAAACAAAACTCTGTAACATGGTGCCCATCTACCGTAGCATTCGTCCTTGGCTTCGTCAGTGCTCGTATGTATTGCCAGTGGCCGACCTGTAGTGTAGTGGATATCAGGCCACACTCTCTGTCGAAACTTTCATGGGAATCGATGCTGTTCTCTGATTGTGTTTTGGCCGACGAAAAAATCCCAAACAAAATCATAACTTGGCAATACCACCTCCGCTTTTTTTTCGGTTTCCGCTATGTTGTTTTTGTCGATCGGGATTCCCCCCCACCCGCTCCGGTGCAGTCGAAGCAGCTTCAATCGCCGCCAGCCGCAGCAGCAGGCACGGCGGCGGCAGAGTCTGAAAGCGCTCCGGTGGCGGGACTGGCGGGTCAGCAGGTTGAGGCCGCCAGCGGTGTCGACTCACCCCCACCACAGGAGGAGAAAGACACGGTTGACGTGGACTGGCAGATGGAAGATCTGTTCACATTTGACAGGATCGTGCTGTTTCTGCCCTGGTGTGTGGGCCAGGTGTGCTGGCTCCCACCATCGGCTTTCTCGCCAGAAGCTCTGACGCTAGGCGACGGGGACAGAGGCGGCGACAACCCCCTGGTGTCGGCCTCAGGGTCACAGGACGACGGGGCAGAAGAGCCTCTCGCCGTGGTGCCAAGACGGCCGCTGAACAGACTGTGGATCGTGTTAAACGTCCCCCAGCTGGTGCTTCTCTGGTATGTGCGTCGGGTCTGCCGGTTGACACCAGCGCCGCCTTCGCCCCAAGATTCGGCGCCAGGCAACGGGGACGCTGGAGACGACCCCTCCTCCATCATCGTCCCGCGGTTCCGGTACGTGGGACCTTGCCGGGCTGTATGTGCGAGGGCGTAATGCGTAGCTTTACCACCTTGTTGGAGATAATAGTTGACAAGACACTCCTGTGTGTACGATACGAATATATCTAACCCTGCCCTTAACCCCCAACCTGGTCGATCAGTGTTTAGAGTTAACCCACCCACACCAAGCAACGTTTAGGGGTTGACCCAATCAACCAAATGTGTAGAGCTAACCCTATCCACCAAACGTTTAGGGCTAGTTCCGCCCTCTTCGTCTCGTACACAGTATGTGTGTCAACCATTTCGTCGAATATCTGGTGAAACTCTACTGGGCTGTCTGTATATATATATATATGTATATATACATATATATATACAAGGCTTTCCTTTGGAGTGGTGGTAAGATGGGAGTTGATTCTTGAACGAATACAATTTGCTTGTAGTTGGGTTTGGACTAGTCCGCCAAAGATTGCAGTTGTTTGGGGGATTACAGTAGTAGTGTGGCCACAATGAGTAACAACTTTACAGTACATTAAAATATAGCCTACTCGTATAATACACCAAACCGTCCAAATGCGGGCGACGCAAGAAAAGCATAGTGGTACTGGTAGTAAGGTTGTGCCCCCCCCGTACGGAGTACCTTAGCAGTACCAGAGCAGCAACAAACAATACAGAGCCGCAACCTATATACTGCGGTCTATGCTGGTCCAGGGACGAGTCGACAATATGTACCTGCTTTTTTAATCAGACCCGAAGACACAACGAAGACACTCTGCCCTCGTGCATAGGGGCGGTGTACGTATTGTATGATACTCGTACCCCAGAACGTTCTTCGTACGGGTA
The DNA here is from genome assembly GCA_008828725.1 of Saccharina japonica. Lineage (NCBI taxonomy): Eukaryota > Phaeophyceae > Laminariales > Laminariaceae > Saccharina > Saccharina japonica. Next base: position 536,990 of record MEHQ01003648.1, read on the forward strand.
CGACTTGTTTACTTACTACTAGAGGATCAATCTTTTACAGAGGATTTTCTGTGAATTTCCTGAAAAAAGCGTGCTTCTCGCGCGGACGGAAAGTGCAAAAAAACAGCAATCTATTCGCCCGGCAAGTAACTACACTATGAATACCTGATAGAACTGTACAGCAGCATCACAGCAATAAACGAGCTGTTCCGTGTCCCCGCAGACCGTAGACACATCCCTTCCGCCTGAGCTACTGTCGAAGAAGTCGATTGAGTATGATGTCAAGTAAGGAACAAACAGTTTTTGTTTTTTACATGTCGTACTTGGCGGTTGAACAAAGCAGCAGCAGCTACTGTATGTACAGACAAAAGACAAACACACTCGTACACCAGCACATGGCAGCAGCAGCAGCAGCAGTAGTAGCAAGCAGCAGCAGATACAGGGAGAGCAGAGCACCAGAGCAGAACCTTGCCCCTTGCCCCCATGTTCTTTTTTCCCGTGATAGTCTGTCTTGCGTTGATTTGTTTCAAAGTAAGCATACGTCGTGCTGTCTGTCTGCCAATGCTTACAAAAAAACATAAGTAGCAGGTGCCTCGTTCGCACGTCAAGGCAGATGCTGACACATAGCCAGCAGAAGAACAGCAGCAGTAGTAGCAGCAGCAGGCAGGCAGGCAGGCAGGCAGAACAGCAGAGCAGAGCGGGACCTTTCCTCTTCCCCCCGTGTTCTTGTCTTGCTGTCGTGATGCTCTGCCTGCATTGTCGTCCGAAGCTCAGTGTCGCCGTTGCGGCTACCAGTCAGTCGTGCTGCTGCCAGCACAAAGTGAAAAGTGGCGAAGCCAATAAAACCTACTCACAGCTGGCGTATGTTTTCAAAACTTAAAAAAAAAACTACCTGGTACCTGGTACAGCAGTACTTCGAAGAGCTGTCGGTCGAAAGTTGGGCCGTTCGTCACAAAGAAGAGCTGTCATACGGTCCACTCACAACTAACGACCGACACAGGTTTACGTACATGTCATGTTATCTATGTATTGGTCCAGGTTCGACCTACTGTAGGTCTGTACAAAGCATGTTTACAATAGACTTGGCGTTCATGTTTTAAGGCCTAACCCTGACTCCTACAGTGGTGGACAAACAATCTCGAACGCCTATCACTATGGAAGTAAATATAAGGATCAATTTGTATTAATATTAAGGTAAAAAAGGTCCTTATGTTCCCGCCCAAAGTGGTACATAGTAGTGAAAAGTTATGATAGGGTGACCTGACGTATCGAACAATTTGTCGGAGCTGGGCAAAAAGCCGCAAAGCAGCCGTGCTGAGCTTTCGACACAAGCCCGCCTTGGCTCAGCGCCTCCTGCCATCAATCGGTGTACCAGTACATCGTAAGGGGTCATTTCTAACGAGCGAAACCCTATCTTGAGCCGTGGAATTTTCTAAATGCTACGACATATTACGAGCGAAAGCGAGTTTCTAATTTTGACCAAGTCTCTCGTGATAGGGGCCCCTCGCAAGATTGCCTCGACCGTTTTTTTACTTGATTAAACAGTTGATTCTGTCTGCACTTTTCTGTCTGCACTTTTCATCAGATTCTCATAATTTTATCTGTCTACTACTTTGTACTCTTAACATATTATCAGAATTTGATCTGTCTACTTCGTCGTACTCTATCATACAAAAGAAAATTAGGATTCGTACTCGGTCTTGAACCCGGGATTCTTGAGTTCGCACGTCCTAATCCCACCTGTCTCTATACTCGACCAGCCTGTTTGCGTGATCCGTTTTTTTGTGTTCTATGGTCGACGTACCTATACGTTGTCATCTAACAAAAAAAAAGAACTAGGAACCGTACACGGTCTCGAACCCGGGACTCGTGCGATTATACGTCGTAATCCCACTTTTCTCTCTACTCGCCCAATTTGTTTTGCCAGATCAGTTTTTTCGTTTTTATAGTCGACGTACCAATACGTTGTCATCTAGCAAAAAAAAAGGAAGGATGCGACGGTAGCAAAATAGCACAGTTGTGTAGAAGTAGTATTAGTTAACCCATTGATGCTGGTCTAAGACACGGTAAACCAAATACCTGGATAACATATTATTACGCAGGACCAGACTGAATAAGACCAACTATTGTTAGTAAAAATAGGGAAATATACAGGTTTTTGTGTGTATCTTAGGTCCTGTTGTAAATAGGACCAAATATTGTTAGTAAAAATAGGGCAAATATACAGGTTTTTGCGTGTACCGTAGGATTTGTTTACTATGGCCCCCCGTGATAAATCAGAACCAAAATATGGTGTATACAACACAGGGGGATACGCAGTTTTTCGGCACATCGTAGGTTCTGATTACTATGTCCCCAGAAATAGGGGCGTGAGCCTCTAAGCCGAATAAGGGAGTGCTACCAGGTGCATTGCTACGATCACAATAAAGCTGGCTGGCGTTTATTCTGTTGTCACGATTAGAGGACACTACCACATACTGGTAGCACGCAAGAAAACACGCCTCTTCTCGGATTGGCTTTCAAAGGTGTTTTGTTTCTCTCTCGATAATAGGGAGAGTGCAAACGCCGAGCTAGACGCGGCTAGGTAAGTCAATATTTCGAACGAGACATATTTCAAAGTCACCATGCTCGTTGTGTGTGTGCGCGCGCTCCCCATGCTTTGGAGGGGAATCGACCGCTTGCTGAAATTCGTTCGAGGCAGTGTGTTATCTTGCATTTGTATTACGGCACTACTGAGGGGTCGTTTGCCGGTTGTAAATACATCATATTCGCGCAAACCTCGGGGACACGCCATGGAAAAAGCACCCTACACATTATTTTTTTTCCCATCCCATTTATGATCTCCGCACTTGCTTTCTCTCTCCTTCCTAGTCGTAACTCAGATCCGGGGTCACGAAGTAGGCTCTTTTCTCTCCTCCCCCGCCACGGTTCTTGCCTTGGATTTTTATCGCGAGAACACTTCAGCACTTTCTTCCCTCGTCAACTCTCGTCGAATTGTGCTTACCCACGCTATAATATGCGCTCTCGACAGTTGGTGTCATTTGAGAATAAAAATCTCCATACGAAGACTCAAACCCTCGACCTCCAACCTAACAGGCCTCGTGGTTACCTGATAGACCACCGGGGCGACCGACTCTGTATGGTAATCAATTATTTTACCATAAATTAATGAATTGTTTTGTTTTGGGAGACGTTACGGCGTTATGTCACATTTGCAAAAACACAAATGATGGTGCTTTTGTTTTGTCACGAATCGTGACATCGATTATATGCTTGAACTCAGCGGAGATGGGCCGCGCTGATCCCGGTCATCTCCGTCGCCACCCTGAGCGTCCAACCCCGACGCCAAGAGAGTGTCGTTGCCCCCACGGTGCGCAGCGTCAACGATTTGGTACCCTCCACAGTTATCGGGCGGGGTCCTGCTCCCCGCCGCCTTCGTCATTGCCACCCTGAGCGCCTCAGTCCGAGTCTAGGAGGTCGTCGTTGCTCCCGGCGCGCAGCATCAACGCTTGCGGCCCTTCCATAGTTCGCTGGTGAGTCTTGATTCCCGCCACCGTCTTCTGCACTGTGGGAGTCCGTGCCCGAGCTTAGAAAGGCATCGTTGCTGCCCGGGGTGCAGCGTCAAAGCTTGGAATCCTGTAGGGCACCAAGCTTTTGACGCCGCGCACCGGGAGCAACGCCGTCTTCCCTGGCTCGGGGCGCAGACTCTCAGAGCGCCGATGAGGGCGACGGGAAGCAAGACCCGCCCGCGAACCCCGGAAGACTCGCACGATTTCTTGTCCCGCGCCGGGAGCAACGACGCCGTTTTCGGCGGGGGCTCAGACTCTCAGGGTGGCGATGAGTATCGTCACCCTGAGATAATGAGGACGTGTCTATGTAGGAGGGCGCCGTCGCTCCCGATGCACAGCGTCAGAGCTTGGTGGGACCCAATATTGACGCTACACAACCGGGAGAAACGACGCCCTCGTGAGTTAGTTCGGACTCAGACTCTCGGGGCAGTGGTGAGGCTGTCGGTGAGAAAGGCCCTCCCGAAAACCCTCGGCCCCAATCTTTTGGCACAACGAACCGTATTACCCCCACCACAGGAGGAGGAAGGCGGGGTTGACTTCGACTGGCAAATGAGCAATCGGTTTTCGTTTCAACCTCACCATGCTGTTATTGCTGCCCTGGTGTGCGGGTCAGGTTTGCTGGATAACATCAGTGGCTTCTTCGCCCGAAGACGGGGAGAAAGAGCCCCACGCACGGGTGGCAAGCGGGCTCATGACACACCTTTTGTTCAGTTTGTTTTCAGGGGTGACGACCTGGACAAAAGGTTTGTCAGGAACCTGCTTGCCACCCCTGGGTGGGGCGCTTGCTCTCCGTCTTGGGTCGAAGAAGCCGCTGATGTTATCCAGCAGATCTGACTCGCACACCAGGGCAGCAACAACAGCACGATGCGGTTGAACGTAAACTGATCGTCCATTTGCCAGTCGAAATCAAACCCGCCTTCATCCTCCTGAGGTGTATTTGCTTGCGGTTCGCTGTGTCAAACGCTTGGGGCCGAGGGCTTTCGGGAGGGCCTTGCTCCCCGTCAGCCTCAACGCTGCCCCGAGAGTCTGAGTCCGAACTCACGAGGGCATCGTTTCTCCCGGTTGTGTAGCATCAATATTGGGTCCCACCAGGATTTGACTCTGTGTACCGGGAGCGACGGCGCCCTACTAGGCACGGCCACATTCTCTCAGGGTGACGATGCTCATCGTCGTCCTGAGAGTCTGAGCCCCAGCTTAAAAGGGCGTCATTTCTTCCGGCGCTGGACATCAAATCGTGCGATTGTTATGGGTTTCGCAGGCGGGTCGTGCTTCGCGTCGCTCTCATCGGCGCCCTGAGAGTCTGAGCCTAAGCAAACTACTGCGGGTGTTCGGGGTTTGCGGACGGGTTCTGCTCTTGCCCATCGTCCCCCGCCACAGGAAGACTAAGGTGGGGTTGGCTTCGACTGGCAAATGGACGATCCTTTTACGTTCGACGGCATCGTGCTGCTGTTGCTGCCCTGGTGTGCGGGTCAGATCTGCTGGATATCATCAGCGACTTCTTCGCCCCAAAGACGGGGAGCCAGAGCCCAACGCAGGGGTGGAAAACGGGCTCATGACACACGGTTTGTTCAGGTTGAACCTTTACAAAAGGTGTGTCATGAGCCCGCTTGCCACCCCTGTGTGGGGCTCTTGCTCCCCGTGTTTGAGTTGAAGAAGGCGCTGATGATATTCAGCGGACCTGACCCGCACACCAGGGCAGCAACAGTAGCACGACGCCGTCGAACGTGATGAGATCGTCTATTTGCCAGTCGAAGTGAACCCCACCTTCGTCCTCGTGTGGTGGAGGGCGACGGGGAGGAACAGAACCTGCCCGCAAGACCCGAACACTCGCAATATCTTGCTTTGCCTCAGACTCTGAGGGCGGCGATGAGGGCGACGGGAAGCAAGACCCGCCCAGGAACCCCGGAAGAATCGCACGATTTATTCTCCCGCAACAGAATCAACGGCGTTCTTTTCCGCTGGGGCTCATCTCTTAGGGTGGCGATGAGCATCGTCACCCTGAGCGAATGAGGCCGTGCCTACGTAGGAGGGCGCCGTCGCTCTCGGTGCACAGCGTCAGAGCTTGGTGGGACCCAATATTGACGCTACACAACCGGGCGAAACGACGGCCTCGTGAGTTAGTTCGGACTCAGACTTTCGGGGCAGTGGTGAGGCTGTCGGTGAGAAAGGCCCTCCCGAAAAACCTTGGCCCCCAAGGTATTGACACAACGAACCGTATCACCCCCATCACAAGAGGGTGAAGGCGGGGTTGACTTCGACTTGCAAATGGACGATCCTTTTACGTTCGACGGTATCGTGCTGTTGTTGCTGCCCTGTGTGCTAGCCAGGTCTGCTGGATATCATCATCGGCTTCTTCGACCCAAGACGGGGAGCAAGAGCCCCACGCACGGGTGGCAAGCGGGCTCATGACACACCTTTTGTAAATGTTGAGCCTGAACAAAAGGTGTGTCATCAGCCCGCTTGCCACCCCCGCGTGGGGCTCTTGGTCCCCGTCTTGGGTCGAAGAAGCCGCTGATGTTATCCAGCAGACCTGACCCGCACACCAGGGCGACAGCAAAAGCACGACGCCGTCAAAGGTGAAGAGATCGTCCATTTGCCAGTCGGAGTCAACCCCGCCTTCATCCTCCTGAGGTGTCGTTGCTTACGGGTCGCTGTGTAAAACGCTTGGGGCCGAGGTTTTTCGGCAGGGCCGTGCTCCCCGTCAGCCTCAACGCTACCCCGAGAGTCCGAGTCCGAACTCACAAGGCATCGTGTCTCTCGGTTGTGCAGCGTCAATATTTGATCCCATCAAGCTTTGACGCTGTGCACCGGGAGCGACGGCGCCCTCCTAGGCGCGGCCTCATTCTCCCAGGGTGACGATGTTCATTGCCACTCTGAGAGTCGGAGCCGCAGCCGAAAATGGCGCCGTTGCTACCAGCGCGGTGCTCCAAAACGTGCGATTCTTCCGGGTTTTGCCGGTGGGTCTTGCTGCCCGTTGCCCTCATCAGCGCCCTGAGAGTCTGAGCCCAAGAAACATGTTGCGAGTGTTCGGGGTTTGCGGGCGGGTCCTGTTCCTCCCCGTCATCCCCCACCACAGAAGGACCAAGACGGGGTTGGCTTCGACTGGCATATGGACGATCTCTTTACGTTCGACGGCATCGTGCTGTTGTTGCTGCCCGGGTGTGCGGGTCAGGTCTGCTGGATAGCATCAGCGGCATTCTTCAACCCGAAGACGGGGAGCAAGAGCCCCACGCAGGGTTGTAAGCGGGCGCATGACACACCTTTTCTTCAGGTTGAACCTTTACAAAAGGTGCGTCATGGGTCCGCTTGCCCCGCTGTGTGGGGCTCTTGCTCCCCGTCTTCAGGCGAAGAAACTGCTGATGACACCCAGCACACCTGACCCGCAAATCAGGGCAGCAACAACAGCACGATGCCGTCGAACGTAAACTGATCGTCCATTTGCCAGTCGAAGGCAACCCCGCTTTCGTCCTCCTGTGGCGGGGAACGACGGGGAGGAACAGGACCCGCCCACAAACCCCGAACACTCGCAATATGTTGCTTGGGCTCAGACTCTCAGGGCGGCTATGAGGGCGACGGGAAGCAAGACCCGCCCGCAAACCCCGGAAGACTCGCACGATTTGGTGTCCCGCGCCTGGAGCAATGACTCCCTTTTCCGCTGGGGCTCAGACTCTCCGGGTGGCAATGAGCATCGTCACTCTGAGAGAATGAGGCCGTGCCTGCGTAAGAGGGCGCCGTCGCTCCCGGTGCATAGCAGCGTCAAAGCTTGGTGGGACCAAATATTGACGCTACACACCGGGAGCAACGACGCCCTCGTGAGGTCGGACTCAGACTCTCGGGGCGGCGATAAGGCTTACGGGGAGCAAGGCCCTCCCGAAAACCCGGGGCCCCAAGCTTTCGACACGGCGCATCGTAAGCGACGACGCCTTCCGGCGCGTGGGGTCAGACTCCTAGGATTGCGATGAAGACTACGATAGAGGTAGCACTTTTTGGTGGAAATGTTTTCCGAATGATCAGGCCCCTTAACCCAAACTCGTCTGACTTCCATCCTTGTGTAGTAATATTTTTCATACTAGACTCAGGCCATGGGAGTTTTCATCGGGTATCATAGCACTTTTATTTACCTCAAGTTAGGAGCTCAGGAAAATATGGGGGAACCTCTATCGTAGCATGCGTCCTACGGGAAGCGATACCTGATCGTGAAACACCCTATTAGTAAAGGGTTGCGAACGTCGATGCTGCGCCCCAGGATCATTGACGCTTTCCTGGACTCTCGGGGCTCAGACGCGCACGGTGGCGACGATAGCGACGGGGATCAGGACCAACCCTCGCTGAAGTCAAGCAGACTTGATGTCACGGTTTCGTGACAAAACAATATGTGGTTTGTTTTTTAAAAACAAAGTGTCTTAAAATAATAATTTGCAAATGTCGCGAATCGTGATATTGTTTGCCGTCATGAGTCTTGATTGTTTGCTGCAGTCGTTAGGATTGACCCTAATTATACACCGATCAGTGACGGCACCAAAATGATACGAGCGTTCGGGGTTTGCGGGATGGTCGTGTTCCTTCTCGTCGTCCCCCACCACAGGAGGACGAAGGCGGGGTTGACTTTGACTGTCAAATGGACGATCATTTTACGTTCGACGGCATCGTGCTATTGCTGCATTGGTGTGCGGGTCAGGTCTGCTGGGTATCATCAGCGACTTCTTCGACCCAAAGACGGAGAGCAAGCGGCCCACGCAGGGGTGGCAAGCGGACTCATGACACACCTTTTGTTCAGGTTGAACCTTTACAACAGGCGTGTCATGCGCCCGCTTGCCACCCCTGCGTGGGGCTCTTGCTCCCCGTGTTTGCGTTGAAGAAGGCACTGATAATATCCAGCAGACCTGACCCGCACGCCAGGGCGGCAACAGCAGCACGACGTCGTCGAACGTGATGAGATCGTCTATTTGCCAGTCGAAGTCAACCCCGCCTTCACCCTCCTGTGGTGGGGGACGACGGGGGGGAACAGGACCCGCCCGCGAAACCCGAACACCCGCAATAGCTTGCTTTGCCTCAGACTCGGAGGACGGCGATGAGGGCGACGGGAAGCAAGACCCGTCCAGGAACCCCGGAAGAATCGCACGATTTGGTGCAGGAGCAACGGCGCCCTTTTCCGCTGGGGCTCAGCCTCTTAGGGTGGCGATGAGCATCGTCACCCTGAGCGAATGAGGCCGTGCCTGCGTAGGAGGGCGCCGTCGCTCCGGGTACATAGCGTCAGGAAACAAACGCCCTCGTGCGTTCGGACTAAGGATCTCGGGGCAACGATGAGGCTGTCGGTGAGAAAGGCCCTCCCGAAAACCCTGGGCTACAAGCTTTTGACACAGCCAACCGTATCACTCCCACGACTGGAGGATGATGGCGGGGTTGACGTCGACTGGCGAATGGACGATCCTTTTACGTTCGACGGCATCGTGCTGTTATTGCTGCCCTGGTGTGCGGGCCAGGTCTGCTGGATAAGGCCAGTGGCTTCTTGATCCAAGACGGGGACCAAGAGCCCCACGCACGGGTGGAAAGCGGGCTCATGGCACACCTTTTGTTCAGTTTGTTTTGAGGGGTGACAACCTGGACAAAATGTTTGTCAGGAGCCTGCTTGCCACCCCTGCGTGGGGCGCTTGCTCTCCGTCTTGGGTCGAAGAAGCCGCTGATGTTATCCAGCAGAACTGACTCGCACACCAGGGCAGCAACAACAGCACGATGCCGTCGAACGTAAACTGATCGTCCATTTGCCAGTCGAAGTCAACCCTGCCTTCCTCCTCCTGTGGTGGGGGACGACGGGGAGAAACAAAACCCGCCCGCAAGCCCCGAACACTCGCAATATGCTGCTTAGGCGCAGACTCTCAGGGCGGCGATGAGGGCAACCGGAAGCAAGACCCGCCCAGGAACCCCGGGAGACTCGCACGATTTGGTGCCCGGCACCGGGAACAACGGCGACCTTTTCCGCTGGGGCTCAGACTCTCAGGGTGGCGATGCTCATCGTCACCCCGAGAGAATGAGGCCGTGCCCAGGAGGGCGTCGTCGCTCGCGATGCACAGCGTCAGAGCTTGGTGGGACCAAATACTGACGCTACACAAACGGGAGAAACCACGCTCTCGTGAGTTCGGACTCAGACTCTCGGGGCAGCTGTGGGGCTGACGGGGAGCAAGGCTCTCCCGAAAACCCTGGGCCCCGAGCTTTTGACAGAGCTAACCGTATCAACCCTACCACAAGGGAATGAAGGCGGGGTTGGCTTTGACTGGCATATCGACGATAATTTTACGTTCGACGGGATCGTGCTGTTGTTGCTGCCCTGGTGTGCGGGTCAGGTCTGCTGGATGTCATCAGTGGCTTCTTCGCCCCAAGACGGGGGGAAAGAGCCCCACGCACGAGTGGCAAGCGGGCTCATGACACACCTTTTGTTCAGGCTGAACCTATACAAAAGGTGTGTAATGAGCCCGCTTACCACCCCTGGGTGGGGCTCTTGCTCCCCGTCTTCGGGTGACGATGACGCTGATGTTATCTAACAGATCTGGCCCGCACACCAGGGAGGCAACAACAGCACGATGCCGTCGAACGTGAAATTATCGTCATTTTGCCAGTCGACGTCAACCCCGCCTTCATCCTCTTGAGGTGTCGTTGCAGCCCCAGACGAAATGGGCGACGTTGCTCCCGGCGCGGGACATCAAATCGTGCGATTATTTCGGGTTTTGCGGGCGGATCTTGCTTCCCGTCGCCCTCGTCGGTGCCCTGAGAGTCTGAGCCTAAGAAACATATTGCGAGTGTTCAGGGTTGCGGGCGGGTCGTATTCCTCTCCGTCGTCCCCCGCCACAGGAGGATGAAGGCGCGATTAACTTCGACTGGCAAACGGACGATCAGTTTCTGTTCGACGGCATCGTGCTGTTGCTGCCCTGGTGTGCGGGCCAGGTCTGCTGGATAGCATCAACGGCTTCTTCGACCCAAAGACGGGGAGCAAAAGCCCCACGCGGGGTGGTAAGCAGGCTCATGACGCACGTTTTGTTAATGTTGAACCTGAACAAAAGGTGTGTCATGAGTCCGCTTGCCACCGCTGCGTGGGGCTCTTGCTCCGCGTCTTCGGGCGAAGAAACTGCGGATGGTATCCAGCACACCTGACCCACACACCTGGGCAGCAACAACAGCACGATGCCGTCGAACTTAAACTGATCGTCCGTTTGCCAGTCGAAGTCAACCCCGCTTTTGTCCTCCTGTGGCGGGGGACGACGGCGAGGAACAGGACCCGCCCGCGAACCCCGAACACGCGCAATATGTTGCTCGGGCTCATATGTTCAGGGCGGCGATGAGGGCAACGGTAAGCAAGACCCGCCCAGGAACCCCGGAAGACTCGCACGATATGGTGTCCCGCACCCGGAGCAACGGCGCCCTTTCCCGCTGGGGCTCAGACTCTCAGGGTGGCGATGAACATACATCGCCACTCTGAGAGAATTAGGTCGTGCCTAGGAGGCGCCGTCGCTCCCGGTGCACAGCCTCAGGAAAATGACGCCCTTGTGAGCTAGGACTCAGACTCTCGGGGCAACGATGAGGCTGACGGGTAGCAAGGCCCTCCGAAAACCCTGGGCCCCAAGCGTTTCACACAGCGAACCGTATCACCCCCACCACAGGAGGAGGAAGGCGGCGATGAGTCCGAGTGGAAAACGGACGACCCTGTTACGTTCGACGGTATCGTGTTGTGATTGCTGCCCTGGTGTTCGGGTCAAGTCTGCTGGATAATGCCAGCGGCTTCTTGATCCAAGACGGGGACCAAGAGCCCCACGCAGGGGTGGAAAGCAGGCTCACGACACACCTTTTGTTCAGTTTGTTTTCAGGGGTAACGACCTGACCAAAAGGTTTGTCAGGAGCCTGCTTGCCACCCCTGCGTGGGGCGCTTGCTCTCCGTCTAGGGTCGAATAAGCCGCTCATGTTATCCAGCAGACCTGACTCGCACACCAGGGCAGCAACAACAGCACGGTGCCGTCGAACGTAAACATATCGTCCATTTGCCAGTCGAAGTAGTGTCGAATCACCCCTACCACGGGAGGATGAAGGCGGGGTTGACTTACACCGGAAAATGGACGATCATTTAATTGTGCTGTTGCTGCCCTGGTGTGCGGGCCAGGTCTGCTGGGTAGCAGTAGTGGCCTCTTTGACCCAAAGACGGGGAGCACGAGCCCCACACAGGGTGGTAAGGGGGCTCATGACGCACCTTTTGTTAAGGTTGAACCTTTACAAAAGGTGTGTCATGCGCTCGCTTGCCACCGCTGTGTGGGCCTCTTGCTCCCCGTCTTGGGTCCAAGAAGCCTCTGATGGTACCCAGCACACCTGACCCGCACACCAAGGCAGCAACAACAGCACGATGCCGTCGAACGTGAAATTGTCATCCATTTTCCAGTTGAAGTCAACCGCGTCTCCATCCGCCTGTGGTGGGGGCCGACGGGGAAGAACAGGACCCGCCCGCAAACCCCGAACACTCGCAATATGTTAACACCGTCACCAGTCGGTGTATAATGAGGGTCAATCTTAACGATCGCAACAACAAACAAACGAGACTCATGACGGCGAACAGTATCACGATTCGCGGCATTTGAAAATTGATTTGTTTAAGACACCTTTTTTTTCAAAAGAACAAAATCACGTCTTTGTTTTTGTCACGAAACCGTGACATCAAGCCTGCTTAATTTCAGCGAGGGTGGGTCCTCGTCCCCGTCACCTTCGTCGCCACCCTAAGCGCCTGAGCCCCGAGAGTCCAGGAGAGCGCCAATGCTCCCGGAGCGCAGCGTCGACGCTCGCAACTCTTCGCTTCAGGGTGTTTCACGATCGGGTCCCGCTTCCCGTAGTCTTCATCGCCACCCTGAGAGTCTGATCCCGCGCGCAGAAGGGTGTCGTTGCTTACGGTGCGCCACGTCAAAATCTTGGAGCCCACGGTTTTCGGGGGGGGCTTGCTCCCTGACAGCCTCACCACTGACCCAAGAGTCTTGGTCCGAGCTAACTCACGAGGGCGCCGTTTCTCCCGGTTGTGTAGCGTCAATATATGCCCCCACCAAGCTTTGACGCTGTGCACCGGGAGCGACGGCGCCTTCCTACTACGTAGACACGGCCTCATTCGCTCAGGGTGACGATGCTCATCGTCACCCTGAGAGTCTGAGCCCCAGCCGAAAATGGCGCCGTTGCTCCCGGTGCGGAACACCAAATTGTGCGCGTCTTCCGGGGTTCCTGGGCTGGTCTTACTTCCCGTCGCCCTGATCACTGCCGTGAGAGTCTGCGCCCAAGAAACATATTGCGAGTGTTTGGGGTTTGGGCGGGTCCTGTTCCTTCCCGTCGTCCCCCACCACAGAAGGGCGAAGACGGGGTTGACTTCGACTGGCAAATGGACGATCTCTTCAGGTTCGACGACGTCGTGCTGCTGTTACCGCCCTGGTGTGCGGGTCAGGTCTGCTGGATATCATCAGCGCCTTCTTCGACCCCAAGACGGGAAGAAAGAGCCGCACTCAGGGTGGTGAACGGGCTCATGACACACCTTTTGTTCAACAACCTTTGCAAAAGGTTTGTCATGAGCCCGCTTACCACCCTTCGTGGGGCTCTTGCTCCCCGTCTTTGGGTAAAGGTGCCGCTGATGTTATCCAGCAGACCTGGCCCGCACACCACGGCGGCAACAGCAGCACGACGCCATCGAACCCGATGAGATCGTCCATTTGCCAGTCGAAGCCAACCCCGCCTTCGTCCTCCTGTGGTGGTGGGCGACGACGGGGAGGAACAGGACCCGCCCGCAGACCCCGAACACTCGCAATATTTTGACGCTGTCACTAGTCGGTGTATAATATGAGGGTCGATCCTAACGATCACAACAACAAAAAAGCAAGACTCATGACGGCAAACAATATCACGATTCGCGACATTATCAAAATTATTTGTTCAAGACACTTTGTTTAAAAACAAAATCACGTCTTGTTTTTGTCACGAAATCGTGAAATCAAATCTGCTTAATTTCAGCGAGGGCGGGCCCTGCCCCCCGTCGCCTTCGTCGCCACCCTGCGCGTCTGAGCCCCGAGAGCCCAGGAGAGCGTCAATGCTCCCGGGGCGCAGCGTCGACGCTCGCAACCCTTCAGGGTGCTTCACGATCGGGCCCCGCGTCCCATAATGTTCATCGCCACCCTGAGAGTCTGATCCCGCGCGCAGGAGGGTGTCGTTGCTTCCGGTGCGCCATGTCAAAAGCTTGGGACCCAGGGGTTTCGGGAGGGCCTTGCTCCCCGTAAGCCTCATCGCCGCCCCGAGAGTCTCAGTCCGTCTTTTCTCCCGGTGTGTAGCGTCAACAGTTGGTCCCAACAAGCTTTGAGGCTGTGCACCGGGAGCGACGATGCCCTCCTACGCCCGGCCTCAAGCTCTTGGGGTGACGATGAGGGCGGATGCGGAGCAGGGCCCCACCCACAAACCCTTGGGTCCCCAAGATTTCACTACCTCGGCCGGATCATGATCTAGATCATCTCAGATAGATCATGAGCTAGATTATCTACAGGTAGATCATGAGCTGGATCATCTACAGATAGATCATGATCTAGATCATCTACAGATATATTATGATCTAGATCGTCTACAGATAGATCATGATCTAGATCATCTTCAGATATATCATGGTCTAGGTCATCTACAGATAGATCATGATCTAGATCATCTACAGGTAGATCATGATATACATCATCTACAGGAAATATATCATGATCTGAACCAAATCTACAGATATATCATGATCTAGATCATCTACAGACATATCATGATCTAGATCACACACACAGATATACCATGATCTAGATCATCTAGTTTCTCACCTACCGTCGTGAGTGTCTGTGCAGGATCTGCACATAGCAGATCCAACCGAGGACACATGTGCAAGATCATGCAGATGGCACGGGGTCCCACCCGGCAAAATGAGCTAGATCATACACGATCTGCCATCGATCTGCGATGAAAGATCTAAATCTACGAAGTGGGAATGATCTGTAGATGATCTATCAGTTCTGGCCGAGGTGCGCAATACTTGACGCTGCCCAACGCGGAGGGGCAACGACGGCTTCTTTGGGCTCGGGCGCAAACTCTCCGGGTGGCTATATATGAGTTCGACGGGAAGCAGAACCCCCCCTCTCGCCCCTCAGGAAGCGACACTCCCTGCATCACCATCCCGTAGTTCCGATGCGTGGGACCTAAAGAGGACGTATTTAGACCTTGGCCCCGCCTCGACAAAACAAAATTCGTGCATAGACCTTGGCCCGTCCTCGGCAAAACATATACGGTAAAAAAAATGCTCAACCTAGACCGCCTGAGGAATGTTTTAGGAATGAAAATTTGACTAGAGGAGGTAAGGGGTGACCTGACGCTACCAACCATGGTGCCGTCGAAGGCCGACCACGCCGCAAACCGGCCATGCTGAGCTTTTGGACGTGCATCGACCTTGACTCAGGGCGTCTCGTCGACATCAACCAACGTATAAGGATAATTCCTAACGAACACGCGAAACAAAAATCGTGTTTATCGTGAGTTTTAAAACATCACGATTTATACGCACTGCACACAAACTTCCCCACGCGGTTGGGATTCAGGCTAGGGTTAGCGTTAGGAAGGGAGTTAGGGTTAGGGAAAAGATTATGAAACATTCAGCCCCTTTACCACCATTCAGCCACCCAGGGGGGTGCTGTTATACGCCCCCCCTTCCCCTCCTCGGGGCTGAAGCAAGGCGCTCATGGCAAGGGCGCCGGTGTTGAAGCTGTGGGCCAAGCCATACGTAATGCTTTATACACGGCTCTCTCCGATGGCTACGTAGATATATACCCCCCACTCGACGCACCGCCAAAGGCGGCAAAAAATATATACAAACACCAAGCTGATCAATTTACTGAAACAAAGCAGCAGGGTCAGGACTGCCGCAGTATTCGCTCGGTGGTTTCAGGTCGATGAAGCGTACGTACATATGATCATTTTTTTTTGTTTTTAAAGTATATGTGTATGTATTCCCTCGCTCCGACAATGGCCTGCTGAAATCCGTACGTACATAAATACGGGTGGGAAGTAAAGAGGGGCGTCATGTTTATGGGGGTAGGGATGGACGAAATTGATCGATTCATGACTTGAGCTAGTGTGAGCTGCTACTCGTGTGGATACATTAATTTAGACAAAGGAGGGAGGCGATATCGATCCTTAGGAACAATAAACCCTACAGAAACTTGTACTATTTTTCATGTCAAGACCTTTTGTTCAGATATCCGGGGGTGAACGTAAAAACAAACATTCCGACACCCCATTACGTAAAAACAAACATTTCGATACACAGGCACGGGGGGGACGGAAGGGGGCGGGGTGAAATACTACTCATAAAAACAAGTCAGCAAAACAAAAAATAGTATCTTGTTTCCGTAAAAATCGTCAATAAATCTCACCCCCGCTGTTTTGGTTTTTGTGTGTGTTTTTTTCGACCTGTTTACGAGTGTGGTGGTTTTGCCGTGCATCCCCGGCGTGACACAAGGCCAACACCTTGAGGGGAGAAGGGGAAAATATCCGTACATATGGCCACAAATTAGTCCATACTTCCTCATGACGAGGGTAAACTAAAAAACCTCCCACACGTTGAGCCGGAAAGCAAAAAAAAACAATGACAAAATACGTAATATTTTTTTACAAAAATGTACCAGTACGCGAGTTTCAGTACTCGTCAGATGGGGCGTATTGAGTTGAGTTCCATCCATAATATCATAGGTGCGAACGGGTCTGTCTGTTTTCACCATCGCTAATCTGTTTGTTTGTTTTTTTTTCGATTTGGAAGGCGACGCCGCATCGTGGCTCTATACGTATACGAAGTATACGAAGACGTTTATATCCACCCTGGCTGGCCGAAAATACCAGATCCGTTTGATGTTCATACCAGAGTCCACACGATGAATGCATTCCTGACCAGAGTGGAACACAGTAGTACGAGACGCCTCATGCATTAGGCTAAGCTGGCACTACGAAACCGAAATGAATTCTGGCCCAGCTAAACATTCCTTACTTAGGAAAAAGGGTGTTTATAAAACTAACTTCAAGATGTTTCAAGGTAACCGAGTGGGAATTTATTATTCCCCTAAAAATCTCAGCTTGACCTTCTTAGTACTCTCGGTTTCTTAGTAGGCATACTGTGCTATAGTAGTGGTGAGGTATATCCTACGACCATGCACCTTTTTTTTGTCGGTTTGGAAGGCCGAAATCGCATCGCTGCCCTATCTAGACGTTCGGACTTTACATTTACCCTTTCTCAAATTTAACTTTCTTCTCGACCTCTCTCTCTCTTCCCCTCTTCTCTCTATCTCCCTTTGTCGTTCCCTTTCTCTTTACGTCTCTCTCGTGTTCTCTCTTTCTGCCTCTCTCTTCTTGTATCTTCCTCCATTCGTGTGCCTGTCTGTCTGTCTGTCTGTTTGTCTGTCTGTCTGTCTGTCTGTCTGTCTGTCTGTCTGTCTGTCTGTCTGTCTGTCTGTCTGTCTGTCTGTCTGTCTGTCTGTCTGTCTGTCTGTCTGTCTGTCTGTCTGTCTGTCTGTCTGTCTGCCTGTCTGTCTGTCTGCCTGTCTGCCTGTATCTCTCTCTCTCTTTATCTCTCTTCCTCTCTTACTTCCTCTCTTCTTTGGCTGTCCGCATGCATGATATCGTGTATCCGTCCGTTTCGCGTATCATGTATGCCTTATATGAAGGGGGATGACGAACGACAGCATGAACTGCTTTCTCCTAGCCGCCCTTCAGGTTTTGCGGAAAATGCCGGAGTTCCACCGCAACCTACTCCGCTTCCCGAACACCGACGGGAACACGCCCACGGAAGGTAGACACCCGTCAAACAATGAATAAAAATCGTAGAAAGTTCGAAGAAAACTCGAAGAAAACTCGTACTTCCCGAACACTGACGGGGACACGCCCACGGAAGGTAGACACCCCATACTGACATAGTCGAACAATGAAGACGATTCGAAGAAAACTCGACGAAAACTCGTGCTTCCCGAACACCGACGGGGATACGCCCACGGAAGGTAGAAACCCATTCTGACATAGTCGAACAATGAAGAAAATTCGTAGAAAATTCGAAGAAAACTTGAAGAAAAGTCGTATACGAAGGGTTTTATAAAAAGGGGGGTGGAGGTAATTCATCAACTGTGTTGGGGTTTATTATATGTAGGTAAGGAAGAACGACCTCTAAGAGCAGCAAACTGTCATGACGAAGGAAATCGTGTTTTAACGTTTACTACGCAGTCACGCATGTATTGTACGTGCATACGTATAACACGTGTTCTCCTTGTGTGTTCGCTTCAGCCTGACTCAACGAGAGACTTCACAATTAATACTACCCCGTGCCTGAGGACTGCTGTTGTTGTTGTTGTTGTTGTTGTTGTTGTTGTTGTTGTTGTTGTTGTTGTTGTTGTTGTTGTTGTTGTTGTTGTTGTTGTTGTTGTTGTTGTAGATGAAAAACAAAAGTTGAGAGTGGTTTTGGATATGACAGTGAGGCAAGAGGTAAGCACAGACAGACACATCCGACAAAGTGCCTGTGTGTGTGATTTTCGGGGACGTTCTGCTCAGATTTACTGTGCAAAACCTCTGTGCTCTCTCGCCGAGCGCAAAGTTGTCGCGGAAACAAATACCTATTTACATGCGAGCAGTGATGATCGACTCCCCACCCCCCTTTTTTTTGTTTTTCTTCGCCATCCCTCCCGCCATCCCTCCTTACCCATCGACCGCAGGCAAGGAGGTGACGTGGGCCGTTTCCAAGACGTTCAAGGTATGTGGTGTCACACCGAAATTTCGTCGACGGTATATACAGTAGTAGCATGGACCGGCAAGCCGAAGAAACGCCTCTTATGAGCAAACCCCACAGTCTCTTAATATGAAGCCATCCTTGTTCAACCTGAATATTTGACCAGTATAATACATCACTCTGTCTGGTTATATAAGCAGCTTTTGTACACAAATATTCAATCAATACGTTCCTTATATTCGGGGACAGAGTGGTAGGATTTAGTCTTAGCGCTCGAGCAAGCACATGATATAATATTCATTTTGTTTTTGTTATTCTTGCGTACTTCAAGGGCGACGTTTTTTCCTGTTGTAACATTCCCCCGTCTCTTTAGTTCGTATCTAGTTTGGGATCAATGAGGGCCTCTCTGCTTGGGGCGGCATGAGATCACACCCATACATACTTGTTGCTTCCTTTTATCTTCTGTCACTGCCGTACGTAGCTTATTGGTCTCTTGTTATCATTACCATGGACCACTTGCCATCCATATCATCATCCCCAAACTCTTCTACCTTGATGACCTCGAGTTGGCTCAGCTCCGATTGTCTTGTAGGGACGCTATATGGTTGTCTGCGTGATAGCCCCGGCCTGCAACCCGTGGGTGGTTGTGAGCGCGTACACCACGGCATGGTTGCCTATGTACGCCCATCGCAAGCTGTGCGCATCAGGGCTGTCCCGGCTGTTGTGCTCGACAGCACTCTGTCAGCGCGTCGAGCAGCGCGAGCGAACAAACTCTTTGAAATGTGATGTGTCGGGGTAACCACTTGTGAGGGTTCTCCCCCGTCCGCCGATAAACGCACCCCCGCGATATGTGGATACTATACTACTACACCGCCCCCACTAGTTGTCGGCACGGATTAAGGCGTAGACTGCGTAGAGGGGTGATAACACAGGAATTAGACTGCGAGCGAGTATCATACCATACGTCTTTGTGACTACGAGAGGGGCATTAGATCATATCATACGCAATTTTGTATGATTTAACTACAGCAGTCTAGGCTAAAGCGGTGAAACAAAATAACGATTGAAAGACTACGTATACGTATACGTGCATATTAAACGTGAACTGATTATTCTTAGGAGACTATACGTAGTAGTAGGTCGTCCGTGGCACGAGTCAATGGCGCACAAATATTCACACCTTGCTCCATCGTCACCGTCATCATCGTCGTTTTGACGCAAACGAAACACCCGCAGGCCCTGCAGGCCGAAGGAGCAAAGGGACCCCTCGACCCCAAGATCATGGTCAGCGCATTCTTCACAGCCTTTGAAGATTTTGTAAGTTAAACCGTTTTTTGTTGTTTTTTTGTTTTTTGTTTCCCCCGAGCTTTTTTATATTGGTGTATTGTTTATATATGCCTACCTACCTACCTGCCGATGATCCATCTGGCCTATTACGTACGACACAGCAGCAGCAGCAATAGGTTCAGGACACCTAGTACAGGGAGGGGAGTACGCATGTCGTGCACGGCCGTATTCGTATGACGGGGGGGGGGTGTACCTATGTCGCGCATGGCCGTAGTCGTATGACCATAGACCCTCGCATCCCCACAATGCCGGGACGGAGCATGTCGGGTTATCACCGACCAGATAGACATTACTATATAGCATCAAGCGCGAAGCGCCGTGAAGTGCTCGGCTAGTCGCATTGAGGGTGAGCTGCATCCTGCTAAGAACCGCTTGTGAGGCGGGGGGGTGGGGAGGGGGCATAGTAAATAGAACCCCATGATGGCCACAAAAACTACTGTATGTAGAAATACCTATGCTTAAACACAATAGTAGGTTAAGATTACTACAATATGTTCCTCGGTAACAGTGGCAAAACGAGCACTAAACAAAGGCAGGCTGGGATATTAAAAAAAAAATACACATATATCCTGGTTCGTATATATGTGTAGAAAAATTTCGGGAGCCAGTTTATTGAAGTTGGTGTACAATGCATCCAGTCTTAGATATTAAATCCAGCCCGGAACAGACTTCCTGTTTCTTTTACGTAAGGTGTCCGGTCTACTGTTTTGTAGCAAGACAAATATTGCAAAAAACAGGATTCCAACGCGTTTGGGTACTTACAGTATTAAGGAGGTCCCTTTATAATGCCGGATAAATAGTGCCGGTTGCCCTCTATACGAAGTGCCTGTTGAACGGCTTGGCACATATGGGATTCAGCAGTGGTGGTATGTGTGCAGAGTAGTTAGTGCCGGTTGCCGCCATATATAGTGCCGGTAGTATTGGCTTGCACATACGTGCACCATAGTGCCGGTAGTATTGGCTGGTGTATACCGGCACTATACTGCCGGTACTGTTGGCTGGCGCATACTGTACCGGCACTATAGCAGCAACCGGCACTATTTAGCCCCTCCGTTGAACAGTACGTAGCCCCCACCAGTCATGAATATGTAAATAGGCGTAAAAGTGTGCTACAGAGGGGCACAATTAGACGCGAGCCGACGAGGGAAAAAAAGTGCTGAACCTTTCTCGGGATATAAATGCCAGCCGCGTACCCTACTGGTGGGGAGGAAGGAGGAGAGCCTACTGTGTATGTGACCCCGGATCTGGGTTACCACTACGTCGTAGGAGGGGGAGAAATAAAAAGGGCGAAGATATTCCATGGGATGGAAAATTATAAGAATAAAAATAAGAATACGCTATTCGTATCGTACCAGGCTTCCATTCCTGCCACCAATCCAACATTGACGACGAAAGTGTGTCTTTGTCTGTCTGTCTGTCTGTCTGTCTGTCTGTCTGTCTGTCTGTCTGTCTGTCTGTCTGTCTGTCTGTCTGTCTGTCTGTCTGTCTGTCTGGCTGGCTGCCTGTCTATCTGTCTGTCTGTCTGTCTGTCTGTCTGTCTGTCTGTCTGTCTGTCTGTCTGTCTGTATGTCTGTCTGTCTGTCTGTCTCACTTCAGTACGAGCGGGACGAACCGGAGGACATGGGCCTTGCCCTGAACTCAATTCTCAACAAAATCGACGATGAGACTCTCAACCCAGAGGTAAGCTTGAAGACCACAACAATACGTAGGCAGGCAAGTCCGATGCAATGGAAGACCTATTAATGTAGACTTTTCCCGGTATATAAAAGTCTGATCGTAAATATAAGATATCGTATATACTTCAGTGAATCTTACTGTTACTTTTTACCCCCCCCCCTACGATGCAGTGCTACCGTCCTCTGCGATCAAGGGATGCGTGGTCAATGGTCCTGACTATAGGCAGAAGCAACAACTGATACGCCCCCCCCCCCCCCCGGCGACAATTTCCCGCCTGTTTGGTGTTCCCGCCGGTGCTTTGTTTACACGCGGGTGCTTTCTTGCGTTGTTGGCACAGACGGGGACTTCCATAGTGGAGTCGACAAAGGGAGCGCTTAAGACGGAGCGTCAGTGTCAGCGGTGCAAGGTGAGTCCCTACGGAAGGGGGACAAGAGGTCTATCTGCACACCTCGTCGGCCAGATCGGATAGACAATTCCCACTCCATGATCTGTAAGCAGTAGACCTTTCAAGGCAGACATATTCCACGATATTGTATGATCTAGCTCCATGTTCCCAGGTGAAAGCCGTATAATCTGCTTAGCCTAGCACGTGTTTCCAGGGTTGGGTCTGTAATATGCAGATCCTGCAAAGCCTTTCACAGTGGCTGGTGAGGAACTAGATGATCTAAATCGTGATTTATATGTAGATGGTCTAGATCATGATTTATCTGTAGATAACCTAGATTATGATGTATCTGTAGATGATCTAGACCATGATCTATCTGTATATGGTCTAGACCATGATATATCTGTAGATGATCTAGAGCATGATCTATCTGTAGATGATCTAGATCGTGATCTATCTGTAGATGGTCTCGATCGTGATCTATATGTAGATGATCTAGATCATAATCTATCCGTAGATGATCTAGATTATGATATATCTGTGTATGATCTAGAGCATGATCTATCTGTAGATGATCTAGATCGTGATCTATCTGTAGATGATCTACAGTATATCATGATCTATCTCTAGATGATCTAGACCATTACTTGGCCGAGGTGTGAAGATATGGCCCGAGATGAGATGCATGCTATGATACGATGAGGGGAAGGACCTAGTATTTTCCCCCGAAGGTCCCTTCTCTCTTGAACCTTACCCAAAAACACAAAAAAGTGACCCCTTGAGAAAAAATAGGAATGCAAATCTGATGGACATCAATCCCTTAAATGACCTATTTTGAGGGGGGGGGGGTAGGGGGGTACTCGATATGCATGCATTGCGGTAGTTGTATGACCATAGACCCTCGCATCCCCACAAATGCCGGGACGAAGCATGTCGGGTTTTCACCGACCAGGCAGACATTGCTAGCACCAAGCACGAAGCGCCGTGAGGTGTTCGGCGAGTCGGATGAAGGGCGAGCTGCATCCCTCTAAGAACCGCTTGTGAGGCGGACTTACTTGCATATGGCTGACAGCTTCGATGAGTTAATTTAATTTCTGGTGTGGCCACGTGTGTTGGGGGGGGGGGGGGGGGGGGGGGGGGGGGGGGGGGGGCGTAGAAAATACAACCAAATACGGTGTGTACCAGGTATATATTGGGGGGGGTACGTGACGTTTTGGTTCCATCTTGGGCTCGGAATACCATCGTAAGGCCCGCCATAATAGCTATCATAAACAAAACAAAGATGAGTGGTGTTCCAGTAATCTGGAATCCAGAAAAAGAGGGGATATTTGTCGTGGACTCTCTGAGTTGCACGCAAGGTGTTCGGAAAAGCCTCATTTTTGTGTTGAAAGAGAGTGGTTCAGCCCACTCCGCGGGCGACAGCGCACCTCGACACCGGCACGACAAAGTAGAAAATAGGTTATTTATGGGAAAGAAAACAAAAAAACTCATTGATCCCAACCTATATACGAATTAACCTATATACGACACGATGTTACAACAGTACTAGTACTGCTGTGGCGATGTTTGGGTAGTTCCTACGTTAACCCATTCATAACTGAAAAAAAGTATCCTGCACTAATTCCAAGTAGTGTGTCCCGAAACACGAGGGACCAGTTCTAAAGGGGTTACAGAGGAGGAGGAGGAGGAGGAGCCTCGTTAGTCATAAATATATACGGGATGTACATTAAGGGCATGAGGACATATAAAATCCGTAAGTACGCGCGATCGAAGTATTACACTCAGCTAGCAAAGATGAGCTTCGACGAAATCCTCGAGCTCACAGCTGTTTTTTTTTCATTTTTTAAATATATACTTAGTAGGGGCAAAACAAAAGTGTCTGCGGGGACACCCAATACCTGCCGTACGAGAACGCACCTCGTAGCCCACTGTAGGTATATACCATGCAAATAGAGATTACTACCCAGTTTTCGATGCTAGACAATGGTTGATGTGTACGAGACACAGGTGCGCCTTCACCGTAGGAGGCGTTATTTGGAATTCACATTCATATTGAAACGGTCCGTACTTTTTTCCGGGCATACTAGATGCCAAGTCGAAGAGGGAAGAAAGGGTTGAATGAAGTCTTCTCGCGATAAAAAATGCAAGGAGGCACGAACCGTACGTAGCGGAGGGGGACGGAGAAGAGCCTACTGTTATGGTATTGCTGGAATGATGTGATTCGCTTAGTAAATACCTGGTATCAGGTATTTGGATCGTATTGGTATTACTTGGAAGGCGTATCTCAGATGGGAACCAGGGGGGCTTCCCAGATGCCCTTCCCCTTTTGTCTCAGTCATTCATCACGGAAAAGGAATAAAGCTGCTCTTCTTCTATCTCTAAGCAAACAACACACGTGAGTACCAACGAGTACCCGTTTCATAGGCTGACCTGGCTAGGGATACCCTGCCCCCTTATACCTAGCTTCCTCACATTTGGTGTCGTCGGCAGGACGTAGCCTTGCCGTTCAGAGGTGTGGGAGTGGGTTTTGAGGAGCCGCATCTTCGACTCATGTTTTAGTTCGTGGAATCGGGGTTTCCACGAATTTCTCATATTTCTGCATATACGGCTCATCAGAGTGGGCTAGTGTTATGGTATTGCTGGAATGATGTGATTCGCTTAGTAAATACCTGGTATCAGGTATAAGAATCGTATTGGTAGTACTTGGAAGGCGGTATCTTAGGTGGGAACCAGGGATGGTTCCCGATGGCTTTGTGCCATCTCGTCTTCTCAGTCGTTCATCCCGGAAAAGGAATAAAGCTGCTCTTCTTCTATCTCTAAGCAAACAACCCACGTGAGTACCAACGAGTACCCGTTCCATAGGCTGACCTGGCTAGGGATACCCTGCCCCCTTATACCTAGCTTCCTCACACTACTTTGTGACCCCAGATCTGATATACGGCTAGGAAGGAGAGAGAAAAGAAAGGCGAAGGAAATAAAAGGGATGAAAAACAAAAAAAAACAAAAACAAAAAAAAAGAAGAAAAAAAAAAAAGTGATATTAGTATACCACTTTGAACCGGAATTTAAGGACCATTGATA
Organism: Saccharina japonica; assembly: GCA_008828725.1. NCBI lineage: Eukaryota > Phaeophyceae > Laminariales > Laminariaceae > Saccharina > Saccharina japonica. The sequence continues at coordinate 561,809 of MEHQ01003648.1, forward strand.
TATAAACGTGAAGACCATATGTACCTTATATTTCCGGACACCTACTAATGTAAGTTCGTGCCGGAAATACACCAATTCTCAAAATAAGAAAACACAGGCAGTATGGACCATCTGTCCCGGTCCTTACTATTACGGTCGACCATAGAAATTAGGACCAAATAGTGTTCCTAAATATAGGTATATACACAGGTTTTTGTGTGCACCATACGTAGGTCCTGTTCACTATGGCCCCCTGTACGAATACGAGATTTACGGGATGAGGGGCATACACATCAGAACCCACTACGTATGTGTTAATTGTATATGTGACCTCCCCATGTCTACATACCGCCGTAGCTGGTGCTGATTTCTACGTTCCCCTGTAACATAGTATGAATAATAGTGCATTGGTTGCGGTCTTGTACTTGCTGTGACCATACGGTAAAAAATAAACAAAACTGCTCAAACTTTCGCTTTCGCCCGCGTGCGTGCGTGCGTGCGTGTGTGTGTGTACCGCCTCCTTATATGTATATATAAAAAACCAGGAAACGAGCGCGGAGATCACCCCGTTTTTCGTCTTCCAGCTGGACCTTCCGGATTCCGAGGAGCCTTGCCATGGCTGGACGATTCCGGCGCTCATCACCCACGTGAGGAGTACTCAAAGCGAGCGAGGGTCCTCTGCCCTTCTCCTACGTATACATTCGCCGGCGTGTTTTTTGTGCTTTTGTTTTTCTGATTGTGGTCAGTCTTCTTGTTGTCGTTTGTTCCGGGTGTGTGTGTGCAAATCGATATTTCCACCGCACCTATTGCTGCTGCTGCTGCTGCTGCTACTCCTCCTCTCGGGGGGGTCAGGTCGGATCAACATGATCACGCTCCCCGAGGTACGTAGCAGCAGCAGCAGCAGCAGCAGCAGCCGGTTCTGATGTTGCAACATGTGCGATGGGGTATATTGACACACTTGACACGTGTCTTATATCACTCTGGACGTAAATTGGACGAAAATATAAGAAACTTTCAGATATGTATATGAAAACCAAACGGTCCTTATATTTATGTCCACCAATCCGCCAGAGGATGAAAATGAGCAATGAAAAATCACGGCTTTTTGTGAGTTTCTTGTGATCGGTGTTGGTGCTGTTGTTGACCCAGGAGCAACCGATCGGCTTGTAGTGATCGGTGTTATTGTTGCTGTTGCTGTTCCGAGGGTGATCGAACGGCTTGTGATCGGTGTATGCTGTGATTCCGAGGGGGGTCTATCGGTCGCCGATGTTCGTTCGTCATCTGGTGTGCCCCACCTAGACGTAATAGACGAGGAGAGATCGTACGTACCCGTGCTCTGCTCAACCTTTCGCCAGCCTGCCTAGGAATACCGCCCCTTGGCAAGGCGTGTACTCACTACTGCTGTGCCATGCCGACTACTCTCAATCATGAACATTATTACACGTGCCATCTATGGGCGTATGTATATATATAAATACCGATTTGTCTTAATGTTAATGTATAAACAGTCCTAATATTTCCGCCCAAAGTGCTATATCGTACGCAGCACGCGCCATCTTGTCTCCGCCACATCGACACAACACCCCCGCCCCCGTGCTCGGTGCAAGCAATGCCTGCCTGGTCGGTGAAAACCCGACGTGCTCCGCCCCCCCCGGCATTGCATATATGAGGAGGGATGCGACCGTCTACAGGTCATTCGGCCTCGGCCATTAATTATGTGACTACCCCATCCCGGCATCGTAGGGGTGCGAGGGTCTACGGTCACACGACTACGGCCATTAATGGCACGAGTACCCCCCCCCCCCCCCCCCTTGATGATGCCTTGTTTTGAGTAATCCCACGGTAGGGATACCACTTTTAGGCTCAATATTTTCTGACCGGTCGTGCTCCTCACGTAAGTAAGTAACCGCCGGGTAATATTACTATTTCACTGGTATATTTGTTTTTGGGCTGCCGCATTGGGAGGTTTGGTCGGGTTGCGCGAATGAATGTTTCCGAAGTCATGTGTTCGGGTGAGATATTGACCTCCACATGTGAGGAGCTCAGAATATTCTGCTGCTCCCCTACCGTTTATGATGCCTTTGCTTTCTTGTTTTCCGTAATGATTGCATGTCGATACGGTCCTGGACGTGGGCTACGTACGTACGTACGTACGTACGTACGTACGTACGTACGTACGTACGTACGTACGGGATCGACGATTCTGTTCATGATGTGGCGGTGGCGGCATCGAAACAGATGGGGCGCGTGAAGAACGACGTCAACTCGCCGTGCGAACAATGCCAGGTGTGTGTGTGATGTTCTCGAAACAAACCCCCAACCTTAACTAGAACCCGAAAGAAACACTTGAAACTATATTATGTAGTACTCGTATATACAGCATAATAGGAAAATAAATGATCAAAAGCAGAGCATTTATCAGAGGGGCGGTCGCACAGAAACTTCCAAGAAATGGTTTGTTTTTTTTTGTTTTTTTTTTCACTACGTACTGTTAGTAGCCGCAGGAGGATAATCTTGATCCGTACTAGTTCGCAAAATCGTGGTCCATAATTCAAAATAATAAATGTTGTTTTTAGATCGATAGCCGCGTTTCAGGCCCCTTTCTGACCCGTAATGGGCCCGGGCTGGGGACACAACGAATACATACACACTAAAGTTAGTTCTATATCCGTACGCTGCACCTGGTGTATACACTATACATGCCCCCTCGATTTACCAATATATATACGTATGTTAAGCCGGAAGTAGTGATCATACCAGAAGAGAACTACTGCTCTAGTTCAGTTGTTCGTGCATACGTAGGTTTCCGCTTTTTTGTTTTGCTTTCCCGTGTTTTGACTTTCGTTTGAGGAATGCTCCTGAGTGTGGTTAACGTTGAAACGCAAGCTTGCGCATTGTAGGATGGCAAACTCGTAGCAACCTGAGGCTGGTGCCCGCCCCCCCCCGTAAACAGTAGGATGCAGCTCCACCCTTTGATTAATGCGACTCGCCGAGCACCTCACGGCGCTTCGCGCTTGGTGCAAAGCAATGTGTCCTGTCTGGTCGGTGAAAACCCGACCGTGGTGCTCCGTCCAGGATTTTTTGTTGTGGGATGCGAGGGTCTACGGTCATACGGCTACAGACATGCATGATATGAATGTCGGTGAAAATCTGACGTACTTCGTTCCGGTATTGTAGGGATGCGAGGGTTTATTAGGGTCATACGGCTACGGCCATGGATGGCATGCGGCTAATGAGTATCCCCCCCGCCCCCATTGTAGGGATGCGAGGGTCTATGGTCATACGACTACGGCCATGCATGAATATGAAGTACCCCCGCCCCCCTCATTACCCCACCCCGGCGCCGCCCCGTGCACCCTTCACGTCGCCCCTGCAGGACGATATCATTGGGGAGGAGATGAGGAAGACAGGCCGCACCAGAAAAGAGGTGTGCATGCATCATATCTCCTGTCCGCGAGAGAAGAAAAAATCGTGCCCACACCGGACAGATGACGATCTACGATTAATATGAATATTACAGGGCACCATAGTAAATAGCACCTACGGTGCACACAAAAACCTATATATTTACCTATTTTTACTAACATGATTTGGTCCTATTTACTATGGTCCTCCGTCATAGTATATTAAATAATGGTATTTGCAAATGGGGATGGGGAAACACGTTTTTCGTCGTTTTTTTTGTCGTTTTTAAACGTTTTTTGTTATTTGGCGGAGGAGGCGCGTATATGTATACGCGTTCGCGCATCGGGTATGTAATAGTGATATGGGGGGGTATAATTAATTAATTTAGCGAAAGAGGGAGAAGAATATATATATAACAATACAATACAATACCATTGTTCGTGGTATGGGGGGGGGGTATAATTAATTAATTTAGCGAAAGAGGGAAAATGTTTATATATATAGTAGATAGGTAGGTTGTTCGTGGTATGGGGGGGGTATAATTAATTAATTTAGCGAAAGAGGGAAAATAATATTACGGGGGAGCATAGTAAATACAACCTACGGTACACACAAAAACCTATATATTTCACATTTACCTATTTTTACTATAATACCTATATTAACTATGGTCCTCCGTAATAGATGATCTGCTAGATGACGATCTACTGTGTAGATGCTGCAGAGTTATACCGAAGTTGATGAGATGTTATGCGAGAGCCGTACATAACCATATATAATTCGTATACATACGTATATACACCCTCCTGTGCCCAAGCTTTGGAAACAGTCTACGTGCGACCCGGGGTAGGAATTACACGTAGTATGCGATATACTTTTTTTTGGTGCTATTTTATATCATGACAAGCCTTTGCACACCCTGCGCCCACTCACGCTTACTTTAGGGAACGATTCGATCTGCTTGGAATTAGCGTGTGACTTGTTCTGCAAAAAAAAAATGAACACAAATAGTGGTCACGGCTGCTACGTACGTATGCGACCCCGGTGCTGGGCTGCGGCTATGTACATAGGACGGAGAGAGAACATAAGAAGGGAAAACATAATAAATGGGACGAAAAAAAAATGATTACATGTATATCACACTCAGCTCGCAAAGATGAGTTTCGACGAGCTCCTTGATCTCATAACTGCTGTTTTCTATTATAGTTTCATAAATATATATATATATATATACATCTACGATAGTTCCAGCTTGACATCGGTCTACTCCGCCTATGATGTATGCCCTGCCTTATTTGGCTTAGGTGAAACGAGACTTCAAGTTTCCCGCCGGGATGTGGAGAACCACGACCGAGACCGTCGTTCAGGTCCCGAGAGAGCTGTGCATGAACGTCATGCGGGTCGGACACTGGTGAGTCCGGCTACCACAATAATAAGAGATAGGGTGCGTTGAGACAGAGGACACGGGCAGCTCTCGCTCTTACCACGGCGGACCGTACATAGTACGTAGGGCCTACGGTTCACACAAAAACCTATATGTTAACATATTTTAAGTAACAATATGTTGGTCCTATTTACTAAGGTCCTCCGTAATGCTTGGCAGATGATGTGTGCCATTCTGTCTCGAAACAGTAAGCAGCGTTTTGACGCGTGCTATATACGATAAACGATAAAGGTATATAGCATTGTTTGGCCTAAAACAAATCTAAATGATCGGTGCAATCCTTCACCCTTTTAAGACTGCAGTCCTGTTTTGGGGACAATCCACACTAATTCCAAGTGTTTTGTCCCCACATCGGGACTCCAGTCCTATAAGGGTTAAGAACGGGTCCCGCGTATTTGGGGGACAAACTACTTGACATTAGTGTGGGACATTTTTTTCAGTTCTGAGTGGGTCAAGAACTGGCCCCATTTTTTGGGGGACAAACTACTTGGAGTTAGTGTGGCATAAAATGTTTCAGTTCCTAATGGGTTCACCCAAACTCGTCGAAATGTTCATCATTGTGTTGCACTGTTTTTCATTGAATAGTTAGGCTATTATGGGTTGTCAATCGGGTATATATGTACGTATACGAAGTAGCACTTTTATTTTCCTGCAAAAATCGTTATTGTTTTGGTGAGGTATACGTAGAGCCCCCCCTCAAGTGACCATACCACCCCCAGGAACGATAGGGTGAACCTCTACCGTAGCCTGCGCCGTTTTACACCTCAGACAGATCATCGACAGATCATCGACAGATCATCGACAGATCACCAATTCCCACTTGATGACCTAGGTCTTTCGAGGCAGATACATTCCCGATATTGTATGATCCACAGCTCCTGCTTGCCGGGAGTGGGACCCGCACAAATCTGCATGGTCCTATCAATAGCGCGACTTTTCATGGGTTGGATCGGTGCTACGTACGCAGATCCTGCACTGATATCTCACAAAGGCAGGCGAGGATCTAGATTATCTAGATCGTGATCTATCTGTAGATTATCTAGATCATGATCTATCTGTAGATTATCTAGATAATGATCTATCTGTACATGTTCTAGGGTACGTCGGGCTTTGCGGGGAGGGGGGTGAGTCCATGTACATATGAAGGTCTTGGCAGTTACTACTGTGAATCGGGAAGTTATACAACAAGTAAACTGCTAGTAAACTAAGTGAAAAAAAAAAAGCGAATAGGAGTAAGGACTGCAAATTATTGGAGTAGACAAAGCTCAAGCCGGGAGCAGGTACAGAAGAGAGTAGCTTCTGTGCATACATAGGGCTCCTTGTGTTTCCGTGGGTTTCTTCTTTCGGGCAATGCTAATGTTTCTGAGTGATCAATGTTGAAGGTCATCGTGCTACACACATTATCGGATGGCAAGGACAACAATAATATGAATACGAATACGAATACGAATACGAATACGAAAAAGCGATACCACCCCTTGCCCTACACCGCTTTGCGCCACAGCCCGGGCAACTGGGAAGCCTGCTCAAGAGTCAGGGTTGAACTGCATGAAGCTTTCGACAAGAAGATTTTTGGGGGTGAGCAACGCCGAATGTTCCGGGATTGTTTCTTCTCGTAATGTGTCGCGGTTTGCTGTATCCCGGAGACGTAACAGCAACTCCCATACACCATGACCCTGCAGTAGTACCGAGCCTATAATAAGAAACCGGTATGCTGGTCTAGGCTGGATTTCTTATTGAAGAAAAGGTGTTTTCACACAAATTTAATTTCAGTATCACCGGCTCCCCAGTTTCTGATATCCCGGAAACAAATATCACTGATTTTCTTGTGGAGCTCTGTGGTCGTCAGGGGACATCCGGGGTACATCCCCGGGTTTCCCAATAGCTCTTTCTTACTAAAGGGTCGGTGCCGAATGTCGGCTGGGGTTGGTTGGTGCTCAAACCCGCACTCCTATTGCTGGCACGCAACAACCGGTCAGGTCGCCATCTACATAGTCTATATATCAACTTGATCATGCAGAATAGGTACGACTCCCACCCGGCGACACAGCATGACGAGCTGAACCGCACAGATCAGGAATCAACAGGCCCTGAAATGTCTAGCTCGTGATGTGGGGATCGGTGGCTTGTCCCATGCGGGTGTGTATCGTTGGTGCTAGCTACATACACATAAAAGCTTCAGTCGGATGTTTTTTGTCCCTGATTTTTCGCAGGGGAAAATCGGGTCGTTTTCCGGTTCTTGTGACACCAAGTACTATTGTTTTGTAGCCTATCATGTACCTGGTAAACCTTAATCCTATATCCTAAACCCTTAGCCCCCAACACCTAAACGTCTGCAGAACGCGCCTATTTAATTGTTGTTTTTTGTTTGCGTTCGCTCGTTGCCGGGCACATAGTGACTCTAAACTCTAATCCTTCCCCTAATCCTGCCCCTAACATTCAACACCAAGACTAACACTAACGGCAGCCTAAGCATAAATCTAAGTCCAAACCTAACCTTAACCACAATATTCGATGCACCAAACCTTACCCTGGCCCTGACCCTAACGTTTGACGCTAGCACGAACACTAACAGCAGCCTCAAGTCGTAGTCTAAGTCTACGTCTAAGTATAAACCAAACCCTAACTCTAAACTCTAGCAACCAACGTCTGAAGAACACGCCTCCTCCGCAATGGCCCAGCTAGCCGCGTGATGTATGGTCAGCCCTAGCCCCAACCCTCACGCCTAACCCCAACTTTAACACCTTACGCTGACCCCAACAACCCCAACCCCAACACCAACGTGAACAAAAACGCCTCCGGAATGGTCCAACTCTAACCCCAACACCAACACCATTACGAGGGACCAGACATAGTAATCATAATCCACCAGGACCAGAAAACCCAAGGCATCCCTCCATGTCCAACACACCATATTTAGTTATGATCAGTACCCCCCCCCGTCCCGGTATTGCAGGGATGCGAGGGTCTATGGTCATACGACTACGGCCGTGCATGAAAATGAAGCACACCCCTCCCCCCCCCCCCATACGACTAGCTCCGTCTCGAAAGGGATACGTGGTCAATGGTCAAATGACTAAGGCAAGCAACAAATGGGTACACCCCCCCCCCCCTTCCCCCGGTTGGTTCACTGCTCTGTCTCGAAAGGGATGCGTGGCCAATCTCGTCAAACGGCGAAGGCAAGCAACGAATGAGTACGCCCCGCCCCACTCCCCACCCCGCCCCCCCCGCGTAACACTACTGCTGTCAGCAGAATACGCCTCTGGAGTGGCGCAGCGAGCCGCCATCGGGAGCCACTTTCCGACTGAGTTGGGCCACTGGACCGCTTCCCACTACATCGGGGAGGGGCGGTGGGTGGAGCTGGACGATGGAAAAGCTTACGAGCTGCCCGAGTTAACCGCTGAGCGAGGCAGGAACACCACGGTCGTGCTGTACACCACGCGATGACTTTTTTTTTTTGTTATGTATAGGTATATAAATATACAAGGGGGGGGGCGGGGGGCTTTGCCGCAGCGGGCTGATGCCCGCCGTTTCTCCGCGTATACCCAATACGTACATGTTGTTATATATGTACACGTTGCTGGCGCTGCTTGTGTGGGTATTGCTTTCCTTTTCGAAGAGGAGCCGCCTACCTCTATTATAGGGAACGTTTTATAGCTGTTTTGCTTGCTTGCCAACTTATTTCGAGCACAAAAGTGGTTGAGCAGACATCTTGTGGTCGGTCTATTGAGTTTAATGTCTGGCTCGGCAAAAACTGATTTGACTGAATTTGGGAAGACGGGATTATAAGAGACAAAGACGATCCTTTGTTTTCGTTTTTGTTTTCTTCCGTAGAGACCCCAATCGTTGGCAAACGAGGGGCTTCTTGTTTAGTTCAAGTGACCCCAGTTCCCAATGGCGAGTTGATTTTTGGTGGACTAGAGACCCCAGCTAGACAACGGGGTGTTCTTTTGAATGATTATAGAGACCCTGGTTGACAACGGGCATCTGCTTTGCTTTTGAGAGACACCTGTTGGCAGGGGGAATATAGGTTGGATTTTAGTGACAGTACTGTTTTGTTTGGGGGGGGGGGGGTAATTATCCCAGTTGGCAGTGGGTGTTTAGAGACCCCAGTTTGCAACGGAAATTTGCTAACATTTTGTTTTTGAAAGAGACACCCCAGATGACAGCAGTGGGCAATTATGTGGGCGGTTCGCGCATTCTACAGCAGTGATGGGCGAAGGAAAAGCCTGTCCAGTGATACTATCAACAACAGTCGATGATAGTTGATCGACCAAGCTCGACAGCGCCCATCAATCGCCTTATATATGCCGACCCCAAGGCCGCAGCTTAAGTACAGGGCGATCGTTCGTTCGTTCGTTCGTCCGTTCGGTCGGTCGGTCGGTCGGTCGGTCGGTCGGTCGGTCGGTCGGTCGGTCGGTCGGTCGGTCGGTCGGTCGGTCGGTCTGTCGGTCAGCCTGTTGGTCGTTCGGTTGGTCGGTCGGTCTGTATCGGCTCGGTCGTCGGTTAGCTAGTTGGTTGTCATTGGTCGGTCGATCACGTCGGTCAGGTCGGTCGCAGTTGGTCGGTCGGTCGGTCAGTCGTCGAGTTGTTCGTCGGTCGGTCGGTCGGTCGGTCGGCAGACGGTCGGCCGGTTGGGTGGGGGGGGGTTTTCGATCGGTGGGAATGGGTGGTGGGTGGGTGGTGGGTTCGACTCGTGGGTGGGGTGGGTAGGTGGGTGGAGTGGGTCGGCTCGGTTGGGCAGGTGGTTCGGTGGGTCGTTCGGTCAATCGGTCGTTCGGTCGTTCGTTCGTTCGTTCGGTCGGTCGGTCGGTCGGTCGGTCGGTCGGTCGGTCGGTCGGTCGGTCGGTCGGTCGGTCTCTCGGTCGGTGGGTCGGTCAATCGGTAGGTCAGTCCGCCTATCGATCGGTAGGTCGGTGGGTCGGTTTCCGGCCGACCGGCGACGGCGCGATGGATGGCACGACCGACAAAGGCGGATCAATCAAGCCCGCCAAAAGTGTTGTAATATACACGGCAAAGGTATATACAAAGGTACAAGGTTTCCCTTCGGAGGCGTTCGGATGTGGGTGGCGCAAGGAAAAACCCGAGGACGCTTTGTTCAGCTGAAAAACGAAACGAAAGACCCATCAGCCGTTGAAGATTTGGAGTCTATACAGCCCAAAAAACGACAGGCGTAACAATCACCCAAATGAAATCGGTACATATATATACACCGTACACCTGTAGTATTATACCTGGTATACCCCATGTGTCAACAGGGGTCTCTGGTGCTGAAACCCAAACCTTAGCCTTGTCTGTCCGACCTTCCCCCACTTTTCAGTAGCTCCGGACCTAGCTATGCACCTTTCCTCTCTAATTGTACAAACTCTCTCGAACGAACCGACCCAAAGCGATTAGCACCCAATTTCCCCCACGTGGTGACCACGCAGCCGAGCACTAAACAGTTGGTACACAGTTGTCCATACGATCGCGGGGCACTAGACCTACAGAATATTCGACACACACGATGAGCTCATCGGGTGCGCAGGAGATCGATAGCTGACACGCACACACATCCTTAGCCTAAAGTCCCTCTTTCGCGGAATTTAATTTTTTTTTAAACCTACAAAATGTTGGTCGTTAACCTCTTTTGTCCAAATCTATTATGTACGGTCGCGACGCAGCAACACCGATAGCTGGCACAACACTCTCAGCTCATCGGGTGCGCAGAAGATCGATAGCTGACACACGCACTCCTAGCCTTCATCTCCCCTTCTGGGGTGACCTGTGCACTGAGCTTTTGAAACATTTTGAAACACGATTTCATTCACAATTAACACACTACACTCAATGACGCGATCAATATTGGCTCATACCAGGCACCTGGCACGTATACGAGTATGCATATATTTGTTCGTGTTTTCTATGTTCCATACTACGGGCCATATGCGTTTTGTGTACGTGCTCTGCATGTACGTTCTGGTAGGAAACTGGACAGCGTCCAAACTACGGTAAAACATCAAAGAGTACACGCTAAAGTGTTTTCCTATTCCATTATTTCCGCCAGAGGGCGCATATTGAGGCGCGCACGGTGTTTTCACAGCAAAGCCGGGCGGACGGGGGTAGACATTCGTTGCCTGCCTTCGGTAATTTGACCATTGACCACGCACCCCTTTCGAGATGGACATTTGACCATTGACCACGCATCCCTTTCGAGATAGACACTTGACCATAAATCACGCGTCCATTTCGAGACGGAGCAAAGGAGGGGGTATAGCAGCACAAAACAATCATGTATGAAGGGCGGGAACAACGTTTGGACAGCTACACGCTCTTCCGAGACGTCGGGGGGGTGTCCCTGATTTACAGCCACACTGGCTCATATAACCTATATCGACGCCGCAGCAGCAGTACGTACAGGATGTTCCACCAAATAAAACAATCCAACCTAAAAAAATGACCAATCATAAAACTGCGGACACGAAATGCCTTTCTCTATCGCTGAGCAGTAACTGCCGCTGGGTAGGTACGAGCATAGGGCTTCGGGTGGAGGCCAAATCGCAGATAACTACCAGAAGACACTTTTTCGGGACTCTCCATGTACGGGGGACCACGTATACTGTTGTTGTAGTAATCAGAACCACACATGGTGTGTAAACATAGGGGGATCCGTGGTTTTTGGGTCCGTCGTGGGTTCTTATATCAATGGCCCACCCGGAATAAGAAGATCGTGCAGCAGCAGCAGCAGCAGTACGGGTACCATCATGGGTGCACGCATGTCATGCATACAGCTCTTTATTATGCTGCGCTTCGGTTGCACCCCCTGTGAGTAAATACACACCAGATGACCGACCTGCCTCCTGTGGCTGTTGCCGCAATCGTCTTGTCTATTTTTCGGGCCGATGTCGAAATGGCCTTGTCAATTTTCACGAAAACAAAATGCCCTCTGAAGCGCTAAAGACGTTACAGGACCCTCTCAAGAGCAACAGACACCAAACCGAGCACTACTGCAGTATATACGATGTAGCGGTCTCGTGTTCAAGTTAACCGCCTTTACAATACAATGCAAACCTCAAACAGCATGTTTATTGATATTTTGATATCGTGCACTTCAAATTAAAAAATATATCCCAACATATTCCGGTGGGAGAGGGGGGGGGTGCCTGATGCAACAACCCCTTCCTTGTGCCCACGGTCCGTTATTTGTAGGTTTGCTCGCAAACAGAAAACAAAAAACAAAAACGTCCTACGCACGCCTTTTCCATACCTAGAGTCCAATACTGAATAACCTGAACCCTAGAATACCCCACGCCCAGCATTGAAAACGCATACCCTTGAACCCTATCTACGGGAGAAATCTGGAACAAATGTAGCTGGCTGAGTGCCATTTCTGTATACGAGTAAACTTCCGTTCTACCAAGTATCGGATGAAGAGTCTGAAGCTAAACAAATAGCTACCAGGTTACTCAAGTTCAGTACCATTCCATTTTATACCTCGAAGTAGACTCCTTTTGTACGATTCAAAATACGTTTTTTGGATAAGGAGACCGCGGTCTGACCCGCTGTCTGGCCGCCCTTACACACTAAAAGACGCGTGTTATTTCGCCTTCTAGGGGCGGCACCTTATTTTTATGATGTCGCTGACTTGATGATAGTATAGGAGCTCCATAGTACGAGTACGTCACCCAAACACTGACCTTTTGAGAAAATACGTGGGCTTTAACCTTAACCCTTAAAGGACTGGAGTCCCGTTTTGGGGACAAATGACTTAGAATAAGAGTGGTTTGTCCCCAAAACGGGACTGCAGTCCTAAAAGGGTTAACACCGATGAAACAATCCCGCCGCCTACTGTAGCTAGGTTCTCGAAAACGAAAAATATTCTGCAACACAAACGAGACAAGACCATGGCCATATCTCTCTCGAGATAAGGCATGCCTTCATGGGGAGTTCCTCGGCTGAGGAGGATGCTACTAAGAATTAGTCCGTATTAGACAGCCACAAATATTTACCTTGTAAGGCAAAGAAAGGGCTACCCCTATCGTAGTGCATACATTAGTCGAAGGCCAAAAAAGGCCTGTACACGCCCCAAAAAAAGACCGGTGGTCTGTCTTGTCTCCTCATGATACCCATCTCTGCTATATATATACGTACGAGTATCTATCTACTGAAGAGGTGGGAAATCGGCGGGCGAGGAAACGAGGCGTGCAGATATGATACCGCATACCAGGCAGCACGAAAGATAACACCACCACCCCCACCCCTCGGACGAATCCTCCAGCAAACCTTCTCGACGGACGACGACTAGAGAGAGAGTGCAAACGCCGCTGGCGATACTTTCTACGTACGTGCGCTAAAAACATCAACCGCAGATATTTTCCAAAAGTCGCCCTTTATCGCTGCGGTGTGGGCGAGAGAGAGAGAGAGATAATCGGCACTATTACTGTAGGAAAATTCTTTCCGGGACGGGCGTGTTTTGTTTTGTTTTTTCGCGTGTTGTATCGTATGTACGGCGGCGAACACGGACTGTGGAGCCATCACGACGACGAGGACGGCGACGACTATGTGTCCTTGGCGGTTAGCGCTAATGTTGCCTCGCCGGACAGCATGTCTTTCGGCGGCAAGCCCATGGACACGCTCCTCCGGTACACCGCCATGATGGAGTCCGGCGTCACTAGATGAAACACATTCCTTACAAAAACAACAAAAAGCAGTACAGACGGGAAAAGACACACACGCACACAAGCGCGACGCGATATCAGAGCCAAGTCAGATCCACGCTACGAGGGGCGGTAAAGGGGGGGGG